>JANRMT010062790.1:42229598-42249532 GCA_026402145.1 Polypterus bichir lapradei
AGTTTAAAAGGATACATTTGACAACTTGCTGTATCTTAATTTTTAATGATTTGATGTTATTTTGTAATTATTTTCAATCATGTTGCTGCATTTCCGAAAGTTTACCGAGGCCCTTAGTGAGCCATGTCCACCTGGTTAAGAGCCCTACGATTAAAATTTCCCAAACAGCTAACTTAACAGCAAATGTTAACGAGTATTTAGAAAGTGGATTTTTAATTTTTTTATGAAAAAATGTTGCTTGTACTTTAATTGAGATGACATGTTAATTTACTTATTGTGTTACCAGCTGAGTTTAAGTCTGGCTAAAGGGACTGTGTAGTCGTGCATAATGTGCACAATTAATCAGTAAAACGTAGCTAAAATATTAGACCCTTCATTTTGCAATGCCTCTAAAAAACTCACCCTGCAGCAATACTTTAAAAAAAAGGCTCTGCCACTGCTCGGGGTAAGCTTTCTATGGAAGGTAACTAATCCTGATTAGTCTATTCACGTGTCATACTCTACCTGCCTCATGTTGTTCACTACTGAATGGTGCATTCTTAACCTGTCTAGTGGGGTGCAGGTCACAAATCACAGTTGTCTTTTGTCATGGAAGCATCTCTCTATTTTCCTCATTTAAATGTAATAATATGAAAGAGTCATTTGAGCACCTTCTCCAGTTCCCATTAGTTCTAGCAGTACTTACAAAAGTGCATATTCAGTAGTCATATATTTTCAACTGATTGAATATTCAAAGCATAAAAAGATGTCATAATTATCCTTAATTCTTTTGATCACAGTAATCTGTTTAGCCATGACAACAGTGTGAAATTTTTTCCAAGAAAAAAATTCTTACTACCGTTACTATCCCAATTTATGTAAAGGAAATGGGAAATGATAACATGCAAAAAATGGTTCTTATCTTTATTCCAATTGCCACCTAGCATTTGTGTGGATAGTACAACATTCATCTTGTTTAGGGATGATAGGCTTTAAAAGTTTAATTTATAATAATATATTTTTTAACTTTCCACTGTACAAAGCTAAATAAGAGCTTTCAATTTTAAACAGTTTAAAAGAGGCCAAAAGCAAACATTTCAAGTTGTGTGGTCATTTATTGATGTCAGAATGGTCAACTGAAAATGTATTCCTGTGCTTTTCTTAACCAAACCATTCTGCAACACAAGTCTTAGGTAATGTCCCACTAATTTAAAGTCATGATCTGTTCAATGTTTGTGAAGTTAAAAAGTATTATTCTGACAGGGTAACAGATCTTAAACATTTTGTATCTAACACGTGTCTTTGGGATATGAGGAGAAAACTGAACACCCAGTGAAAAATCCATAGAGACACACAAGATTGTGCAAACACCGCACAACCTAAATGGCACAGGATACAAAAGAAACATATTACTGAAGTTGCGCAACACCACCAGTCCTCACTACGCATCACTCTCCACAGTGGAAAATTAGAATCGTGCAAGCAAAAGTGTGAATGGATCTTTCTGAATGAAAAGAAAAATTCCTATGGCCTGAAAAGTTTCTGGCACTGTGCTTGTAGGGTGTGTTTTGTGACCATGATGGCAATCTCTCATAAAATACAAAATCTTTGAATAGTATTTCCATCTCAGACTTTAGGAAAATGTTTAATACTCCAAACAATGCCAGAAAAAGAGTAAACAAGTGAATGAAAGTCTAGGACTATCTCCATTTATCATGGCTAACATATACTGTACCACCTACATTTGGACCCCTTTATTATCTGCACACTTTATTGTATTGTAGATTTGATTTTAAATGTATACATTTGCCATCAATCTACACTTAATAATTCACAATGACAAACTGAATACATGTTTTCAGAAAGGTTTGTAAATTTTATTAGAAGTCAAAAACTGAAATCTCTCATTTATATAGGTATTCTGACCCTGAATTCAGGACTTTATAGAAGCCCCTTCAGCTAAATTACAGCGTACTTCCTATCCCTACAAGCTCTGCATACCTGGATTTGTACAGTTTATTCAATTTTTCCTGGCAGATCCTCTCAAGTGTTGTTTAGATTTGTTGGGAAGTGTTTGTATACTGCCATCTTCGGGTCTCACCAAAGCTGTTCTCTGGGGTTTAAGTCTGGGCTTTGGCTGGGCTACTCAAGGACAGTCAGGGGCTTATCCTGAAGCCACTCCAGTATTGTCTTGAACATATGCTTTGAGTCATTGTTGTGCTGAAAAGTGAAACATTGCCCTGGTCTTAAGTGATATGCACTCTAGAGCAGGTTTTCTTCAAGGACATCTCTGTATTTGGCTGCATTAATCCTTCCCTGAATTCTGACCAGTCACTCTATCCCTGCCACCAAGAAACACCCCCATAGCATGATGCTGCCCACAACAAACTTAAGGCTTGCGGTGGTATTAGGAAGGTCAACAGTGTCTGACATTTGCAAGACACAGTGATTGGAGTTCTGTCCAAAAAGTTCAATTTTTGTCTCATTGGACCAGAGATTCTTTTTTCATCATGCTCCCACAGTCCTTTAAATAATTTGTGGCAAACTCCAAGCAGGCTATCATATGCCTTTTACTCAAGAGTATCTTCCATCTAGCCACTCTACCATAAATGCCTGATTGATAATATGTTGCTGTTCATCCTTCCAACAGATTCACCCATCTAAGCAGAGGACTTCAGAAACTCTGTTAGAGTGACCATTAGCTTCTTAAATCACCTCTCTGACCAAGGACCTTTTTGCCAATTACTCTGTTTGGCTGGTCAGTTAATTCTAGAAAGAGTGATGTTGTTTCCAAACTTCTTTCATTTCACAGTTATTGAAACCACTGTGCTCCTGGGAGTAGACACAACTTTAGATGTGGTTTTATACACTTGCCCTGATCTAAACCTCACCACAATTTTATTGTGGATGCTTATAGAGAGTTCCTTAAATTTCATGGCTTGGTTTTAGTCTTGGCATGCAAAGTGAATTGTGGGAACTTATATGCACAGTCGTGAGTCTTGCTAAGCGATGTCCAATTAATACAGTTTGCCACAGGTGGCCTCCAGTCAAACTGTCACATATAAAAGCAAACAGGATGCATTTGGATTACCACAGCAAAAGGTCTGTAATACTTATACAAATGAGAAATTTCAGTTTTAAATTTTTAATAAATTTGCAAATCATTCTGAAAACATGATTTCACTTTCTCATTATAGGTTAATGAGGGAGATTGATGGTCATAAATTGCAAATTTATGAGTTTAAAATTAAATCTACAACACAAAGTGTGCAGAAAGTAAAGGGGTCCAGTCATAAAACATGCTGTCCAGAATAAAATAAGCATGGTCCTATTCCTTTCAGTTCATAGTTAAAGGAAATGGAGATTATGAGGAGTCCTGGCTCACTTTTTAAAATTATAAAGGGAATTAGCAGATTAGATTCTGTTTGTTACCTTAATGTAAATTCTTCATCAAGAATACTGGGACACAGAAACTTTTTACTGGCAGATTTTGTACAAACATTCAAACTTTTTCTTCACACAGAGAACCACAGACACATAGAATAAATTACAAAGTACTGTGGTTGAGATAAGGACATTAGGGACTTTAAACATTCGACTTGATGTCATTTTTGGAGAAATTAGGTGAATAATACTGGAAAGCTTGCTTGGCTGAATATCCTGTTCTTGTCAAAATTATTTTAGTGTTCCAGTGAAAAGCTGAAATATTAAATTTCTCAAATATAACATTTTACACAGAATTATGATAAAGATGTTTTCCAGTTTTTTCAGTAACTAAAGCACATACAGTACTTGGTTGACACATGTATATATGGAAATATTGTTTGGTTGGTAAAAATGTTACATGCAGTTTGTAGATTTTTTCTTGAGTGTTTAAATGGGTGTTTATATATAAGTTTTTGTTGTTGTAAAACTGTATGTGAATTTGTCTTTGTTCCAGCCCAGGGGTAGGCAATGTCAGTCCTGGAGAGCCACAGTTCTGCAGGTTTTTGCTCCAACCCAGTTTCTTAATGAGAAGTCAATTATTGCTGTTGAAGCATATATTGATTAAGTGACATTTTGATACTTCATTTTAGTGGTCTCGTTTGTTATGGTTCCCCATTCTTAATTGCTTATTTCAATCTTAAAACATCTGCATTCAGTTTTTTAATGGCTCCTTATTAGCAATAAGATGTAAATGACAAAGGAACCGGCAGTTCTTCATATGGCTTTTTTCCATTTATATCTGTGTGTGTTCATCATGCACTGTTTGTAGTTAAACCCCTTCTTAAGAAACATAATCTTGACCCCTCGGCTCTTGAAAATTTTAGACCCATCTCTAACCTGCCTTTCTTAAGCAAAGTTCTGGAGAAAGCAGTCATTATGCAGTTAAATGACCACCTAAATAAACATGCTATTCTTGATATATTTCAGTCGGGTTTTAGAATAAATCACAGCACAGAAACTGCACTCGTTAAAGTAGTAAATGATTTGCGAGTGAACGCAGACAGAGGCCATATATCTGTTCTCATCCTCTTAGATCTGAGTGCTGCATTTGACACCATTGATCATAATATTCTTAGAAATCGCCTTAGTCAATGGGTGGGCCTCTCTGGCAGTGTCTTAAATTGGTTTGAATCCTACCTGACAGGGAGAAAATTTTTTGTTAGTTGTGGTAATTACAACTCAGAGACACATGATATCCGATTTGGTGTTCCACAAGGCTCTATCCTGGGTCCGCTGTTATTCTCAATCTACATGCTTCCGTTAGGTCAGATTATCTCAGGGCACAACGTGAGCTACCACAGCTATGCTGATGACACACAGCTGTATTTATCAGTAGCACCTGATGACCCCGATTCTATTGACTCACTAACACAATGTCTGACTTGTATCTCAGAATGGATGAATAGTAACTTTCTCAAGTTAAATAAAGAGAAAACTGAAATCTTAGTGATTGCCAATAATGGATACAATGAGGCTATTAGAAATAAACTGGATACATTAGGATTAAAAGTCAAGACGGAGGTAAAAAGCTTAGGGGTAATTGTTGACTGTAATCTGAATTTTAAATCGCATATTAATCAGATCACTAGGACAGCATTTTTTCACTTAAGAAACATAAGTAAAGTTAGACCTCTTATATCACTGAAAGATGCTGAGAAATTAGTTCACGCGTTTGTTTTCAGTCGACTAGATTACTGTAACGCACTCCTCTCAGGACTACCCAAGAAAGACATAAATCGTTTGCAACTAGTGCAGAATGCAGCTGCTAGAATCCTAACTAGGAAAAGAAAATCCAAACACATTTCTCCAGTTCTGATGTCACTACACTGGTTACCTGTGTCATTCAGGATTGACTTTAAAATTCTGCTTATGGTTTATAAAGCCTTAAATAATCTCGCCCCTTCTTATATATCGGAGTGTCTGACACCTTATATTCCAAATCGTAACCTCAGATCCTCAAATGAGTATCTCCTTAGAATTTCAAGAACAAAACTTAAAAGAAGTGGTGAGGCGGCCTTCTGCTGCTATGCACCTAAAATCTGGAATAGCCTGCCAATAGGAATTCGCCAGGCTACAGTGGAGCACTTTAAAATACTGCTGAAAACATATTACTTTAACATGGCCTTTCTATAACTTCAATTTAACTTAATTTAACTTAATCCTGATACTCTATATGTTCAATTTCCTCATAATAACTATTCAGGGTAGCTCTACAATCCGTACTGACCCCTACTCTCTTTTCTGTTTCTTTTTCCGGTTTCTTTGTGGTGGTGGCCTGCGCCACCTCCACCTACTCAAAGCTTCATGATGCTCCAACAATGATGGATGGACTAAAAGGCAGAATTCTACGTGACCATCATCATCAAGCTTTTCCGTGAGAACCCTAAATCCAAAGAGGACTGTTTCATTTATGTTAGGTAGCATGCCCAGAGGGGACTGGGCGGTCTCATGGTCTGGAATCCCTAAAGATTTTATTTTTTTTTCTCCAGCCGTCTGGAGTTTTTATTTTGTTTTTTCTGTCCCCCCTGGCCATTGGACCTTACTCTTATTCGATGTTAATTAATGCTGATTTATTTTGTTTTCATATTGTGTTTTTTATTTTTCTATTCTTTATTATGTAAAGCACTTTGAGCTACTGTTTGTATGAATATGTGCTATATAAATAAATGTTGTTGTTGTTGTTGTTTGATTTATTAAAACACTTAACAGAAAAATGTGACAGACTAAAAATGATCTGTTTATGCTTCAAATTAGTTTGATGGTAACCTTGGAAAGAAAAAAATCAATGATATAAAAACTTTACATTTTGCAGACTAATAAGTCATAAAATTAAATAAGGTCTGAGAATGACAAGTAATAGTTTCTAATTAAGCAATTGGGTTGGAATGAAAACCTGTAACAACTGCGGCTCTCCAGGACCGACATTGCCCACCCCTTTTCCAGCCAATATCCATTGCTTTTCCATGTATTGTTACACTATTATCTCATGCAGTGTTCTCAGGAAAAGATATAACAAGTCAAGCAAAAAGGTAGGTAGGTAAAAATATGTGAAAGTTTAAAAAGATACCAACCCATCAAGTGTAAAATTCTTTTTGTTTTCTTTATAGACAAATTACATTATTAATTGCTTCTGGGTGCCATGTGGTAGCCTTTACTGAATAACTTTCTGTTTTCTATCGATTATTTTTTACAATTACTAGTCTTTCTAAAGTTAGTAATTATTGTTATGATTTGGCCTCTGCCTTGTTACTATACATTTTTTCAATGAATTTCTAAATTAAACTGTAGAGATGCTGCTTTCGATGCAGATGCAGGCTCCAACCCATTTCAAATAACTTTTGAACAACATCTGAAAATGTAAGAGACTCTCAGGAACGTAAAGTGGGCTATATTAAATATCCCCATATTCAGCCATATTCACTGTGATCAGTGAGCTGCAAGATGGAAAGGGCAAATATCTGGTCTGAGGATAAAAGTAAGGTGGGAAAGAATCAGACCTGGCCTGAATCCATATAATGAGAAATATTGCTTTTATATAAATTGCATGAACTGTTACTTCTCACAGTGAGTTATAGTGAGTACAGGCACTATGACATTTTTGGTGCTGTGGAGAACCAGATAAAACCTCTTATTTCAGATGCTATTTTAATGCTGGATGGGTTTCACCAGACACCAGAGTAGAAAAAGTTGGACCATGGCTTGAGATGTATGTGAATGAGCAATAGTTAATAAGGAAGCATGGTACAAATAAAACTAAATATGTCATCCAGACATTGAAATGAAGACATGCAAGTTACAGCCCAGGGAGATAAGGTGCATCATCCTGGCTGACTCATCAACAGCAATGATTCACTTTGTTACTAATATCTTAATGATGAATCATTCTGACTGCTGGTGACTTCAAACAAGGAAACAAATTTCTATCAGCATGATCCATTTGTGGACACTACAAGCTGGATTTGCTCTATTCAAATTTTAAAGAGTAAATATAAAACTTCAATGTGAACCACGTCTTATTGTCACCTACAACCCAGTTAATGACAACAGCAGCTGCCTATTATCCAAGTCAGAAGTTCTTATAGGTTTGTTGTTTTTATTTATGTCTCTGGTATTATGCATCAAAATTGGCCCATTTTATAGAGCAATGTGAAAAGAGCAGAGTCAGGGTTTACTCACTAAACAAAACTTTAGTTTTAAAGTAAATTCAGATTAAACATGAGCAACATTAAGTACAATTTATAATTTTGTTGATCTATTGTCTATATTTAACATGAGTTTGTTTATTTTTTATTTTAAAGTTTCTGTTTACTATGTATGCTAATGTGGAAGTCAAAAGACATCTTTGCCTTTATTCATGATTAAAATGAACAATACTGTTTTTTGATTATGATTCTGAAAAAAAAACTATTCTTGCAAAGGTACCTTTTAATTTTTAACTTTACATAAAATAACATTCTCAAACACGCTTAATTCTATTTAATGTAATGGGTTACAGGACCCTTTTCCTGTAGTACTGGGCACAAAGTAGCAAACAGTCCATAACAGAGTGCAAGTTAATCACGGGGCTCACTCTCAGCCAGTTTTGAATTGTCAGTTAACATGACATACAAGGCTTTGGGAATGTAGGAGGAAAACTAGAGCACTGATCAGCAGAAATGAAAGCATCAAAAATTGATCTTCATATTAACCATGTTGGTGATTGTTGAATAGAAGAACAAAAATCCACTATTTAGCTTTACAGAGACAGGAATCTAGTGTACCACAATCCTCAGTATAGTATGTATTCAGAATAGGAGCATCATTTGGATACTATGCATATCTCATTGCAGTTGAAAGTATTTAGTTATTATCAACGAAAACTATAAGACTACAAAACATGCTTAAAATATTGAATAAGGTGCCTCTCCCTGTGCAGTCGTTATCTAAAACAAAGTGTGCTAAAATCTAAAATATCTATCAATAATTAAATGTTGATGCAAAAGACACAAGAGGAGAATGAACAAAAGAAGAAACAAAAAGAAGCAAAATATACCTGCCCCCCAAGACTTACTAATAAATCTGTGACATCAAAATTACTTTACAATGTCAAGATCACAGAAGACTAGGGTATTTATGTATCAACCTTGCATGACTTATGAGAAAATTGTTGGAAAACCTGTGTAAGCTGTTACCTGTAAGACTGGTCATTTTTCTTTAGATCATGATTGAGACCTTTGACATTCCAGCTCACAGAGTTCACTGTTTGGTCAGGGAGACGCTACTTCTGAACCTTTGAGGACATTTTGTAAATTTAAGTAAAAGCAGTACATTGTTTCATACAATAGCTTTAACCTTGATTTCATATTGTTGCCAAGTATAGTGGCTACAGAGCCTGTTATGTTGGAGTTAAAAAGATAAATAAGAAGAAGTAATTTGCTCTCTCTCCTCCTCTAGACCCCCCCCCCCCCCCCCCACCTCACAGCCCTTCCCAAGACTGGTCATTTTTAAGAACATTTAATATTTAATATTAATAAAATTTGTTTTATTTTACTATAGGCCAAAAAATATCCTTTGTATGCCTGGAAAAGTGAGTTAAGAGATTAGTCAAAAAGTTTTTAAGAAAATGTTCTGATGTTAACTAGTTAATAAAATGCTTCTTGATTATGCTCACTTTTAAATTCCTGTTTCAGATTAGGCCTTGTGCCAGTAGGGAGAGACAAAAAACACTGGGCATTTTCAAATGGCTAACAGTAATGGCATGGGACAAATAAAGGCCTCTTCTTCAAACTAATACTAAAACTGAAGTTAACAAATGATGGTCACAATTTTTAAAAGGATAGAATTGGCATTGCCAGAATGAAAAGGGATAAAAGAAAAACAGTGTTGAATACCCAGAAACAAAAATTGCAAATTCTAAAAAAAACAAGAGAAAAAAGCAATTGACTCAAACATGGAGTGTTGACCATCTGCTATCAGTTATGCATAAAAGAGAACAAAGTTGCACAAAAAGTCTAATAAAGGGATTGTCCTTGCCAATTAAGACAAATGAAAAAAACTGATGACATGCTTCCAGAAATAACAAAAGTTCACAAAAAACTGGTAAATAAAAGCAGCACCCTAAAATCATTGTTTCAGACAGAAAGGCTTTAAAGAGAAGCCTAGTTAAAATGTGAGCAAAGATACTCAACAAACCAAATATGTCTGAAAATACTGAGTCAAAAGGAAAGGGCACATGCACCCAGTACAAAGATAATAAGTTACCTAAAGAAGAAAAAAATAGTCATAGGCTGAGAGACAGCAGGCAACAATGTGGAATCAGATAAAAAAATAAATTTGCCTCCATTGCCAATCTGTTGTCTTATATTTTACTGGGGCTTTTAGTTAGTTAAAAAATGCAACCAAACAAAAAAATAACAGAAACACCATCATTTGCACACAACTACTAACAATTTCACAGAAAGCTCAGCCCATTCATCTAGATATAATGAACTTGTACACATCATTTATAAAAATACACAAACATTTTCTGATGCATTAATATTAAAAACATTCACTAGATATAGTCTGTAGAAGCAATTCTCAGCTAGGGGATTGTTCATGTTGGCAAGACAAAGTAGAGTCTCATTTTCATTAGATCTGATTTATATGGTGAAGTCTTTGTGTGCTATCTGATTCATCTATACTCCCAAGAGAGTATATGGAGCATTTTTTAAACATGCTTTATCCAATATTTATGCCAATGAGATGCTCAGGGCACCAGTTCCTTTTCTGTTTGTTAGCATGTGGATCTTTCAACAACTTCATGATGGTGACTGGCACTGAAAGGCCCACTGAGAAGCCAGTGAGAAAGACCGGCTGTGGGGAAGTCCTGGTGTGTGACAGAAAGAGAGATGGGATTCATGTTGGGTTTTTTTTTTTTTTCTCCAAAATTAACTGATGGCATATTAATTATTAGCTTTAAAAACAAAGAGAAAATAAACACAAAAATAAGAAGCAGGAATTTTAACTAATGGCAGAGTATGAAAAATAAAAAACACTGACACAAACAAAATTTATCACGGTAAACATGCAAACTAGAGGACGAGAGTTATACTGTTTTAGACACCTTATTGTCTAAAAAACTGCTTATGGCCTGTTGTAAACATTCTGCAATAATAAAAAATTAAAAGTTGCTGCTAGAAAAAGCACAACCTATTATTTGTTATGAAACCGTTAATTGCTGCTGCATAGGCAGAACATTTTCAGTGGCTTTTTCTAAGCCTCACTACTTGGATAGAGATAAGGAGAACACTATAGGATGTTCTATAAGAAGCATACGGTTTCATTTTAATCCATATATTACAAATGGAAATGTTACCTGTCATCCAAAAACTTTGAACTAATGTATTTGAAAGGCACAAGCCTACAGTCAGGCTAATGACAGCAGGGTTCACAGTTGAGTTTTTTGGCCTAGTGATCACCTAAAAGATCAGTTATCTTTCTCAAATTAACCGTCACCATTCTGCATCAGAATGTATCTAAAAAGTCAAAAAACACTATACTATCTGTGATTAAAGGGTAAACTGTGGGAAAAGTGGCAGTTTCTTTTCTTTTAAGAAGAAAAAAATAAACAAGACTGCCAAGATGCACTAGAGATGTGTCGGTATTGCTCCTGACTGCAACATTTGTACACCGCTCTCATAATAAAGCTGCCTTTTTCATAAGGGCTGAAAATATTCTCATATCATTAGACTGTACTGGGACTTCACCTTCTCAAATGAAGTCACCATTAGTCTCTTGTTGAACAATTAGATTTACGTAAGTTGTTGAAAAAGAAAAATCATCCAAGAGTTAAAAGAATATCAAAAACCGTTCTCATAATTTTTTGCATACTGAAATCACTCTTTTTGGTAGCACATTTTACTCCAAATTGTACAGATCAAAAAACAACATCAGTAGTCATTTAACAGAAATAAAGTTTGTAAAACTATGGATAAACTGGGTATGATTAGGTAAGACCATGTCCTAGTTTATGTTCCCTCTAAGCTGCTCTGGCATGCAGCCACATACCTCTCTCCGAGTGCCACACAGCACTTTTGAACTGCTGTGCAACCTCTTACAGCCCCTCCTATGCAGCTACCCCAAGGAGGAAATGGTCTTTCGTTCATGTGTTGGTTATTCACGAGGGAAGGGATATAAGGGAATCCTCAAGGGTAGTTTGTGACACAATACAGTCAGTACCAGCTCATATTTTATTTACATCCACTCATAAGTAAACAAAGTTAGAAGAAACATTGGTTCTGTTCCCACTGGCTGAGAATCTCAAGATTTTTTCAAATATTGTAGATATATTTACTTTTTTTTTGTTTTTTCCCCAAAAATACTTTCCAAAAGCAAGCTTTCAGTGCCATAGACAAAAAACATTATATGAAATGATGACAGATATGAAATATCATTATGGTGCTGGAAAGTGCTGACAGGTTGCATATTACTCTTTGCAGACTTGTGTTTTCTTGTATATAACAGTGTTGTTTGCATTGCTTGTGCAGTCCATTTCTACAGTTATTACTTATGATTACCAAGTCTTTTTAAAATATTAGAGTGAGCATGTGAGATGTGATTTTAACTGTGCTAAACAGGGAACTGGTATTACCAGTTTTCTAAAACCAACACATCCAGCACTGCTGAACCAGGAGCAACAACATAAATACAGGAAAGGGACACAAAGGGAAGCTTCTACATGAGGACAAATATGTATTGTAACCAAACTTCCCTGTCCAGCATTCTTCTAGTCAATTCTAGAAATTTGATTCAGTTCATCTGGACATAGTTGTTTTCCTGGGAGATACGTTACATCACTCATCCAAGTGACTTCCTCTTCGCTAGCACCATTGACTAACAATGGGCCGTGTGATCAATGATTTGCAAATTGTCCATTGATCAATAGCCATGAGTACCATTTATAGAGAGTTGGGAATGGCTGCAATCACAGCATTGTAAGATGGTGAAAGATGTACCCTTAGGCCCCCTCCTCGATTCAGAGATGGTCGTTCTTTTATCACATAAATGGCCTTCTTGACTCCTCACTGAAACCAGCATTCCTCCTTGTCGAGGATGTTCACATCTTCATCACTGAAAGAGTGGCCACTGTCCTGTAGGTGTAAATAGACTGCAGAGTCCTGGTCTGACAAGGTAGCTCTTCTGTGTTGTGCCATCCACTTCGCCAGTGGTTGTTTGGTTTCCCCGATGTATAATTCACGGCAATCCTCTTGGCAGTTAACTGCATAAACTATATTACTCTGTCTGTGCCAGGGCACCTGGTCCTCTGGGTGGACCAATTTTTGCTGTAGCATGTTTTGGGGTTTGAAAGCCATACGTCTCAGCTGTTCCCATATTCCTGACACATAATGGATCACCAAAGGTTTTTGCTTAGGCAGCGGTTGTTCTTCCTTTCTCCTGGATTGCTTATAGCATTCTTTAGGTGTCTTCCCTGCTTTGACAAAAGTCCAGCTGGGATAACCACATTTTCTTAGGGCCTTTTTGATATGATGTTCTTCTGCTTCCCTGACCGCTGTGTCTGTGGGTATGGTGTTTGCTCTTTGTGGTAGATGACACCTACAGTATTTTGTGCTCTAGTGGATGGTGAGAGTCAAACCTTAAATACTGATGCATATGCATTGGTTTACGGTACACATCAACTTTCAAATGTCCCCCATTGCTGATGGAAATTTCACAATCTAAGAAAGCTAGCCTGTCATGTTTCATGTCCTCCCTGGTGAACTGGATGTATTTGTCCACTGAGTTGATGTGGTCAGTGAATTGTAGTACCTCCTGAGATTTGATTTTCACCCAGGTGTCATCCATATACCTGAACCAATGGCTCAGTGGTATTACAGGATAGGATAATAACATCCCTCTTTTCCACTTTTTCCATATACAGATTGTCCACAATATATGAAACTGGGGAACCCATGGCGCACTCATGTTTCTGTCTGTAGTATTGGCTTTTGTATATGAAATATGTGGATTGAAGACACAGTTCCAAGAGCAGACACACTTGGTCGGTGCTGAGAGTGGTCCCTTACTGAGTGTGGGGTCATCCTGTAATCTCTTACGGACCATTTCTACTGCTTCCGTAACAGAACGCAAGTGAATAGAGATGTAACATCATTTGAGACCATAGTTTCCCCTGCCTCCATAATGACATCTCTCACCTTCTCTACAAAATCCAAAGTGTTTTGAATATGGTGTTTTGAGCTGCCTTCCAACGGGTTGAAGACAGCGGCCATGAACTTTGAGATGTTATATGTAACCAAATTGATCATGCAGACAATGGGTTTTAATGGTGCATCCTGTTTATGTATCTTCGGTAAACCATAAAGACTTGGTGTAGCTTCCTCTGGATATAATCTGTGGTATGAGGTCTGGTCAATAGCGTTATCATGCACTAACTGCTTGAGACAATAAGGGTACATCTTTCATCATCTTACAATGCTGTGATTGCAGCCATTTTGCAACTCTCTGTGAATGATACTCATGGCCATTGATCAATGGACAATTTGCATATCATTAATCACACAGCGCATTGTTAGTCAATGGTGCTACTTTCGGTCATTATGCAAAGGTACTGTTTATAATGCTGGAGAAACCTGCAGTCAATAGGGGTCAATTGACCCCTTAACATACAAAACTCCTGACAGACAGCGGAGACGCTACTGTTTTCGTCGCCCTTTCTGGTTGTGGTGGACTCTGAGTGCGGTTTTTGTGGCGCGGCAAATTTGCAGATTCCTCGGCAACGGACCTGTATTGCCGCGGTCCTGAGGCCTCTGGCTCTCCGGCTGCAGGCTTTCCAGCTTTCCGGCTGCTGGCTCTCTGGCTTTCCGGCTGCTAGCTCTCTGGCTGCTGGCTCTCTGGCTCTCCGGCTGCTAGCTCTCTGGCTCTCCGGCTGCTGGCTCTCTGGCTCTCCGGCTGCGGGCTTTCCGGCTGCTGGATCTCTGGCTCTCTGGTTGCTGGCTCTCTGGCTCTCCGGCTGCTGGCTCTCCGGTTTTCCGGCTGCTAGCTTTCTGGCTCTTCGGCTGCAAGCTTTCCAGCTTTCCGGCTGCTAGCTCTCTGGCTATCTGGCTGCGGGCTTTCTGGTTTTCCGGCTGCTAGCTTTCCAGTTTTCCGGCTGCTGGCTCTCTGGCTCTTCGGCTGCTGGCTCTCTGGCTCTCCGGCTGCTAGCTCTCTGGGTCTCCGGCTGCTAGCTCTCTGGGTCTCCGGCTGCTGGCTCTCTGGGTCTCCGGCTGCTTTTTACTAAATGGCAAGAACAATGCACTTTTTACCATTTTTATTGTTTTTATGCTCCTCTAGCATCACTCTAAATTTAATCTCTTACTTTTATGATCACAATATACCTAATGAGTTATTTATGTGTTATTCTGTCACCACTCCTGTTCATTTCAGCCCATCAGTATCGAGAAATACTGATTTGTTTGTATCTATACAAGGTATGTTCTCTTCCCGGCACTCTGTTACTCAGTGGTTGTACTCCTGTCATTTTATGAGAATTTTGTGTCTGTCTGCTGAGTTACCATCTCGCGTGCAAAGATCAAGGGTTAAGAACCGACAATGTGGTCTTTTAAAAGCTTTAGGCCGGGCTCTAATCGTCTTTTTACTTATAATTTCAGGCAACGTGCACGTTAATCCTGGTCCTGACCCAGCCTTAAATGACCTGTCCTTTAACGACTTCTGTGCTAGAAAGAGCCTGGGGTTTCTTCATATAAACTCGAGAAGCCTCCTATCAAAGATGGCTAACTTAAAGATTTGGGTAGAGAGCTCAAACCCTGAATTTCAAGTAATCACTAAAACCTGGATAAAAAAGTCTATTTCTTATCCTGATTTAAATTTATCTGGCTACAATTTATTTAGACAGGACAGGTCCTCCAAAGGTGGTGGCGTGGCAATTTATACCAAAGAACATCTTAAGTGCTCAATTGCCTTATCCAAGACAGTTCCCAAGCAATTCGATTTGCTTGTTTTAAACATTGAATTCACTAACAATTTCACTCTGTCAGTGGCTGGGTGCTATCGCCCTCCATCAGCCCCGGCCTGTACTTTAACCACATTGTCCAGTGTGTTGGTGCCCTTGATCAAAACTGAATTCGTGCTTCTTGGTGACTTAAACTGGGATATGACCAAACCACCCGATAAAGTCATTCAACAATTCGATGCATTAAACTTGCATCAAATTATCTGCTTTCCCACCAGGTATGACTCCAAATCTATAGATAAGGCTACGCTGATTGACATTATTTTAGTAATTCTCCTCACAAGTATAACTCTGGGGTATTTTGTTCTGATATCAGTGATCACTGTTTTACTGCATGTGTTCGAAATGGTTGCTCCATCAAGAAACCAACTCAATTCTGTTGCAAACGTGCTTTTAAAAATTTTAATCACCAAGCTTTTCTACACGACATGGCTGATGTTAACTGGTCAAGAATCAGGCTGGTTCCAACGGTAGACGAGGCTTGGTATTTATTTTATAAGCTTTTCAGGGCTATTGTTGATAAACATGCTCCGATGAAAAAACTTAGAGTAAAGGATCGACATAGTCCTTGGTTTACCCCGGAGCTTACTATGCTTTTACAACAAAAAAATACTCTCTGGCGCAAGGCACGACACTCTAGATCCCCAGCAGATATTTTGGCTTTTAAGCAACTCAGAAATAAATCCTTACAAGCCGTTCGCAAGGGTAAAACAGACTATTTTAAGAAGCAGTTTTCTCTTAGTAGCTCTGGCCCTAACAAATTCTGGAATGCGGTAAAGGAGATGGAAAATAAACCATCTCGTAAACTACCTTCTTCACTCTACTTAGAGAATACTGTAGTATCAAACAAGAAGTGTATGTTGGAGCTCCTCAATAAGCACTTTATAACTTCTGGTCTAACCCCTGAATTTTCTAATTCTGCTTCATCATCTATAAATTCTACTAATCGTTCTACTGTACCTTCTCCAACTCTCCCTCATCTTACAATACTTCCTTCCTCCTCTCATAGTTTCACCTTGCGGGCTTTTTCAGAGGAAGAGGTTCTGGATGAATTGCTTAGGCTGGACTCCAATAAATCTGCTGGGTCTGATGAGGTGGATCCTGTCTTTTTTAAATTGGCTGCTTCCATTATCGCTGCTCCCATTACAGATATATTCAATTTATTTATATGTACAGGGCAAATTCCTTGTGCTTGGAAGTCAGCGTTAGTGTTCCCTCTCTTTAAGGGTGGTGACCGATCAGATCCCAACTGTTACAGGCCTATTTCTGTCTTGCCATGTATCTCCAAGGTTTTGGAAAAACTCGTAAATGGTCAACTCACTGATTATTTGGAAGCACATAACATCTTATCATCTGTTCAATCAGGATTTAGAACTGGGTTTGGGTGTATAACAGCTACTCTTAAAGTCTTAAATGATATCTATTCTGCTTTGGATTCTAAATTGTACTGTGCTGCTATTTTCATTGACTTGGCCAAGGCCTTTGACTCTGTCAATCATAAGCGTCTTATTGATAGGCTTCATGACATAGGTATCTCTGACAAATCCTTGTCTTGGTTTTCCAATTATCTTACTGATAGAGTGCAGTCCGTGAAATCTGAACTACTCCTTTCCCAGCCTCTCCCAGTCACCAATGGTGTCCCGCAGGGATCAATACTTGGACCTACACTTTTTTCTATTTATATTAATACTGTCGCTAACTCGGTGACAGATTCATCTATCCATCTTTACGCTGATGACACAATTCTTTATTCTACAGGTTCTTCCCCTGCTACAGTCTTGCAGCAACTTCAACTTAGTTTTAATAGTTTGCAACTGACTCTTTCTAATTTGCACCTCTAGTTAAATATTTCCAAAACTAAACTTATGTGGTTCGGTAAAAAAGGTCATATTCCATCAAGCTCTCCAGGTATTTGTTCCCTTGACGGGACACTACTGGACCAGATTGCTGAATATAAATATCTGGGAATTTGGCTGGATAATACTCTGTCTTTCTCAAAACACGTTGACAATCTGAAGTCTAGGATTAAATTGAAACTTGGGTTCCTTTATAGAATGCGTTCTGCATTTACATCATCTGCTAGGAAAACTTTGGTTCAAATGACAATCCTTCCCTTGTTTGACTATGGTGATGTTATTTACAGATCAGCATCCAAAGGCCTGCTTCAGAAGCTCGATGTTCTTTATCACTCTGCCATCCGGTTTATAACAAATGCTCCTTTCAAAACCCATCATTGTACCCTGTATTCTTCTCTCAACTGGTCTTCATTGTACACCCGCCGTAAAGTCCATTGGCTTATGATTATTTACAAAACTCTCCTTGGTTTTTCCCCTCCTTATTTACAGGAATTGTTATACTTTTCTTCTTCTGTGTATAATACTCGTTCTGCTAATCTGATTCTGCTGACAGTTCCTAAGGCTACTTCTGTACTTGGCCTGTCGTCTTTTCAGAACGCTGCTGCTAGAGACTGGAATGACCTGCAGAAAATGTTAAAACTGAATAATTTCATTTCTAAATCAGTTTTCCAATCACGGATTTCAGCTTATTATAAAGATGTGTGTCGCTGTTACTTAGGCTAGCTGCTCCAATTCACTGCTGCTCAGTAGTACATACAGAAAGCAACTGTCAAAAGAGGTGTGAATTTGATTGATGACTTTAAGCCCCGCCCCCAAATATGATGGATGACATTAAGCCCCGCCCCCGAATATGAAAATATGAAATATGAAAATATAAAAAATATAATTTATGTAAATATGAAAATATAAAAGTATGAAAATGTAATTATAAGCTATAAACTTAGGACACGTGGGTTTATTTTATAAACGCTAGGTTCAAAATTAATATTAAGAAATTAAATATACACTTATCTTGCAGTCATAGCTATGCCGATGTGTAACTTTCTGAAAATATTCACTCCTAAAGTTCTAAGTTATAAACTCACGACACACACGACCTCATTTTACAAACATTAGATTCAAAATTAATATTAATTAATTAATTAAATATACATTTGTCTTGCCGTCATAGCTATGTGTAAACTTTCTGAAAATATTCACACACCCGCGCTAAGATATAAACTCACGACCTCATTTTACAAACATTAGATTCAAAACTAATATTATAAAATTAAAATTACACTTATCCTGCGTGCAAAGCCACGCATATGTACGACTACATAAAAAACGCTCTAAAATATTCACACAACCGCTCTAAGTTAAAACTAATAGTAAGAAAATAAATATACTGTAATATCCCTTCCCAGACGGGTAAGTGCTAGTAAATTATCAAATAAAAGAACTAATCAATGGTTTTTATTCACTTTCCTTCTTACTTCAACAAGCTGACAACCACAACGTAGTCAGGACAAAGAAAAACACGCACCACTAAAAACCCGACCCCACATACAAGAAAATAAATATAAAATTTTCTAAAAACGATATGGACTCTGCTCTAAGTTATAAGATCACGACACAGCCATAACTAAAAACGATTTTCACTCCCCCTCTAAGTTATAAGTTCACGACAAGAGTCTTTATTTGATAAGCACTTATCTTTCCTTCACAGCCATAACTAAAATGATGTTCACCCCCAGCCACCTCAAACCAAACTAAGCTCACGGCACAGCCATAACTAAAAACGATTTTTACTCCGCCTCTAAGTTATAAGTTCACGACAAGCGTCTTTATCTTTCCTGCACGGCCATAACTAAAATGAAATTCACCCCAAGCCCCCTCAAACCAGACTAAGTTATAAGATCACGACACAGCCATAACTAAAAAAAATTCACTCCTCCTCTAAGTTATAAACTAATAGTAAGAAAATAAATATACAATTTTCTAAAAACGTTATAAGCTGCATTAGAATCAAAATACAAAGCCGCTCCTAATGCCTGCGCGCGGCTCTTTGTAAAAGACTTGTTTTTCAATTACTTTACCCATCGGAATGCGCCAAATATGATCGATCACTGACTGTCTCTTTAATTTAATTACCATGCCGTAACAAGACCGTGCCTTTCTGATTACATGCTAATAATCTAAAATGCTTACCATCTGTTTTAGGCCCCCAGCCAGACGTTGCATCAATTATGTCCCCCCAGGGGGTCGGCACCTTTCATGTTATCAATCAACAAAAGTCTTAATCTATTTTAAACGTGTTCTATTTTTTATATCATAAAGTAAAATACTTATTCTCACCCCGAATCAAAGCGAATAAGAATATATACACTCCTTCTGATTTTTACTAAACTTAACACGCTTTTCAGCACTGGCTCTGTGAACTTAATCACACTTTTTACATTTTAAGAATGTAAGAAGTCTAAGAACAAAGTTATTAAATGAAATATTTTCCACTAACGATTCTCTCATATTCAAAATGATCTTTACAAGCTCGCAAGAAAAGTTATTAAAAGGTTCTATATGCCGAAATTGATCTCGTTTCACATTTACAGTACTATATATTAACCTAGAAATACACGTGGCGATCT
>JANRMT010062790.1:42252046-42267995 GCA_026402145.1 Polypterus bichir lapradei
TGCCCCCTCTGTCCCAGTCCCTGTAGCTCCCACTTCTGCTCCCTCTATTGCTCCCTCTACTTTAGTAGGCCCCTGTGCCCCCTCTACTCCATTCACGGTCTCCTCTGTTCCTTCTACTTCAGTAGGCCCCTCTGTTCCCTCTACTTCAGTAGGCCCCTGTGCACCCTCTGTACCCTCTGTTCCCTCTACTTCAGTCTTGCCCTCTGTTCCAGTCACTGCTTCCTCAGTCCCTATTACACAGCCGTTTGCAGCTACCCCTTCAACCTCTTCAATCGCGCCAGTCATGTCCGGTGGTTCTGTGGTATCTAAGCCTTCACCCTCGTCTACTTTAGGTATGGCCGGGCCCTCTGCTGTCTCTAGTAATGACAGTCCAGACATTTTTCAGCAGATCGACAGACCTGCTTTTAACCACACTGAATTAAGACACCCCTTAAATTTCGCCGATGCCTATGAACTAGAGTCTTACGAGGAGGTGTTTAACAGTATTCATGAGACGTTGCAAAGAATTCTGGATAGTTTTTCAGGAACTTTAAACCCGCAAGATGTCGTACAGCTAGAATTGCGTGCTGATTCATTACCTATCAGCGTTTTTATACAGTTGACTGACTCTGATATTAATGTAGACGGTTTTCTTCAGCAGATAGAGAATCTTCTTCAGAGTCATGCGAGTGTGCTGGCTGATGAGTCTCTGATGCTAGTCACTCAGATTGTTCGGTCACCTAGTGGGGGCGCTCGTGGTGCCCGCAAGGTATCATCTCTACTCAACCATGAAATAGTTAGAAAGAAAATGAGGCATTTAATTATTTCTTATAATTACGGGAATCAGCTCTGTTTTGCCTTTTGTCTGCTTAGCCTAATGGAAGACCGGTACAGGCAAAACCCACAGTTATGCATGCGTGAAGCGTATAACCTTCAGAGCAGGGCTGGATTATCCGAGCACGAAAAAGTGTCCTTTGCGGACTTGCATAAATTTGAAAACTTACTGGGTGTTAAAATTGTTGTCTGGTACAGGTGTCTAAGAAATGAGAAATTTTTAAAATTTGAAAGCTCCCGAGGTAGAAACTCCAAAACCTATTTTATGTTTTTACACGACAACCATTACTACGGTATTCTGAATTTAAAGGGGTTTCTGGGGGTGAAATACTTGTGCGACTACTGTTACACAAGCTACCACTCCATCCTTAGCCATCGTTGTGAAGGCCACTGCAACGTCTGTTTCTCCCCAGATTGCCGTCCGATCCCTGAAGAACTTGTCAAGTGTGGTGATTGCAACCGTTACTGCCGGTCCCAATTTTGTTTTATTCAGCATACGATTCCTAAATTTAATGACAAGACCAACGATATGGAAGCGGCCTGTGACACTGCAAAAATGTGTCCCCTGTGTTACAAAACTTACACAGTGAATGCCGCCTCAAAACCCCATAAATGTCGGCCCAAGGAATGCCGTGTTTGTAAAACAAAAATTGAAAATGAGGCAGAAAACCATCAGTGCTTTATAGAAACCTTGAAGTCTGAGGATCGGTGCGAGAAATACGTGTTTTATGATTTTGAAAGTCGGCAGGAAACGGGTGTGCACATTCCTAATTACGTATACTGTAAGTCCTTACGGGGTAAATCCTGGTTCTGGGCGGGTGAAGATTGTGTACAACAGTTCTTTACCAGATACCGTCGCCCCAAGTATCATGGCTATACCTTCATAGCTCACAATTCAAAAGGTTACGATGGGTACTTTTTAATGAAATATTTGCTTGAAAATGGAGTGAACCCTAGTGTTACTACTCAAGGAAATAAGCTGATGTGTTTCACAGATGATGGTTATAAATTACGTTTTATAGATTCTTTGAATTTTTTAACAATGAAATTGAGTGCCATGCCTAAAGCCATGGGGTTTGCAGCCGCAAAAGGTTATTTCCCCCATTTCTTCAATACGGCTGAAAATCAGAATTATATCGGCCCCTACCCCGAACCTGAATGCTACGGTGTTCAGAGCATGATGACCAAAGAAAAGGAAGAATTTTTTAACTGGTACGACAGTGTCAAGCATGGTGTTTTTAATTTTAAAGAGGAGATGGCTTTTTATTGTAAAAATGACGTTGAAATTCTTAGAACAGCGTGCATTAGATTCAGAGACGAGGTCATCAAAATTGGCAATATTGACCCGTTTCAGTGCATGACCCTGGCATCTCTATGTATGGCCATGTACAGGCAAAACTGTATGCCTCCAAAGTCTGTAGGTATAATTCCTTCTGACCATTACAGTAGTAGTCAGAAAAACTATTCGAATGCATCTATTCAATGGTTATTGTATCTCTGTGAAACAGAAAAATTGGACAATCGACACGCTCTAAACCTTGGGGAAGTAAAGAAGGGTTCCTTTTATCTTGACGGGTATGCTGTAGTTAAAAGTGTTCCGACAGCCTTTGAATTTGCTGGTTGTTTTTATCACGGCTGCCCCGAATGTTATGATTTAAACAGTACCCATCCTTTAACCGGTATGACTTGTGCGGCTATGTATCAAAAGTTTATGAGAAAATTGGAAATACTTAGGACAAAATTTAATCTAGATGTGCGCGTGCTCTGGGAGCATTCTTGGGAGAGTATGAAAAAACAAGACCTCAGGCTACAAAGTTTCTTAAAACGCTGTGATTTCCCTCAACGTATACAACCGAGGGACTCGTTGTTCGGCGGACGTACCAACGCCATAAAATTGTACCACAAGGCAGTGGGCCCCGAACAGATTCACTATTATGATTTCACTAGCTTGTACCCGTTTGTGAATAAAACAAAAATGTACCCGGTCAGTCACCTATCATTTTTCGGCAGTTTGGGGATCTCAGGCAGTATTTTGGATTAATTAAAGCCACCGTCCAGCCTCCACGTGGTCTCAATTTTCCAGTCCTGCCTCTCAGGTTTTGTGGGAAATTAATGTTCACCCTCTGTCGCACCTGTGCGGAGACAGAAGCTCAGATTGTGGACTGTCGTCACACAGAGGATGAGAGAGCTTTAACCGGCACATGGTGCAGTGTGGAAATAGCAAAGGCCATTGACAAAGGGTATAAAGTTTCAAAAGTATACGAGATTTGGCATTACCCCGAACGTACTTCTGAGTTATTCTCGGACTATATCAAGCTTCATCTAAAAGGCAAGCAGGAAGCCTTGGGCTATCCTGCCTGGTGTACGGATGAGGCTTCCCGCGACCGTTATATTTTAGATTATTATCAGAAGGAAGGTGTACAATTGGACCGCGATAACATCGCCGTAAATCCAGCCAAGAGACAGATTTCAAAGTTGTTTTTAAATTCTCTTTGGGGTAAATTTGGGCAAAAACCTCTCCATGTCACTACTAGCTTAGTCAAGGACGGTGAGGAATTCTTGCAATACATTTTCTCCAAACAGTATAATGTTTCTTATTTTGAATTTATCGGCGATGAGATTGCTCAAATACAATGGAAGTACACCGATGAAAAGTATACCCTACCTGGTAGCGTTAATGTTGTCATTGCTGCTTTCACCACGGCCTATGCACGGTTAGAGTTGTACGATTTACTGGACAGTCTGGGAGAAAGGGTGTTGTACCACGACACCGACTCGGTCATTTTTACTTCACAGCCGGGTCAGTACAATCCTCCTCTGGGTGACTATTTAGGAGAGCTCACCAGTGATTATATTACTGAATTTGCTTCAGGCGGTCCAAAGACGTATGGGTATAAAACGGCACAAGGCAAAACATGTATGAAGGTAAAAGGTATCACCATCAATCACGAAACCGGTAAAATCATAAACCTCGAGTCACTAACCAATCTAGTTCAGAATTTTGTGACGTCTCATGATGCCCCGCCTCAAGAGTTACTGGTTCACGGTAAGCAGATCCATCGGAATAAAAAACGTTTCACTTTAGAAAACAGACCACTCAGGAAGAAATTCAGAGTGGTGTATAACAAGAGGGTTCTCCTAAAAGATTACAACACAAGACCTTACGGCTACTAAAAGAGATTTTGACGCACGCCTTCAACACCCCTTCGCTAAAATTATCTCGGGACCCTCTTGTTCCGGTAAATCCTATTATGTAAAAAAAATTATTGGAACATTCGAACCACGTTGTGTCTCACCCTTTTCAAAATATCATTTGGTTTTATAGTTGTTGGCAGAAAATGTACGACGAGCTGTCGGCTAAATTTCAGCAATTAAAATTTATTGAAGGACTCCCAAAGTCTTTATGCGACGACGAACTTCTCCCTCCAGAGAAAATAAATTTGGTCATTATAGATGATCTGATGGAATCGGCTAGCGAAAGCTAGGAAATAGAAAAAGCTTTCACAAAATATACTCATCATCGGAATCTGTCTATCATTTACTTGGTTCAAAATGTATTCTTTCAAGGAAAGAAAAGCCGACCGATTAATCTTAACGCCAATTATATCACTCTTTTTAAAAACCCCAGGGACAAATTGCAGATTACTACCTTGGCACGCCAAATGTATCCGAGGCGTGTTAAGTTCTTTTTGGAGGCTTTCGAAGATGCTACAAAACTACCGTACGGCTATCTCTTAGTGGATTTAAAGGCCCAGACCCCCGACGAACTGCGCTTAAGAACAGGTCTGTTCCCGCCCGACTGGCCGGTCGTGTACATCGTGAAAAGATAAAAGAAGGTGTTCTGAGTCAAAGTTACATATTCTGTCAGCATGTCGGCCAGAATAAGCAGAAACCTAAAGCCTCTCAAGGCCTTACTCCGTTGCTCTTGTCGCCGCCGTAAAATTCTTATCAACGCCTCTTCTGACGATTTAATTAATGCTTTGTCCGAAATAGCCTGTAATACTTTAAAAGGTAATATACCTCTTTCCCCCAAACAGTTTAAGCGACTCAAGAAGCATAAAACATCTGTCCGAAAAATAAGTGACAAAAAACTAACCTTAAAAAAGAAGAAAGCTATTCTGAACCAGAAAGGAGGCTTTTTGGGAGCTCTTTTAAGCGTCGCCGTGACATTCATATCCAGTTTACAGGCTTCTAGAGCATAAACATGGAATACGCTCAAAAAATGTATTTGGTCCCGCAGCAACAAATGTCTCTTTTTCAGCAAAAGAGTGCTAACCCGAACGAACTCTTGAGTGCCACGGAAACTGAACTGGACAAAGAAATGAGAAACATCCTACAACGCTGTGATATAGGGGCTGACGAGAAGGTGAAGCTTTACACTTCTATCTTGCAGAGATATCTGACGCTAGTTAAAAAGGCCGATAAAGAAGCTAGCAGTCTGACGCTCGTATTACCAAAAGAAGAAGAAAATGGCGAGGGGGTCACTGGAACAGTCAAGGTGTCTGAGGACAAGGTTTGGCAAGAGGTTTTGAGAAATGCACCTGTAAAATCAAAGAAAAATGTTGAATTTGTTTTACATAAAATGTCCGTTAATCCCGATCACGCATTTTGGAATAATCGTGGAGAGCTGCTGTTACAAGGTAAACCTTTGGTCGGATCCAACATGGTGGATTTGGTCCGTAATCTAACCGCTTCTCATACAATACCTGAACATAGGAGACCGCGGGGGTGGAAGGAATTTGTAAACGCCATGGCCGGTTTGAACATTCCATTTTCTGTCGTACCTAATGATGAAACGAGAGAACTCCTTGAAAGTTTTAAGCCACCCGCCGCCCCCCACCCTGCTCATCAAACAGAAGTTAGCCCCTACCGACTGAAACCAAGAAAAAAAAGACTGGAATGGATTGCTTATTAATTTGTAAAATTATTTGTTTATTAAATACATTTTTATCTCATTACAGAGTGTCTTCATCCTTTAACCGTCTATTGAAATATTTATAGGTCTCTGATCTTTGCACGCAGGGGTACTGATAAAAACAAATTTAGAGACCATAGAGTCATTACTATTCACGTCCTCAGAATACTTTTTTATTACAGAGGTGTACGGGAGACCTTTTCCTCTCTGATGCAGATAGAAGAGACAGTGATGACCGCATTTGTCCGAGAACCAACTTTGAAGCTGTCGGTTATTGTAAAGGATTTGTTTACAGTTTTTGCTTAAGAAATGGTAAATGTCTTTCGGGAAGTAGATAAAGTCCGGGGGATTTCCATAGGAATCAAAAAACTCCCCATTACCGTCTTCTGTGAGGTAAATCCCCAGCCAGTGTTCTCCGGGTTGGGTTTGACGGTGAGTATTCACTACAAACATGGCCGGCAAGCCGTTATTTTTTTCCGGTAGTTGATCACACGCCAGCACACCGCGGAAATATCTTTCGGTGTAGGGGTCTTGGGACAGTAGTTCTGATAATTGTTTTGTATTCATGGTGTTTAGTAGTCATACAGAACATTACGTCTCTGGTTGATTTCAATGATGTTGTCAAAGACCGCATATACTATTAGATTGACGGTCCGAGGGAGAGGGACGCAGAAGCGTAATTCAAATCTCATGTTTCCAGTTTTAACTAATGAAAAATGATCGCCGCATTCTTGATCGGGGGTTAGATCAAAAGCGAAAAGAGTATATCCTTGCGAGAACTCTGAATGGCTGATAGCCAGAGCTTGATCCTTCAAATGCTTACCAGTGGCCAATACCAGGTTATAATATTCTCTGGCACTATTACCGCTTACAAAGTCTGGTTGAAAAGGTTTGGCAGGAATCTGTTCGCCGTCCATGTACAGAGCCAGGAACTCTACATCGTTGTGTTTGAAATTGAACGGGTTCCGTGTATAAGATCCCGAAAAGGCTTCATTATCCACCATTCCAATTACCACATACTTTGGTAGTTGACCCAGAAACAGGTTTTCTTGATTGCATACTCGGATCCCCGCGGGCATACTGAATACTTTCATATTCACCCTTTCCACAGGGTATTTAGCATTGGCTGATGTAAGGGCATGAGCGTGTCCTAATTTCACGGCCGGTGAAACTTTTACTTTTTTTACAAACAGGGCGGCTGATGTTATGATTACTTTGTAACGTTCGGCATCACCGGACATTAAGCAGAATTCATCTTTGTTCCGAACCATTTTAATCTTCACGTCTAGGCCGTTCAATAGTAGTTTTTCCTGGAAAAAGAGATCTGTATGTATGTGCCCCAGAAGTTCAACAGTCCTGCTACCGGCTGTATAGACGCTTCTGTTATTAAAACCTATGTTTTCTCCGTCAGGGTCTGTCTCTTCCAATTTGTTAAGAGTATCTTTGTAAAAAAGTCCTGTAGCAAACTGAGAATGAAGAGTCTCTTAGCTGTAATTTAGCAGGCCTTCTAAGACCGCTCGGTAAGGATAACAATTTGAACTCTGGGATATTAGACGGTCCCCGAGGGTGACATCCACTTGGGAAAACAAACTGGCTATAGGGTAGTTGACAAATCCGACCTTTGCACCGGCAGGTATGTTAGTCCCGTCAGCATTCACTATCTTTCCCCTTAGGTGTAGAAGAGTGTTATTCAAGTCCAGGTAATCTTCCCCATTTCCGGCTATGAGAAATTCTAGCGGAGCTACTTCAGAGAGGGCTGAGAGTGGTGGGACTTCAACGTATATACTTTTATCTACACTCGTTTGAGTGAAAGGCACCGTAAACAGATCCAGTTCAGATTTGACACACTCTTCGGACATTCTGTGTACGAAAGCCATCTTTTCTTAAAAAATGTCTCTCTTCTTTTTGCTTGCTTTAGTCTTGTTCCTCTTCTGACGACGTTTAGATAATGCTGCAAAAATAGTGCGCCTGGTCTTTTTAGCTGGTGGGGCCTGACGCGACCCCGGTGGTCTCTTGCGTTTTGTCTTTCTCATGACCATCAAGCCCGCTCCCTCCTGCTTTTCTAGGACTCCACCTGCAGCACCGGATATAGCCCCGGTGATCACATCTTTGACAATATTTTTAGCCGCGGATTTGATGTGTGGTTTTGCGATGTCGAAGCCTTTTTTCAGGAGAGGCAAAGCTCTTCGAAACAATCCTCGAAATATACCTCCAATCCCCCCACCATACATTACAGGGGATCCAGAGAACCCCGGTAAGCCGTTACCCGCTTGGGTCTGATAATATTGGATGTATGGTGTCGGGTCCTGGTAAGACCTCATTGTTTCAGTCGTGCATACAATGTCTGACGGGTCTGAAATGCAACTTCACTATCACCTTACCAAACTGAAATGGCACGTTTTTGTTCTGGTCCGTCTTTATTTCAATAGTCACTGTGTCAAAATGATTCTTGCTGGCTGGCGCATAATGCGGCTTGTCATATGTGATGGTTGTAATTTTATTCGCCTGATCTTCAATATGAACACACCTCAAAAGAGGCACGTAGCTGTCTCCGACTCTCTGATGAGATACCATATCCCCATACACGTACAAAGTGTAAAAGCCGGCCCTGATGTCGGCGGGGAAAGGAGCCTTATAAGTTAAACCCCGAGTCTGATCAGGATGCGCTCCTAATATTCGACCCAGCTGTCCTTTTAAGTGTATAGTTTCATCCTTTTCACCTGGTACCACGTAGACTCTTATTTCCACAGCATTATAACTGAATTTCGCAGGGCTCTCAGAAGGGACAAATCCAGCTGCAACATCTGTCAAAGTGGGTAGGCTTAAGGTTGTCGAATTCATAAAAGACAGTAGGTCGTGAATACCTTCGTAATACCCGCATGGAATGTAGTAATGTTTTTTTACCCCCGGAGCTGAAACGTAGAATTCGTTATCCGGTTTGTCTATGGTATTCCACGTATGTGGGTACTGAATTTCAGCTAGACCGACTTCCCAAGAACCTTCTAATTCTATGGGTTTAGCAAGCTTCGTCGTGAAATTGGAAATTGTGTTGTTAGGGAAAATGTCTGAGGAAGCGTTGCTCGGAAGAGTCACAAAAAAACTTTTACGCTCCATCGTATACCGTTAGAGAATGAAGAGTCGATTAGGAGCCCTGGGGATTTTATTGAACATCTTGGGCATGGCTCTCCGGTATCCAGCTGTTAAATTTTTCTGGCCAGCCGAGCCATTTGACTAAAATGAGTCGTTTTTTATTCTTAACTTTCCTAGCCAGTATTTTTTCGATCCTGTAAACGTCTGTGGACCCGACTTTAATTTTCTGTAATTCGGGGTCGTAAAAGGATCCTACAATCTCTTCACCATCGTAGTCTTTGTACACAGCCGGTGCCCTAGGTACAAGTTCAGATACGTTAAAGATTTCATCTGAAAATGTTTGTTCATATCCTTTCTCAAAAGGATGTCTGGTTTTAGACACCCTAACCGTGTCTCCTACTTTGAACTTAAACAACGGCGGACCTGGGGGGTTGGCTACGGCGTATAAATTTTTGAAAACTTTCCAGGAATTTAACGTGTTTACATCGGAAGGAGCCATTTTTATGCTTCGATGATAACTTTTGTTATAAGAGTATACTAGATCCGGCAATTTATCGATGTAGGTTCTCGTGTTGTAAGCGCTGAAATATTTCAACATTTTAGATTTTAGTGTCCGGTTAAATCTCTCCACCACGGAGGCCTTTAATTCGTTTCCTGTGGTGAAATGTTTTATTCCGCTCTTCTTTAACAGCTTTTGAAAATCTCGGTTGAAAAACTCTTTCCCCTTATCGGTCTGGAGCTTCTTTGGAGTACGCCCGGCGCTCAGAATGTCTTGGAAGGCTCTCGTCACTTCCTTACCCGTTTTGTTCTTCAGGGGTCGTACCCAGGCGTACTTGGAAAGAACGTCGATACATGTTAACAAATATTTATAACCAAGATTATGCTCGGACACATTTGTCATGTCCGCTAAATCCATCTGCCATTGCGAGTCTATATCGGATACATAAACCTTATTTCTCCTAAAATGCCTTCTAGCGGGTTTGTGAATTGTATAAGCATATTGACCGGATAACCAATCCGACACCTGTTGGTCATTACTTTTCTGACCCGAAACCTCAAGAGCTCTTTTCAAAGAGTCTTTTCCCCCAAAGCTACCAGGATTTGCCGGGTTATAATAAACTTTTTCCAAGTAACCCTCCATCGCCGACGGTGAAAGAAAAATGTCAATGGTTTAAAAATCAAATGAGTCTTTATTGGTAATTTTCAAAAACATTATTAAAACATTTCATAGCACAGGCACATTGAGTTCAGACACTTCGTCTGATTTTTCTATATCGTACTCCCCGTAAAACCCCAAAGGTGCATCGGTCATGTCTGGTACAGAAAAATGCCTTTTAGAGAAAGCATCGGCTATTTCACGTATTTTCGAGTAAGATGGATCGTCCATGTTGTGAAAGGCCTGTACAATAGCCTCGCTAATAGAATGTTCATTTTCCAGTTCATCTACAGCATTTTGAACAAAGGAATGAACCTTGTGAAAAGGCGGAAAGATGTTGAAGCATCCCAGAGTCTTTATGACCAGGCTCCTGAGCCACGGTTTGCGGAAAACAGTCAGAACCTCTTGAAAACGGCCACCCCGATAAAAAGAGTCAGGCTCAAACAGACACGTATGCTGCGTCTGGCTGGGGTGATCTATGAAACAACCTTGACAGGTGCTTTTTAGGTCCCGATCGACTATTATGTCCAGCAGAGCCGCAATCAAACTCTTGATCAGTTTCAGAGTCTTTCGAAGTGTTTCACCCAGAGCACCGTCAGTTTGTTCAATGTCCATGCCCTCATAATCAGAATCCTGGGACGATGGCTTCCAAGAGGCCAGAGCCTCTACCAAGTCGTCCACAGTCTCTTCTTGATGCATGGTCTGCATGGCTATCTCCTCAGCGGTACGGTTCTCCAGGAGACTATCCAGCCAATACATATCATCAGGAGCGGGTAACTGAGGTTCGGGCCAATAGATCTGGTCATTCGAGGGCATCAGAAGATCCGGCCAAGACGGTGGGTCTGAAGGAGAGTTGTTAGGAGCAGAGTACCCGGAGTTAGGTACGATGTCGTCGGGCCAAAAGAGGTCGTTGACTGCCGCTGTCTGTTCCATAGACCAGCCGACCTGATCAGGTACGTAGCCGGCGGGATGCTGGTTGTTACCCGTCCAAAACACACCGTTGTCTGTCAGCATCTGGTCTGCCGCAGAGTAGCCGGGCTGTAGGGTCGATCATATCGTCGGGAGTAGAGTAGGCGGTGTTGGCTTGAAGGTTAGCCGGCCAAAACAGGTAGTCAGCGGCGGACGTATGTTCCATACCCCCGGAGCTTGGTTCTTCGGAGCGCATCAAAATGTTGAGGACTTCTGCCACCTCAGAGGCCGAGAGAACAGGGAGACGACCGGCCCAGCTAGCACCAGCTTCGGAAAGGTAGTTAGTTGAAGACATCTCGATAGGGCTTTAGGTTAATGTAGACTAAGGAAAAGACCTCTGTATTTATCTCCACTCACTTAGGGGGCGGTTGACTCCCAGTTTTCTTCCTCCTCCTCCTCCGAGCATGAATTATTCAACATGCTAAACTCCTCCTCCAATTTTCTTTTAATTCTTTTCATCTGGTCGGCTAGTTTTCCTTGATAAATAGCTTCATCAATATTTGGCATAAGAGCTTTAAAAAAGCTCCAGTCTTTTATAGAAAAATTAATTTCACTCACTCGATCCTTTATCACATTTTCTTTATCTTCCTCTTCGTGACTGGCCTCGTTATATTCAGGTAGGATAGGCTCCTTCTTGGAAACGGCGATCGTGAGCTGTCCCTCGGCATTTCTTTTTACCTCTACCCGGCACAAAGCACAGTTAGAATCGTACCAGACAGAGCTGAAGCGTGGTTCCCGTAACTCCCGTAAGGCCCTGTTGGCTTTCAGTTTCTTAGGAGCGTTCACAAGACCGTCCATTCTGTTTGCTTTTGTGTATCGTGGCGTTTTCACTAAGTGACTAGAATTTTATACAAGAACTCTTTCGTCTCCTCCCACAGTCGGGGTTGGGAAGGGGTGGAGCAATACGCTTCTCCCTAACCCTATAGGTGGATAGAGAGATAAAGGCGTAACTCGGGGGCGTGAGTATTGTTAATGGGGAGGGATAAGTGTCCGGTTTACGAAAAACACACCCTAAAAGGCGGGGTTTAGAGATGATCAATTATGACGGTGGTTCAACCCCCCCAGGGGCGGGGTATAGTTCATATTTTTATATTTTCATATTTACATAAATTATATTTTTTATATTTTCATATTTCCATATTTTTATATTTCATATTTTTATATTTTCATATTTCATAATTTCATATTTTCATATTTGGGGGCGGGGCTTAATGTCATCCATCATATTTGGGGCGGGGCTTAAAGTCATCAATCAAATTCACACCTCTTTTGACAGTTGCTTTCTGTATGTACTACTACTCTGCTCTATTCATTGTTGCTCCAATGTTCTTATTGTTTATATAATATTTTTATGATTTTTTTTTCCTTCGTAATTTTGTTTATATTGTATATGTGTATCTTTCTTAATATGTTTTATTTTTTTTCTTTTTTTTTTCTTTTAGAGGAACAATGTATCAAAACTATTAAAACAGATCACAGATTAAACAAAAAATACACACAGAGCAGCGCTAATAAAAATAATTTAGTTCCTATTCCAAATATCAATAACGCACATAGTATTCATCTCTGCACCTCCGAAACATTAAATATGGCACTATTAAATGTTAGAGCTTCAACTAACAAAACGTTTTTTATCAACGATCTTATTAGTGATAAAAAAATAGATTTTATTGCACTAAGTGAAACAAGGCTTAACTCAGATGGCGTGGCTGTTTTAATCGAATCTGTGCCTCCGGATTACAGTTTTACTCGTGCAGACCGCCAGGGGAAAAAGGGAGGCGGATTGGCTAACATTTACTCGAGCCGATTAAAATGTAAAGATGTCAGTTTTGGTAAGTTCAAGTCCTTTGAGTATCTCGCCGTTGTTATCCATGGAGATTCTCAAGTTCTAGTATTATCCGTGTATAGACCTCCAAAATTCAACGCGTCTTTTTTTGAGGAATTCTCTGACTTAATGTCAATTTTAATTACTAACTATGACACACTCCTAATAGTTGGCGACTTTAAATTTCATATAGATAATCAGTGTGATCTAAAAGTAAAAGAATTTATGAACCTCGTGGATTCTTTTGATTTGAGGCAGCTCGTAAATCAGCCTACACATAAAGCAGGTCATACGATAGACTTAGTGAATACTAAAGGACTGAAAGTTGATATAAAGCAGATCATTGATATTGGTCTATCAGACCATTTTCTTCTACTTTTTAATATAGAAATAATGATAAAAAACACTCATGAGAAGCATATTGTTAAAAAACGCTTCTTTGACTCAGCAGCAGCTTTAAAACTTACAAACATTCTAAGCAATCAGTCCGTTTATAGTGCCAACTATAATAGCAAGGATAATGTAAATAGTAAGGTGGAAAGATTTAATACTAAAGTGAGAGCTGCTGTTGACATAGTTGCACCTGAAAAGACAGTGAAAAAATCTTCTAGCATTGTTATACCATGGAAGACCCAAAGAGTGTCGGATTTAAAGAGAACATGCCGCAGAGCTGAGCATAAATGGAGGAAGACTAAACTAACTATCCACTATGAAATATTAAAAGTCAAAATAACAGAATACAATAACACTGTCCGTCTTGAGAGACGCTGTTATTTCTCCAAGATTATAAATAACAATGCTAGTAATCCCAGAGTCTTATTTTCTACAATTGATCACCTACTAAACCCAGGTAACTCAAAGGAATGCCTCCTAAGTACTTCCAGTAAAACCTGTGAGGCTATCACTGTATTTTTCAATCAAAAAATTAATGATATTAGAAATAACATAGTATATCCCTCCAACATTAAGGATCCTCCTAAACCCCAGCATTCTGTTATAGACAAATTAAACTCTTTCACTAGGATAGATTTACCTGATTTACAAAAAATAATATCTCAATTAAAATCCTCCACCTGCGTCCTTGACCCAATACCAACAAGGCTTTTCAAAGAAGTATCGGGCGTGCTAATTGACAATATTCTTGACATAGTAAATTCGTCATTAGATACGGGGGTCTTCCCAGACTGTCTTAAGACTGCTGTAGTTAAACCCCTTCTTAAGAAACATAATCTTGACCTCTTGGCTCTTGAAAATTTTAGACCCATCTCTAACCTGCCTTTCTTAAGCAAAGTTCTGGAGAAAGCAGTCATTATGCAGTTAAATGACCACCTAAATAAACATGCTATTCTTGATAAATTTCAGTCGGGATTTAGAACAAATCACAGCACAGAAACTGCACTCATTAAAGTAGTAAATGATTTGCGAGTGAACGCAGACAGAGGCCATATATCTGTTCTCATCCTCTTAGATCTGAGTGCTGCATTTGACACTATTGATCATAATATTCTTAGAAATCACCTTAGTCAATGGGTGGGCCTCTCTGGCAGTGTCTTAAATTGGTTTGAATCCTACCTTACAGGGAGAAAATTTTTTGTTAGATGTGGTAATTACAACTCGAAGACACATGATATCCGATATGGTGTTCCACAAGGCTCTATCCTGGGTCCGCTGTTATTCTCAATCTACATGCTTCCGTTAGGTCAGATTATCTCAGGGCATAACGTGAGCTACCACAGCTATGCTGATGACACACAGCTGTATTTATCAATAGCACCTGATGACCCCGATTCTATTGATTCACTAACACAATGTCTGACTTGTATCTCAGAATGGATGAATAGTAACTTTCTCAAGTTAAATAAAGAGAAAACTGAAATTTTAGTGATTAGCAATAATGGATACAATGAGGCTATTAGAAATAAACTGGATACATTAGGATTAAAAGTCAAGACAGAGGTAAAAAGCTTAGGGGTAATTGTTGACTGTAATCTGAATTTTAAGTCGCATATTAATCAGATCACTAGGACAGCATTTTTTCACTTAAGAAACATAAGTAAAGTTAGACCTCTGATATCACTGAAAGATGCTGAGAAATTAGTTCACGCGTTTGTTTTCAGTCGACTAGATTACTGTAACGCACTCCTCTCAGGACTACCCAAGAAAGACATAAATCGTTTGCAACTAGTGCAGAATGCAGCTGCTAGAATCCTAACTAGGAAAAGAAAATCCGAACACATTTCTCCAGTTTTGATGTCACTACACTGGTTACCTGTGTCATTCAGGATTGACTTTAAAATTCTGCTTATGGTTTATAAAGCCTTAAATAATCTCGCCCCATCTTATATATCGGAATGTCTGACACTTATATTCCAAATCGTAACCTCAGATCTTCAAATGAGTGTCTCCTTAGAATTCCAAGAACAAAACTTAAAAGAAGTGGTGAGGCGGCCTTCTGCTGCTATCCACCTAAAATCTGGAATAGCCTGCCAATAGGAATTCCCCAGGCTAATACAGTAGAGCACTTTAAAACCCTGCTGAAAACATATTACTTTAACATGGCCTTTCTATAACTTCAATTTAACTTAATTTAACTTAATCCTGATACTCTATATGTTCAATTTCCTCATAATAACTATTCAGGGTGGCTCTAAAATCCGTACTGACCCCTACTCTCTTTTCTGTTTCTTTTTCCGGTTTTTTTGTGGTGGTGGCCTGCGCCACCTCCACCTACTCAAAGCTTCATGATGCTCCAACAATGATGGATGGATTAAAAGGCAGAATTCTACGTGACCATCATCATCAAGCCCTTCTGTGAGAACCCTAAATCCAAAGAGGACTGTTTCATTTATGTTAGGTAGAATGCCCAGAGGGGACTGGGCGGTCCCATGGTCTGGAATCCCTACAGATTTTATTTTTTTTCTCCAACCGTCTGGAGTTTTTTTTTGTTTTTTCTGTCCCCCCCTGGCCATTGGACCTTACTCTTATTCGATGTTAATTAATGTTGATTTATTTTGATTTCTTATTGTGTCTTTTATTTTTCTATTCTTTATTATGTAAAGCACTTTGAGCTACTGTTTGTATGAAAATGTGCTATATAAATAAATGTTGTTGTTGTTGTTCTTTATGATGTGTGATGATTATTCCAAAAGTATATATTTAAGCAAAAAAAAAAAAAAAAAAA
>JANRMT010062790.1:42283296-42299695 GCA_026402145.1 Polypterus bichir lapradei
TGACGTTGGAAAGTTCAATATGGCGGCCGACAGTGGCGTCATACCATCGAAATAAGTACATACATCGGTTTCGGTTAGTGCAGGGAAGCCGCCTACCAAATTTCTTGAAGATGGTGCCATAAATAAGAAAGTTCAACATGGCGGACGTTGTCGACCGTTATGACCGTTACGTGTAGAATTTCGAAATGAAACCTGCTTAACTTTTGTAAGTGAGCTGTAAGGAATGAGCCTGCCAAATTTCAGCCTTCTACCTACACAGGAAGTTGGAGAATTAGTGATGAGTCAGTGATTGAGTGAGTGAGTGAGTGAGTCAGTGAGTGAGTCAGTCAGTCAGTGAGGGCTTCGCCTTTTATTAGTATAGATGTAATACGTGCTCTGATTGGGTAGCTTCTCAGCCATCTGCCAATAGCGTCCCTTGTATGAAATCAACTGGGCAAACCAACTCAGAAAGCATGTAGCATAAATTGAAAGACCCATTGTCCGCAGAAATCCGCGAACAAGCGAAAAATCCGTGATATATATTTAGATAAGCTTACATTTAAAATCCGTGATGGAGTGAAGCCGCGAAAGTCGAAGCGCGATATAGCGAGGGATCACTGTATTTACGTTTTCCAAACTGTTCATTCCCAATAATATATTAAATATTTGCAAGCCTACTGTGTTAACTCCTTTATTACAGTGTCACAATAATGTGAGGTTATACTGTATTCTGAAGTATACATCATTGTAAATTAAATTGCTTCATCTTCACCACACTTCTAAGAAATCACAGAACATTTTGTTGGGACAAGTGAACTGCCTTGATCTTGATAACTACATGTGACAGTGCTTTTCACACCAGTCACTAATCAGTAGGGCTGTCTGTTTCACAGCTTAGAATGTTTTTGCTTCTGGTGACAGGGATAAAGCTGGAAGTAATTCTTCCTAAAGAGGATTGAATGGGGGACTCAACTATAAGGCTCGCTACTTGATTATCGCAAAATGTTACCATCTCAATATAATTTTTTAACAAACAGCCTACTTACATTAAAGCTTACAAATGAAAACTTAATCTTATTAATTTTGACATGTCAGAACTGTATTTAGCTTAATATAGTCTGGACAACTGACTGTGAACTTCAATCTGACCTTGACTTGGACCAATACATATCTTTCAGAACAGAATTAAAAATCTACATTGGAGGATATATAAATACATACATACATACACAAACACATTTTATATGCACTATATATATATATATATATATATATATATATATATATATATATATATACTGTATATATATACTGTATATATATGTATAGAACTTCAGCAAATGAAATGTTCCTGTTCTTCATACATTTTAACTTAAATGTGGAGCTGTTTATTTTATAAAGTATTTATGTAGTTTTTCTTTTAATAATGTGCCTCACAGCCTGTCAAAACCAACAATGAAGCCAGTTTTTTCTGTGTATAGCAGCTTTCATAGTGAGGTCTCTCATAAAGGACTTTTAGAAGCAATTATGGATAGTGTTGCTCACACCTTCACTTCAGATCAGACGTACATCCCATTTATTCAAATAAGCTACAGAAACAATAACAGTTATCATCATTGTTATATATGTATTTACAGACATTATTACAATTTAACAAGCTTAAACATTGAGTCACTCTATTATGAAATCAAAGAATCACTGAAAAAAGCAATAATATAACATCCCTAAATATTGAATGATCTGCTACCAAAAGTGTACCCCTTAAAACTTATCATCATTGTGAATGCTGTATCATCTTGTCTGAAACCCTGACATCTTCTGAAACTTCCTTTTATATTATGAGAATTACAATAACACTTCAGTGAAGACTCTACCACCTTTACAGTTTTTGCTTCCTATAACTCTTCTCCTAATCTGCCTGTGATCTCACCAATGCAAATATTATTTATGTTTATTAAAAATAATAATTACAAAATGCAGGCTAGCATCCATTATGAAGGAAAATATGGCACAATTGTGAGTCTATGCATAAACTACTTGGACATGAGCAGCACTTGTCAACGAAAATACCAAGAGGCTCATGCCAACTCTAAAGCAATAAAAGCGTTTTAATTACTGAAATGGGAAAAGCTGCCCACTCAAGAATGAATGCTTCATGGAACAGTAACAAAACAAAACACATAGGGGAAACATTGAAACCAATCATTACTATCTTATGAAGGATGGCATACAGGAGAACAATGGAACTGCAGTTCATGAGACTACTCTTTTAAGCCCAAGACACTAAGTGCCAAAGTTGAATGAAATGTATGCAGAATGTAGGCAGAAATCTTCCTAGACATCTGGTACTTGGGAAAAGAGTCATGCTTAAATTTAAAAAGCAATAGTAACTATGATAAAGCATATTTTGGGGTTGGTGACATTCTGAGTTTTATTTATAAAAGCAGTGCATCTGAGGCTGTGTGGGTGTTGGTGTGCGCCTAGTTCTGGAGTGGTGGGGCAGTTGGGTGTTCAGGTGGGGAGGTGAGTTGATTGCTTGTTAATGTGCAGATGTGATCAGGTCAGCTGTTCTCCATTGTCACTCCAACAGGTTGTAATTAGGGTACAGCACCAATGAGAGTATAAATAAACACTGAGACGAATGACGGAGATCTAGAAAGAGAAGAAAAGAAGAAAAACCTGGAGATGAAAAATCAAGAGTAAAACAATCATAGGAAAATGAGAAATCAGGCTGAGAGAGGAGGTATGGTAGTAGGGGAAGAAGACCCCTGTGTAGCAGTGCGGCTCCAGGGGTAGGGTCACTCCTGCTGAACACTGCAGAGGATCAGGAACAATTAACCTCTCTGAGAAGTCCTACAGATGTCAAAGGATGGTGGCAGGAGAAGACAGTAGGGTTTGCAGGACCCCACAGACACCAAGGGACAGTGATGGAACATGATCCAGTAAAAAATTGACCTTGCTTGTCAGTGGCCGCCATCTATTGTCGAGGAGTCCTAAAAGCATGAACAGAGGAGACATTGTTTTAGAAAGACACACTGAGGCTCTGGTGCTTTTAATAGAGAGCTCCTGTGTTTTATTCTTGATTTTTAGGAGCAGCTCCTGTTTATTTATTTACTGTTATGTTTTTGGATGATTTATTTATTAACAAATTTTAACAGTTTTTGTTATAGATTTAAAACTTATTTAAAGAAAATTTTGCACTGCAGTTTATTTTAGACTAATTATTGTAATCAAAAGCAATAAATACATTTGCACCATCCTTGTTGTTTGTGAGTCCTCATTTGCCCCAGTCTATCTCGGTTCATGACTATCCATGTCTGGGTTCAAGAGGATGTTAAGCCAACAGTCTTCTTAGAATGGCTTTAAAAACCGATATTCTCAGTGATTAGGGAAAAACCAAAATCCAATCCAGCGGCACAATGACACAGCGGTAGCACTACTGCCTCGCAGTAAGGAGACCTGGGTTCACTTCCCAGGTCCTCCCTGGATGGAGTTTGCATGTTCTCCCCGTGTCTGCGTGGGTTTCCTCCCACAGTCCAAAGACATGCATGTTAGGTGCATTGGCGATCCTAAATTGTCCTGTAGGTGTGTAGATATGTGTGCCCTGTGGTGGGCTGGCGCCCTGCCCAGGATTTGATCCTGCCTTGCGCCCTGTGTTGGCTGGGATTGGCTCCAGCAGACTCCTGTGGCCCTGTGCTAGGATATAGCGGGTTGGATAATGACTGACTGACTGACAAAATCCAATCCAATGGAGTATTACTAGAATTTTAAATGATTTTGTTTAACAATTCTTCCCATTCAGGTTTAAGTTGCTTTAACACTTTGAAAATAACAATAGACAGGCAGGATAGAATGTGTCTAGATGTGAAAAGCAGGTAGACACCTGTCCAAGTTTGTAATTTCCACTAAATATTAGATTATGTTGTATGGAGTCAGATATGTTCTGATGTTTGTGCATAATCAGTATTTTTTAAGCCCAAAAATGTGTCAATTAATGACACAAAATTAATCACATTAAACTCTCTACATCAATATGTCTTTCTTTTAATGCCATACTAGCATTTCTTCACCTTGACATACAGTAGGTGTTTCATGGAACTTTGGTAGATGTCCCATATATATTTTATATTTTTTGTTCTGTGCTTTTCTTGGAAACAATTACACTGTATTTATTATTATTTCAAAAAAATACAGATCACCTCACATAAAGAATAGTTAAAGTAATTAGGCTATTTTTACTTTACACAAACTTCAATATAGAATCATTACATTATTACGAAAATACACACAGAAAAGTATTTTTAAAGTGAGCTACAAACAAAAATGTACAAAATCTACTGACATTGGTGCTTAATTTTAAATTTGTAGTAGGTTAACTACAGACTGCATCTGAAGGTACTTCTGAAGTTTTTGAAATAAATGCATTTTAAATACAGGCCTTGTTGGACAAGGTAAGCATTGCCTGTTTTGCTAGGCCTTTAGTGGAACACAAGGATCATATTTTAACAGAGATGCAGATTCAGCTGTGCAACCCAACCTGCATTCCTGAATCAGCACTAAAGTGGATGGCTGAATCATGACTCTACCAACAGTTGGGTCACTCCTGTACTTTACCTGATAAAAACGGTTTTTGGATCATTACTGGAAACCTGGCCAGATGTAATGGACAAAATAATACACCTCGAGGTGACTATGATCCAATCACCAAAGGCTACAATTTTCTTGAAACTAGCTGAGTTCACTTCGTCAGCCTCTTTGGAAGCTAACAATCTGTTCTCTTTGTGACGAGAAGCCACCCACTCTCTGTAGAGCAAAAAAACTCACAAACTATCTTAGGTCTGAAAGCTACTCTCCATAAAACCTTGGAGTAAAACACCGTGAACTATCTCTAAGATCCACTCTGCCACGCCAAGCTTTGTGCCAGTGACGGAGTCCAGTCTGAACAGATGCAGAAGCAGCCATTACTTCAAGGAGGTGACTTAAGCACCTGCACTCTGGTGTCTTTTGCTTTTCCCTATGACGCTGCATAGGACACAGTAAAGAGCCTAATAGCAAGCTGAAAAAAGCAACATCACACCACAATATGGACAAACGAGTATGTAGGAAACACCATGAGTGCACTCCAGCATGAGAAGAGTTCACTTAAACCCAGAGCAACAACACACACCTTCACACAACATTGGACATCATCGTTAAAGACTTGTTATTGTAAAAATGTCTATCTGTGCCAAGATAGCCAGTAAAGAGCCAACCTCTTCTGTGTTAGATATTTGTCTCGCTCATCTGTCATGAATCCTGTCTTCTATGTAGAAATATATGCAGTTTGGCAGACGACTGGGACCCTTGCCTGGCTGTGACACCCCTGTGATAGAAGGACCGGGGGTAGGACAGGGTCATGGTAATACCTCCCTTGGAACATGAGGAGCCAGAGTCGGAAGGTGGAGGACAACACTTCCTGGGAGAGGAGTGGAGGCAGCAGACGAGAGAAGAAAGGAATAGAGTAAAAAGGAACTGAGCAGTATTATTGTGCTGGATACTGTTTATTGTGTTATGAAGTGGGGAGTAGGAAAAAAAGCTGCCCCACGAAGAAATAAACAGTGTGCTGTTTTGCACTTGTGTGTCTTTGAGCCTGTCTGTCCGGGTTTGGGGAGCTGTACGTCCCTGTGGCATCCACAGCAATTATCATATTTCTAGAATCTTTGTGTTAATCAATAAATTGCTCCTTAAAACAAGTGTGCTTTCGTTACATTGATACAAGTCTAATGGCCAGAAACCCCTACTACAGTGAAAAGTAATGAAAATGAAGTGGAAGCCTTACCAAATATTTAAAAAACTACAGGAATTACCAAAGGGAAACCTGATAATTAGTTAATCAATTGATTAAAATCAATCAGCCAATTCTTCTCTCATGGTTACACTCCTTTCCTATAACCTCTACCATTGGTTTATTCAAAGGACTGAAACATGCCTAGTTATAGCTTCATAAACTGCTGGCATTCCCCAAGGTTGGCCAAAAGGCGTAATGGGTGAAATTGTAACTGAGAGTCTACAAAAATATAAATTGACAAATATTTGTTAATTAGACAAAAAATACTTTTTTTCTGTAATTCTGAACTTTATCTTGAGAGTGTGCTAAATACTTGCCTGACCTTTTTTGTTTTTCTATAATTTGTCTTTTTGCAGTATATAATGTTCTTACTTAATCATGCTAGTTGGAAGTATATTTCTAAAGTCAGCATTGATCCTATCTATAAATTTAATTGCAAATTAAAAAAATATTTAAAACATACATAATATAATAATCATTGATAAGGATTGTCTACTTGTTAAAATTAGAACATTTTACTATTTGGTGTGTTTTTATTTTAACAGGTCTTGTTTTACCATTTTGGTATTTAATATGTTGTTATAGAGAGACTAATCCCAATTTACTATACTCAGAGCTTTTTTGTTAAAAATTTGCATATCTAAAATGCTGATGCACTTCTTTTTAACAATTAATATGGACCCATGTAAATAATTTTGTTTGCTATTTGTGTGCTTAATTTATTAGGAGTCCCTGGCGTGTAAAAATTGGCTTTTCGCTTCTTTCCGCTTGTCTGGTTTGCAGATTAATTTGTAGAATTAGTTTCAACAGTTAAGATAGAAGGTTCTTATCCAATTCTTTAGTAAAACAAGTAAACATTGTTCCTCATGGGAACTATACAGATCCATTTTAAAAAGTACATAGAAGAACATTGCATTCATACAATAAAAATTATTAGTACTAATGAAACATTGATCTGCCTAATTCAAATGCAACCAAATCTTTTTAGAATTATTATCAATTCTGTTTTTACTATGCAGTAACAAAGTTAAACATTCAACATTTTTGTTATATGTTTGTCTGTTTTAGAACATTTTATTAGTCATCTATGTGGTAAAGAAAGTAATATAAAAAACTGATGCATATATTAATAACTAGTAAACATTTGCATGCTGTGGTGTGATAGAATGAAGTTTTATAATGGGTTAGCTCTGCCTGATATTGCTGTATGTTTCTCAGAAATTACTTTCACACACTGAAATATCTGACATATATAGTAGTAATATATGCATGGATGAATATTTATTTGCGTCTGAAACTTGGAAAATTAGAAGGAGATCTTGCTCTTTTCATACCCTTGTTACAAGCACCCTTAAGGTGCCTAGCACAGAACATCCACATCCATTGCCAACACTGTCTTACTTTTAAATATGTATAAGTTATTAGATTTCTGTGTTTCCAAATGCAAAGGCTCATGTCATGCCTGCATGAGTTTCAATAAATTATTCATTACATTTAGAGCTTGTTCATATAAATAATGTTTAGCTCTACAGTGAACAACATTACTGCATGATATTATCAGCATATATACGCAGACTTTTCAAAACAAATAAATACACAGACATACAGTATATACATGTTCATTTTATTTTTATATATATATATATATATATATACACAGTATATATATATATATATATATATACACACACACACACACAATATATGAGTGTATAGCGTATCTGTCTTGACGCCTACAACCAGACACTCTTACAGAGCTAGTTTAAACTCCCCTAACAACCTAACTGTATGACTTTGGACTGCTTGACTCTTGCCTGACAGGTGTGAAGACAGTGCCATAAAAATATGGTCTGCTTAGTGGAGACCTTGGAGTGTCATTGAGCAGCCATGCTCAACAAGGTCCATACTGATAAGCCTGAATAGCATTGAAGACCATGACCCCAACATATGCACCGTAATGAGTCGACAAGGCAGAATCATGAGTAAGGAAATGCTCCCTCATCCCTTGAGCTGTTAGAAGTGTGGAGATGTCTTGATGAGTCCCATGCATGAGTACAGTTGTAGCTAATGGCTTTAGTCACTGCTTTAATAGACTCCAGCAGCAACATTTCTACTGTCTCTTGTTACATTCTTACACAACAGTGGAACCTTGGAATGACCAGTTTTACAGTGCTTTGTGAAAGTATTCATCCCAATCTGTGTTTGTCCTATTTTGACTCAGGACAATCTGAATTAAAATTGATTTTCATTTGAATTCTATGTAATAGACTTAATAGTATGGTCCAAATTAATGAAGTAGAATAACAAATACATTGTAAACATAAAAAAACAAGAAAAAACTGAAATGTTGTGAGTACATATGTATTCTCCTCCTTTGCTATGAAACTCATAAATAAGATCCAGTCCAACCAATTAACTTCAGAAGGTGTCATAGGCTCTGTCACATGATGTCTGTATAAACAGACCTGTTCTGAAAGTCCCCTGAACTCTGCAACACCACTAAGCATGGCCTACTGGATATTGCAAATAAAGAGTAGGAGGAAGAGGCAGGCTCTTTCCTCTGAAAATATATTAGAGTACATTGTGCAATTAGGCACTCAATTAGCCAAGATTTGACGTATTCTTAAAGGGCATTTTGAAAATGCGCAAACATCCCAATCCCAACAGTACTGCTGCTGCATGAATTTCCAAGAATTTAATCCCAGAGACCGGATCATGGTACCGATTCCTATATCTCATTGTATATTATTAGTGTATTCATTAGCAGAGACCCTATAAGGTAAAAGAATGTAAAGAGCTGGTGGACTGTTTTATACAACAGACCAATCAAAGACGTCAAAGAGTGATAGTCAGAGACTGATCCTATTGACTCACAGAGGCAAAGAAGCAGAGACGGGGCTCGAAATTAAACATATGCTAGACCTAGGTGTGATGAAGGAAAGTTTTAGTTCCTGGTCTAAGTGGAAGTTGGCACATTTGCAATGATTTCTGTCAACTTAACCAAATCTCTTGTTTTGATGCTTACCCCATTCTGTAAGTGGATGAACTCCTCGAGCAGCTGGGCAAGGATCAATTCCTAACACCTCTGGACATGACAAAAGCATATAGACAAATTCCCTTAATGAAATCCGTAAGCCTAGTGGTGGACATTAGCATTACTGTGTTCTTCCTTTTTGTTTACTCAGGTTGCTGGCCACATTCCAGCATCTGGTGGAAAGATTCCTCCAACTGCATAATACTTACAGTGCTGTCTACCTTGATGATATTGTTATCTATGGAAGGAACACCCATAGCATGTGACTGATTTTTTTTCCTGATTTCTCTTTGCCTTTTTTCCTTCAGACCGATACGCTGGACACTGGCTTGGGTGGTGTGTTGAGCCAAAGCTTTGATGGCATTGACTGCCGTGCTTTACATGACCCGGAAACTGCAAAAACTCAAGGCCAGGTATGCAGCTATTCAACATGAAGCTGAGGCAATCAAATGGGCTATTCAGCACCTAAGGTACTACCTACATTGGGTTAAGACCCATAAAGTCACTTTTGCTCCCGCAAACAGACCCACCTCTTCCTTTGTGTAAACCATTTAAAGGCCACATCTACCCAAACTCCTTAGTCTGATGGACTCACATCATCATCTCTTACTGTGGTGCCCCAAATCTTCATCAGGGGTTTGCCTATATTTCAAACCTGTTTTATTAATTATGGACAGAATGCTGATAAGTGAAAAATTAGAATGTTAGAAGAATTGTGACAATGACCATTCAGACCAACAAGCTTGTCCATGCTGTTCATCCAAAATAATAAGTTGAGAAAAGCCTACTTTCTAACACACTACTTGGTAATTTATTCTATGTGTCTATGGTTCTTTGTGTGAAGACAAACTTTATAACATTTGTGCGAAATCTGCCCTTAACAAGTTTTGAACCGTGTTTCAATGTTCATATTAAAGAAATGATAATTATTAAAGTAACAGCTGGGATCCACTGTATTAATTCCCTTCATAATCTTAAAACAATCAGATAGATAGATAGATACTGTAGATAGATAGATAGATAGATAGATAGATAGATAGATAGATAGATAGATAGATACTGTAGATAGATAGAGAGGCATTATCTATCTATCTATCTATCTATCTATCTATCTACAGTATCTATCACATAAGAGTAATTTACCTAATTTCGCATTTTGTGCCCTTCTACCTAATTTGCTGCTGTCTGTGGGCACTGTATACTGTGATTGTAGCCAGTATATGTTAGTGTTACTGTAAAGTGTCAAAAATGAAGCTTGTCTTAGATTAAAATCTGAATGGGATTTTTTTTTTATTCTATTAGACAGTTTAATCTCTCTGGCTAGACACTTCTGCATCCTGCATTTGTGTGAGCTGTAATGCAATAATAATAAATCATTTATATTTTCTCTTGGTACATGGCCTCTACTTAAAATTGCTTAACATTTTTAATTTATTTACATAACTGAGTTCAACTGAAAGCTGTACCTTTAATACATTTATTTTTATTGAGTATATGGTCTAACATATTTAAAGTAATTTCAGAAATGTTAATTAATAATTGAATATGCATTTAAATGCACAGTAAAATATAAAATGTATAAATCTTACATATATATTGAAAAAAATAATGTTAAAAAACATATAGGACTTTGTATTTTATTACCTCCACTTACATATTCAGCATGACTTTAAAGGACAACCTAAATGTCTCTGTTTTAATTTTTTATATAATGCAAGTAAATATATCAGTTTTTTATGACATAGTGAAAGTTTGACCTTCTACTGTAGGTCTTTGTCTTTTGTTATATAACAAAAGCTTCTTTTCTCTTCAGAGTAAATCACCTTGTGCTGTTTAAAGTGTGTACTGCATACTTGGAATGACAAAACACCATTAAATTAATGCAGTGTTAATCACTTACCATCTATCTATCATTTTATCTCTGAATGTAAATTGGATTGAGGAAGAGGTACCTATATGCATAAACTGAGAACAAAGTACAAGAAACAGAAATTAGCTGTGGTGCAGGTAATTCCACAGGGCTACCTTTAATTAGGCCTAACAGCTTCAAGCTCCCAGCCTTGCATGGTTACCAGCCAATGAGAATCCAAAATTACTTTAAGCACTGAACTTCAGAGTTATGTGATTGACCGTTCTAGCAATGAAACTGATGAGAGCCTTCATAAGTATTGTGCTTCTGCTTAATTACCTTGGGGTTTATGACACATGATGAATGAGAGTATCATAATGACATCCATAAAGATCAATAATTGGCTTTCAGAAGTCTGAATGCTAACTATCTTTCATTATTTTTAAACAACCAGTATTGTATGCACTTTCTGCAGCTTTCTTTAAGACTTTTACTGTCCTCTACTATATAATTCTGCTTTCCCGAGGGGTTATATTATTCTACATAAATATTCTTCCATGTAGACATTCAATAAGGTGCACCAATTCTATTGTTGCTGGAATAACAAGATTTTATTTTAGTAAGAGCTTACATATTATAACTGTTCTGTGATTTAGATTGAAATACTCAATGTTATTGTTTATGCTTTTTCCTATAAAAATATTTTGAGTGCAATAAAGAATAGTAACACAAAAACTGTAATTTCCTTTGAATAAAGGATTTTCTTTCTTAACTTCCCTTCTATATGCTAAAAATATGAATCAGAAAACCCTGTTAACATTGTATTTTCCATTTTACTATATACACCATACATATGTATGGTTTGCACGTGTGTGCTAAAGAAGTGAATCATATTTTCCCTTACTAATAAGTATTTTTGTTATTTTACCAAACATTACTGAAAAATTAATGGGTCTGTGTGTGTCCCTCTCTCTACAGTGCATATAAGTACACACTTACTTCTTCACTGCCCTGTCCGCCTGAAAACCTTTGATAAAGAAGACAAAAACTATATCCCTCCGTGAATTACATTTAATTGGTCAGCAAGGGAAATCAGCCATCGAAACAACTGTACTTAGGTAGTTCTTTGCTCCAGCCAGTGACTGTTGGGGAGAATTCTTTTTTCACTTGGCATTAAAACATATATGAGACACTTCCAATTACCTGGCTATCCAGGGATTCTTTGTTGCTGTAAAGGGAAAAAAGGAGACATAAGAAACAAAAACACATAGTAAGGGAGAGATGCAGTTAAAATATCCACTAACAACAATAAACTGTCTGCAACTGTCTCCATTTTTAAAGGCAGTAATCTTTTCCTTTATGCCTTACACAGCATATGAATTCACTTAATTGGTAAGACTGAAAAAATGTAGTAGTGTACACTGTCGATTGAATGCTTTATCGAATCATCTGTCTGATAGCCATTAAATGCGTTGCAAATGCTCTTAACAGCTGAGGTGCAAATGAAGAATGTCTGAGATGCCACCAAAGACTTATTTACTGTTCTTTTTTAAATCATTTGTTCTCACATTTTTGTTTCAAATGAATAATAATGTTTCTGTTTATGTGTAGTCATATTCATATGATTAAAAGAATAAAGGTGTATATGGACAGAAATGGCTGGGAATAATTACAACTCAAAATTATTAAGAAACATTTAAGACAACAAAATATTCACTGGTTAGGATCCTTACTGGTTTTAGCAAATTGGTAATTATTTTTTCAGACTTATCAAAACAACACCGCACACAGCCACTGATATGAGTAAAAATAAATACATTAAATTATTTTAACACATATCATAAAATAAAAAAGGCAGAACTACAGCTCAGATACTCTGGAACAATGTCTTTGTGGTCGATACATTACTTTCATTACTAACTCAATTGGAAAGGGACCTTTTTTCTCTTGTATACCTTTACTAAAGAGAGATTTTTTTACTTGTTTTTGCCTTTTTGTGTTTTGTAGAGACTGAATAGTCCAGTGTTTATCCAAAGTACTGTAAGTAAAAGTACACAGCAGGAATGAAATAAGCCAAAAATGATTTTGTTTACAAAAAAGAACGCCAGAAAATCAAAGATGTTCTTCAGACATTATCTGCAGTCCATTGTAAGGCTTGCACAATACCCTTACCATTCAAGATTTCATAAAATAGGCATACAGCAACCATTAATAATTTTGCAGTTCTTTGTCAAGCTGTAAAGGTTCTAACAAAAAAACATGGATTTTTGGAAGAGGAAATTTCTAAACAGCCACTTTAAAGAGTGAAAAATGCTTTGTGTCATTTACATTCAACCCATAATAACTTAAAAACATACGTTGATTTTTTTAAATAGGCCATCTAACACCACTGTCAGAGACTTATAAGCTGCAGTAAGCCCTCATGAAAGACAAGCTACTGTGTACAGATTCTGCAAGACACAACAATTTTTTATTGATGTAATGTACTTTGACTACTTTTATCAGTGGAAGTTGGCGTCTGTTAGAGTAAATAGCAATGAATTAAATGACATAATAATGGGTGGCTCAAATGAAGATGTGGAATGTGCATTACTTAATTAGTCAAAACAAATAGAAATCTGCAGTATATATTCTAAAAATGAATAAAAATTAGAAATAAGACAAGATAATGAATATTTAAAGGAAAAGATAGAATGATACTGAGGGAATTAATCCAACACTTAATCTATCAGAGGGTGTATGCACAATGATAGAATTCTAAATCAAGTAAAGACAACTCCCATCCTGCCTGTCACAAATAAAAATAGAATGCTTTTGGAATTCCATAGCATTTGAGAAAGAAAGGGGATTTGGCCTCCAACTAATATTTGAACAGAGAGGATGAGGGAAAGCAAGATGTTGATAAGACTAAAATAAGGAACATTTTTTTTTTAACAACAGTCTTCAGGAATGGGAAGATGGGGATTGAGAAGACCAAGAGCAGACAGTAGGTGCAGGAAACACCATTCTACACAACTAAAGAAACGACAGTCCCTAAATATCTTAAGACCCTGTCCAATGTACCTGGTTATTTTTTCAAATGTAGCTTTTTGTTTGCGATTTGGCCTTTAGTCCACACGCAAACTGTGTTTTAGGTCCCTGAAAATGGAACATTTGAAAAAACAATGCAGCTGTTTTGAAACTCCATTTTCCCTGTTTATGTGTTGACAGGGAAAAGAGAGTTTTTGCTGGTATCTTCATTAATTGACGTCAGTGTGTGCTCCATTATCTGCTTTGTTTACCTGAGGCAATTTTGTGCAATTGCAAGCTAAAGTAGTGCTGGTGTTAACCTTCTTAATGGGACTTTTTACATGTTTAAATTTAAATGTACAATTACTTTATCACTATATTGAGGAACAGAGGTGTCAGAATGTGCTATGGAGGTCATTGTTACATTGAACACTCTGATGACACAAACCTCTAGTTGTTGGGACAACTTTAAGAACAAGGTTTTTTTTGCTGAAGAGAATTTTCGTTTCTCAAAGACATCAATGTCTTGGAGTGAGCTGCTTCACCCGCACATCGACGGAAACACAACTGTAATGAGATTGCCTGTCAATGTTGTCAAAATTTGCCTGCACATTTTACTATTTAGCAGATGAGGGGAGATTACGCAAGACAGCAAATGCCTTTGGATTGTCAAGACAAGTGGTTTCTAAAATAGTAAGTGTGTGAACTAATTACAGTCCACTTTGGCCCTGTGTATATACAATTACCTGTCATGAAGTCCAAAGTAAAGAGGAACTTGCAGCAGTCTTTCACTGGGTCTCATGTAGAAATAGACAGCCATCCACAAATTCAATGGAATATTTGAACAGAAATGGGAGATCTTCTCTTAACATACAACCTACCTGTGATTACATGTGTTCATCTATTGATATCGTAGTGAAATGGCCAGGTAGTATCCCTGAAGTCATATTTTTGCAAATTCTATGCTGGACACACATTTGCAAAAGAAATGGGTGATGGACATAATCTCAATGACATTCCCTTTGTTAACTATGCCTGTTTTGTGCTCTTGACAGTGGATTTTTGCCTTTTCATGTGGATGGAGGTTTTTTACAAAGCCGTGTACTTGTGGACAGGATTTCTTTAAAATACGAAAGAGTAAAACTCCCGTTTTCAAAAATACACCCGAGTACATGTGGATGAGGACTAAGTGACCTTGCCAGCAGGACAGAATAACGTGAATGCTCCTAAATGAAATTATATAATAAGGGGCAGTGAAAAAGAAGATGAGAAATCTGCATTACTGGTATTCTCTGTGTAGTTAGTAAGAACTCGCTTTAAATTGCTCCAAAAGTAGAAATCTGCAGTACATATTTCAAAAATGCTTTAGCAATTAGGAATAAGACCAGCTATTACATGTTTTGAAACATTTTCTGAGGGGGATCATTGAGTTCAACAGATGGAAAAACTGAATAAATTAGAAGTGATTTTAAAACAAAATAATAAAACTACAATAACTCCAAATACTTGGAACTTTTGTCATCATCAAGTTCTTTCATGAGAACCCTGAATACAATGAGAACTGATTGAGGTCATTTATGTTAGGTAGAATGCCTAGAGGAGGCTGGGCGGTCTCGTGGCCTGGAACCCCTGCAGATTTTATTTTTTTTCTCCAGCCGTCTAGAGTTTTTTTTTGTTTTTTCTGTCCTCCCTGGCCATCGGACCTTACTTTTATTCTATGTTAATTAGTGTTCCCTTATTTTAATTCTTATTTATTTTGGTTTTTTTTTTCTCTTTCTTCATCATGTAAAGCACTTTGAGCTACATTATTTGTATGAAAATGTGCTATATAAATAAATGTTGTTGTTCCTTACCTGAACATTAAAATGTGTAAATTAAATCTTAATATATTAACTGGATTACCTACTGATTCGCAATGCACAGAGTTAGCAGAAACAGGTCATTAAAAAAGGGAACTTCTAAAGATTCAAAGAGACACAAGTGTCAATATTTCTGCTATAACTTCCACTGTATAGAATTGAGAAAGTGGGAATAAAAAAAAAGAATCAGAGATGAAAAACCAGAAGGAAGAGACAGGGGGAAGTAGCAAAACAGAAGTTTATCAATACCTAAACCCATAACTTAATAGTTTTATAATGTAAGATATAGACTTCTGATTAATTTAGAATGCTTAATAGTGGGTCTTTTTGAATTCCATATGAAGTGAAAAAGAATGGCAATTTAGCCTCAAACCAATAGAGGGGAAGCATGGTGTTGACAAGACTAAAATGATAAGCAATATTTATTATAATAGTAGCTATCAGGAATGGAGAGACTGAGAAGAGGACCAAGAGGAGACAAATTATTTTACCACCTACAAAATATGGCGGTAGTCGGCTGTAGCTTCTTCATCCAGCAGAAATAAAGAAACATCAGAATCTAGATATCTAAATGACCTTACCAGCAGAATAGATATCAGAGAAGAGGACTCTTGTTGAGTAAAATTTAAGGAAGGAAAACAGATTTTGATTAATTGAATTTATAGACAAACAAGGCTTCAGATTAATTAAATAAGTCAAGGTAACAGGAACATCAGAAGGGGTGTTGACCAGTAAAAACATCATATCACTGGCATATAACAGGTTTTTATAGGGGACACTGTGTACATTCATTAGTAGATAGATAGATAGATAGATAGATAGATAGATAGATAGATAGATAG
>JANRMT010062790.1:42299705-42337951 GCA_026402145.1 Polypterus bichir lapradei
AGATAGATAGATAGATAGATAGATAGATAGATAGATAGATAGATAGACCTTTATTTTTCCCCAGGGAGAAATTTGGCTTTTTACAGAAGCTCTATAAATAAATGAACACATAAACAGGTAGATAAATAAGTAAATAAACAAAAAATAAACAAATATACACACACATTTTGGTTTGAACACACCCCAGAATGATTATAAAGCAAGAAAATTAAAAAGAAAGAAAACTTCTGACTTGGCTGCCTCAGTCCCAGTCAGGCATTATGCAGATGTATTGATGTTGGTATAAAGGAGCCAGAGTATTGTTTCTTTGCACACTTCAGCTGAATAATTTGTTGGCGGAAGGTATTCAGCATTAGTTCTCCACATGACTCTGAGGCTCTGTCTCTTCCCCAAGGTTCTAGCCACCTCAGACTTTATATGGGAGGTTTCAAAAATTTTAAATGCTCATCTGAAATTTTTTACAAAAAACAAAAGAACTTTGAACACTGTCCTCCAGACAGACAAATGAAAAGCAACCAAAACACCAAACATCATGAGAACCAATGCCTTTTAATTAATTTCTGCCAGTTGGCCAAACAACAATATTAATTTTTTAAAGAGACAGCTTTAGATCATTTGAAATTAACTTGTGCATCATTCACTGAGTATGTGGGCTGAAATGCTAACATTATTTGCAGTTAACCATTTTCCTTAAGAATTGTGAACTTTTTTGTTTTTATTAGTATTTGACGTTTTAGATTTAGTTTCTATTTTAGTGGTGTAAGGGAGCTTCAGAAGTATTTTTTGACACGCTTCTGCTAAATAATTTGTTAGTTGAAAGTTCTTAGTGTTAGTGTGTTAGAGAGAAGACATGAAGCATTTTTCATAATGGCACTCGGTTTTATTTCAATTCTCTACTTTGCTACTAACTCCATGGGCTCCAGAGTGTGCCCCATAACTGTGCCTGGCTTTATAATTAGCTTGTTGATTCAGTGGGCCTCTCTTGAAGTGATGCTACTAGTCCAGCACACCACAGCAGAGAAAACTGCACTGGGCATCAGAAGTTCTAAAAGATGTGAAGGATGCCAATTCCCACATTGAATGATCACAGTCCGCTAAGGAAAAAGAGCCTACTCTTCCTTTTCTTACAAATAGTAGTTCTGAACAAGTAGTAAGAAGAAATAAGTAAGTTCTAAGACCAGTCCAACCTGTCATTAATGTGGGAAAGTACTTGTAGGAGTGAACCACCTCTACATCCACACCTTGAATAATGAATTGAATTAATTAGTGACTTTTGCTGATGTTAACATGCAGACAATACTCTTTGCACCAAAAAGTAAACTTCACCTGACTCTATTACTCTTTCTCTTAACTCCCTTCAGAATCATCTGAGAATTTCTACAAGTGAACCATTTAGGTAATAGGCCTTTTACTTCCAATCTTATCAAGCTGAACTGGAGTACACTGCAAGCAGAGGGAATTATGACATGACTTTTTTTTTTTTGCTTTCTAAGGTTCAAATCTCAGAAAATTAACCGTGAGCTTTTGATAATAATGTCTGAAACAGTTTTCTGTGTTGCAAGAAACTGCAAAAAATAATGTCAACGTGCACTGTTGGGGTGATTTTTGTGCTTGCTGATTTTTGGCAAGAAGAGGGTGCAGGAGACAATGTTGTTGTAAAAGAAGATACTTTTCAGAGGTATCCACCACTTCAACCATCTATCTGCTGCTCCTAAAAACTGCCAAGGTGTTCTTTCTATATATTTATTTTCCTTAAGAACACATAATCTGCAAGGGAAAAAGCCATCTGGGAATGGAATGGTTCCTGCTTCTTGGACTGTATGGAAACTTGATATCCAGGTTGTATGATTCTTTACATTGCTATATATTAGCTATTTATGGTTTTGAACAAATAAACATAATTTGTTTATTAGAAGCTAAAACTAGCATCACCAAGAAGTTTAGATTATTCATTCCTTGTCTAAATACGGTTCCTTAAGACCATAAGAAGATACTCTTGTGAAGATCTCTATTTGTGGCAAACTGGAGTGAAAGTAAAGACAGTCCCAGTCAGTGAAGAATCCTGCTTAAGGAAGTCCTTAGGGTTAAAAGCATTAGGTATAACATGGACAGTGGCACAGTTTTGAGGTTTCACATAACAGGTACATACTATATGTGGTTTTGATATTTCTTCCTATCCCTCATTCAGAAAAGAATTTAAAAGGTCAGTTGGTACCTTTCATGTTAGGTGATCTGTTGATATGATACAACACAGAGCTTCATCCATTCATACATCAACAAACCTATTTCATTCGGTTTAAGGTTGTGATAGGCAAAGCCTATCCTGTCATACTTATACATACACTGAGTCGGTTTAGTAGTGTATTTATAATTTCATTCAGGTTTTCAATTTATTCATAATAGCGTGTATACTTAAAAAGAGACAGTGTGAGAGAGATTAAAGGATGCTCTCTATCCTATTTAATATTTGCTTATTCAAATTTGTTCTCTGTAAAGAAGAATATTTTGTTTTTATGCTACTTTGGGATTGTGTTGGTATTTATTTGTTTAATAACACTGGATTTGATGTGTGTGATTGCAAATGCACTGTATTAGTAAAAATTTGACCCACTAATCACTCTTCCATTCATCCACCAAACAAAAATCTGTCCAGATTGGAAGAAAATGGAAAAGCAGAATCAAGTTGTGAGGGTGTCCTAGTGGATTATGGGTACACCCGTGTACACACTTGCTAAACACAATGTATGATCATTTTTATGTACAATGTAACCTGGTTCTGTTCAAACAGGAGGTAATCTTTCTCTGAACATGCAGGAAGTTAACTTAAGTACTGCCATCTTCACAGAGCCATGGACAATGCCTAGACATTTACACTTTATTTCTCTCACATAAATCTGTTGGTTTTTCTTTCTAAAATGGAATCAATATTTACACAGAGCATTAAAACTGATATAAAAGAATATTTTAATATTCTGAAAATTAAAAGTGCTGCATGGAAAATTGCCATTTAGATCACTTATGGTCCTAATATCAGAGTTTTATGTTGTTTCTTGAGATATTAGAGAAGTCCCCTTAAATTTTACATCTCTTTCCTCAAGTTGTATATGTTTGTCTATATTTTACGTCATATAAGATTTAGGTAGTGGGATCTGCTAAGAAATGTGGACGGAAAACTGAAAGGTTAAACAACATGCTGCATTCAAAGTTTGAGGGAAAGAACTCTATTTATATGTGAGGCATGAATATTGGTAAAAACTTGTACTGTATATGTTATTGCCCCACTATTTATAAAAATTGGACTTCATACTTTTCCTTATTTATATTTAATATAGCAGATTATATTATGTGACAATAGCAAATACCCTAAAGAGCAATTTATTTAAAGTTTGTGGTACAAGCTGTTAAGTGTGTTTGGATTTAATTAAAACAGGAAATGTTTATAATTTAAAAGAAAGCAAGTAGCCTGGATGCCAGTTGTTAGTTTAAATGTAGTTATTTAAAAAGAATATTGAGCATAACTAGTAAGTTTTTTGAAAATGTTGGAAAATGTAGAATGTAGACGCTTTTGTTTTCAGTCGACTAGATTACTGTAATGCACTCCTCTCAGGACTACCCAAAAAAGACATAAATTGTTTGCAACTAGTGCAGAATGCAGCTGCTAGAATCTTAACTAGGAAAAGAAAATCCGAGCACATTTCTCCAGTTTTGATGTCACTACACTGGTTACCTGTGTCATTCAGAATTGACTTTAAAATACTGCTTATGGTTTATAAAGCCTTAAATAATCTCGCTCCATCTTATATATCGGAATGTCTGATACCCTATATTCCAAATCGTAACCTTAGATTCTCAAATGAGTGTCTCCTTAGAATTCAAAGAGCTAAACTTAAAAAAAGTGGTGAGGCAGCCTTCTGCTGCTATGCACCTAAAATCTGGAATAGCCTGCCAGTAGGAATTTGGAAGGCTGATACAGTGGAGCACTTTAAAAAAACTGCTAAAAATTCATTACTTTAACATGGCCTTTTCATAACTTCATTTTAATTTAATCCTGATGCTCTGTATATTCAATTAATTATCATAACTATTCATGGTGGCTCTAAAATATGTACTAACCTCTACTCTCTCTTCTGTTTCTTCTCCCGGTTTTCTGTTGTGGCGACCTGCGCCACCACCACCTAATCAAAGCACCATGATGTTCCTACACTGATGGATTAAAAGCCAGAAGTTTACATGACCATCATCAGCAAGTCCTTCTATGACAGCCCTAAATACAAAGAAGACTGTTTCATTTATGTTAGGTAGAATGCCCAGAGGAGGCTGGGCGGTCTTATGGTCTGGAACCCCTGCAGATTTTATTTTTTTTCTCCAGCCATCTGGAGTTTGTTTTTGTTTTTTCTGTCCTCCCTGGCCATCGGGCCTTACTCTTATTCTATGTTAATTAGTGCTGTCTTATTTTAATTCTTACTTTGTCTTTTTTTCTTTTTCATCATGTAAAGCTCTTTGAGCTACATTATTTGTATGTGCTATATAAATAAATGTTGTTGTTGTAGAGCTATAGACACAATTGGTTGTAAACGTTAAGAAGACATTCAGTTGACAGTTAAACCTTGAGACCTTAAACCCTTAACTTGGCACTACTTTTCAGTTTTCATGTTTGTCTGCATACATATTTCTCAGGAAGAGTCCATTTTTTCCACATCACAAAGATTTAATTGCCAGCTTAATTAGCAACTGTAAATTAACTCAGTATGAGTGAATGAGTACATGAATGTGCCTTTAACTGGCTTTAGATAGATAGATACTTTATTAAGTGACAAACCATGTGATGCCTGCACATAATAGGCAGAAACACCTTGTTAAGTGCTATGTTTGTTACCGTTTAGCCATTAAGACTCCAGTAAGAAAATATGAAAGCAAACCTAAAGTATGTATTAAACTATTCAAACAGGAGATATATCCAACCCATATTTGAGTCTGTCATTTACCATAAGGATGAATTTTTGCATGTCTGCGGTGTTTCTATTATTAATGACCAGTGCATTATTTCCTTGTTCTTCCCTTGATCGTATCATACTCAGATTCACGAGAAGTATGATTGGATGTTGAGTCAGAATTTTAGCTTCTCATACAGCCAAGTATTATACACTTCTTAAAATGATGTAATTTACTGATGAATTTTTGCTACACTCTCAGTCACATAACACTAAAGGGGGTTGTTGGTCTCCACATTACTCACCTGAAAAGTTTCCTTATTGTACAGACAGTGTGAGGCGGGATGCATTTTCTGATTATTGAGTCAGAGGTGCACAAAGTAATTTTAAAATGCATTACACAATTTTGTAATCTTTTCCTAAATGATCCATTATTAGCCATGTTACCTGTTGAAGATAGATAATAGAATAAATTTAAAAATATTTGATATCTCTTGCCCTAGGATTATCTTGATCACTTTTCCATGGTATCCTTAAATGTCTGAGCCTCACTTAACAACTGCTCAGACGCTTTGATTTTGAGGTGCCTTGCTCGCCACCTGTCTGCTTTTATACGTCTTGTCTTTGAAGGCAACTCTCATCGTCCCTCTTGAGCCTTTACTCCTCCCCGTGAGTCTGGCACTTACTTTTTCAATTGCGCCACCAAAGTCAAACAAACCGATCAGATTGCTCAGACGGACTAGACCCACACTTTCACAGACCTTAGAGTTTTAGTATATAGTAGATTGTCATTTAATTCTGACTCAGAATGTTGTTTTTTCTTCATTTTCATTGTTTGCCTTTGAATTTGCTATCAAATTAGGGAACATATTGCAGTTATTATTTAGAAATTTGACAATGAGTTCAGTAATGAATGGATAGTTTAATGTAAAAATCATTTTGTACTCATTACAGCAATTTCTTTCAAATGTGAAAATCTAAAGCTATTAAACAAGGGTCTATATATACAGTTTATGTAGGCAGCATATTTCAGTTTTTATCCTAAGATTTCTACCGACAATTAACTTACTTTCTTTTATTAAGCATGCAAGTTTGAAATAACATACTGATTAAATTAGACACATATACATTATTTGTAATCTAGCAATGTTTAAAGAAAAAAAAATATAAAACTACATTTACACACAAATTTTCTCCTTTCTTTTAATGTTTTACCAAACTTTAATAATAATACATTATATTTACTTATCATTAGATTTTCATTAAACTCTTCTTCACATCTTAATATGCTTATTTTCCAGATTCTAAATAGATCCTAAGTGAGAGTGTATGGCTCTCACTGTATCCTGGATAAGTCTGAAAGCCTTAGAAATGGCTTTATAGCCTTTACCAGACTGACAGAATTCAGTGTTTTTTAATTTATTTTTAGAAATTTTCTTGGGTCATGACATTATGTATTTCTTGAATTTTTATGTTTGCAACTCCAATCTGGTGATAAGGATCAAAATAACTGAGTTTTATATTGAGCAACACCAGCAATTATACCTGGATTTGTTCAATCATGTGATAATCAGTTATCTGTTTAATTAAGTTGTGTTTTTACTAGGGGGCAATCACTTTCTCACACATTGACACTTACTGTTGGATAACTTTATTCATTACCTTAATTAAATATAGTCTCCTTTAGATACTAATAGGATTTGATTCCAGAATTGAAAATATTCACTGTCAAAAATTTGCCACAATAAATGAAATGAGGAATGTGAAAACGTGTAAAAAATGCTATATGGCACTAGCAAAATTAGGAACATACTAATTGGGTTTCTAATATTTATCATCTTCGTCTTTGTAGTTTTTGTCTATTTGTGTGTTTTTTAAAGTCCATATTTATGTATGTAATGTATTATAAATATAAGAAAGAAAATGTTGGCTGGGGGGGGGGGGGGGGCATCTATTTTTTGTAACACAGCATCATTTTTTGCTGATGGAATGGTCCAACAGCGTAACCAGCATATAGATATGTATATATTGTGAACGAAAGGAGGGACCCAGAGTCGCAGACTCCAGACACAAGTGCACAAACACAGTCAAGCATTCAACTGAAGGTTCTTCCTCCAAAACACCAGTAATCTCAAGAACAATCCAATAATTTATTTCCTCAGTTCTCATACTGGCATGCATTGTCCTCTACCTCCCAACTCCAGCTTCCTGACAGGGGTGAGAAACCTCCTTTTCGGATGGATCCAAGAGTACTTCAGGTGCCATGACAGTAAACTGTCAAAGCACTGTTGGGCCACACGGAAGCTTGGTAAAATATTAAGCATTTCTTCCAGCAGTGCCCCATGGCAGCCCCCAGGGACCCTGATAGGGCTGCCCTTCTGAACTATAAGTCTCAGGCAACCCCAATCCGAACTAGGAGTACACCAGAGGAACCGTGACATCTGTCATTTTGGGGGACGAATTGATCACAGCAATCAAGCTCCCTCGGTCCATCCATTATTCAGTTTCCCCCAGCTGCGACTGGAACTGGGAACCATCCTTGCTGGGCAAGGTATTACTTTCCAACCCAGTCAGGATGCCCGTCCATCTGTTATATAGCATCTGCAAAACCCCTCTCTCAGGTGAGCCTTGTAGGGCACAGCGGCCAGTTTCACAAGGGGGCAAATCTGACCCACCAGCGGTGGGATGGCATAATGTTCATCTGTTCTTCCACTGTCGGACAAAAAAAGAATACAATTAGTTAATGTGTCACATGGTAGACAACCTGCACAATCCTGGGATTGTGAAAGTTTGGGCTTGATATTTAAAGTCTGCAACTACCAAGGCATCCACTCTGGGCAGTGCCTCCATAGTGTCCCATCCTCTGGTACTCAAAACATAGACCTTTATATCCATGGTAGGTTCTTAACCCATTTTTTTTTAAAATAGAGTAAACTTCACATTGACCCCTTCATCCTGTTTCTTATCTTTTGATGATCATTTAATATCGTTATTTTCAAGGTTTACTGCTATTGGTCCAAAAATGCAAGTACTCATTTTACATTTTTTTTCTTTTTTGTGAATTTTAATATTTAACCTTATTCAGAGAAAATTTAAAATCATTGCTGAAGCAATAAATGGTCAAAAAAATAGTGTTAATCTTATTAACCTATGACAATGTTTCCTGGGTAACCAGAACTGTTGTTGAATTCTCATGCTTCTCAGTTATAAATAAATAATAAAACTATCCAAATGAGATATTTTTGTGAAGGTCTATGCTTGATTTACATTATAAGATTATAATTGGTGATCCCTAATCATTTATGAAGGATATTCAGACAAACAGATTTTCTTGTTGTCTAAGATCCAAGGCAATGCCAGTAAGTACAGTGACAGGACAAGCAGGGAAGATGGAACATAAGGAAGATTCACACTTCGGGGCATATTTGGCAATTGGAACAGAACAGAACTGCTCTCATCACTAAGAAAACTTAACTCTAAAGTGTATTTCTTTTAGAATTCCTGCCTGTTGTGCGATTGTATGCTGACTGGTCAACTGAGTGCTTTTTTGTCACCCACACTGGCCACTATACAAATACTATATGAATTTTTTTTTTCATAAAGCAACATGACCTGTACTGACTCATTTACCAAATGACAAGAAATTTTTGGTGGAAAAATCTTTTATTATTGGATTCATGGGTGGCACGATGGCGCAGTGGTAGTGCTGCTGCCTCGCAGTTAGGAGACCTGGGTTTGCTTCCTGGGTCCTCCCTGCATGGAGTTTGCATGTACTCCCCGTGTCTGCGTGGGTTTCCTCCCACAGTCCAAAGACATGCAGGTTAGGTGCATTGGCAATTCTAAATTATCCCTTGTGTGTGCTTGGGGTGTGTGTGTGCGCCCTGCGGGGAGCTGGCGCCCTGCCCAGGGTTTGTTTCCTGCCTTGCTCCATGTTTTGGCTGGGATTGGCTTCAGTAGACCCCTGTGACCCTGTAGTTAGGATGTAGCGGGTTGGATAATGGATGGATGGATTCATTTCTTGACCATGAGGTGGAGTACTGAGTGGGTCCAGTTTTCAAGAACCACTTCCAACCTGTACCTGCATCTATTAACCACATACTGCAGGAGTAGTTAACTGAAACTGGAGCTGACCCGCTGATTTAAGAACTGCAGCCAGAACCAAACACACAAATATTCATGATTAGGAAGGAGTACCAGCATCTCATGTGAGACATTTGTAACTCTATAGTGTATTTAGATTCAAAGCAGTTGACATCACAGAGTTAACTATTATCCTACTTTTGTGTAACAGGTTGCACATTAACAAAAATCGACCACCTTTCTAAAGCCTATATTAGGATGGAAAATGAGACTACTTTACTTTATTATTTACTTTTTAAATATTACATGTAAAACTGTTATTTTAAACTGCTAAATAATGTACCTTGGAAAAATAACACAGCATACGTAAATAGTTATATATCTAAAAAGGTATTCATGCATACAAAAGACCATAAACAGTTGCTTTTAATTTCAAATATACACAGACAACATTAATACAGGCCCTCCATATTATTTAAACTTGGACTTACTTAACAATTCATGTTACAGGTCTATGTGCTGTTCTAATATAGCATAGCAGCAAAACCCTGGACAAATGCCCTTTGCTCCATCTTACTTACTGTTAAATACAGTGTGCATCTTGTACAGCTAACTCCTTTTGCACTAATTGCTTTCTCCAGAAAATACTCATGACTTAGTTCCTTCTTCAATGGCATTAGCTTGTTAATTTTCAAAGATGCTTCAGTTTGAACTCACTGGCGTCTGGTTTCCTCTGTGAAACATCAATATGCATGTTTAGTATTGCTCTGGAGAATTATTGAAATTTTTAGTACTGTCAGTTCAGACAATCAGCGTGCTTATTGTCCTTTTAAACCCTGATATGTCTCAATAGGTTTTTTTTAACTTTCCTTCCCCACTTGTACACTTTATCTTTTTAAAACTCTAAAATGTATTAATTTATTCCTGTCTATCCCTGCTCATCCAGTTCTAGTTTGCGGGGTGCCACTGCTTATCTGCATTGGATGCATTGGAGCATTGGATGAAAGATGCGAACCAACTTTAGGCTGCATGCCAACCCACAGTAGACAATAGGAAAAAATGTTTAAATCATTTCCAGTAGAAGAAATAAAAAAAGCGGTTTGTTTTCTTGGTGCTATGGATTTGAAGCCAACAGAACACCTTTAGGATGCAGTAGAATGAGAAATTCATAGGATAAATGTGCAGCTGAAATCTACAGAAAATGAGCAAGGCAATCATGTCAACATGGACCGGAATCTGAATAATTATTAAATAATTATTATTAAATAATGAATAAGTAATGTCTTCCAACATATTGTGGAAACCACGCCATGAAGGATTGAGGCAATTTTGAGAGCAAAAGGAGGCGTTAGTATAGTGCATTAGTATAGTGTTCCTAGTAATTGTCTCAGTGATTTTATACCTATTAATCAATCTGTCAGAGAGTAACAATTCTATAAACCTATAAATTGATCACTGTATGAATGTGATTATAATTGTGAGTGGGCTGCTTTGTCCTCTTTTTTGGCACTTTCAGTGCCTCTTTTAACCAAAAATTGTATATGGTAAGCGTGCGAGTTCACAGTGTAGGCATTTGCACCATCAGCTACATATCTACCTTATGGCTGTCATAAACTATTATTAGTAATAACACAAATATCTAAATATAGGGGACTTAATAGAAAAATAATTACTAATAATTTGATATTGCCATTTTTGCTTTAATGTTATTGGCCATTTTGGTTTGACAAAACAGTGTTGGAGAAAGTTTGAAGGGACCTCATCCATTCACACAAAAAATAAAATTATCTGATACATGTTTTTTTTTTTTTTTTTAAGGTGCCCATGGGTAAAGTAGTGAACATGATGCAGGACTCTACCATGAGCCCCACAAAAGTCCAATCTCACCAAAATGTTAATGTAATAGTGAAAAAATTCATAAAAATGATGTTTTGTGTTTGCACTGAGTTGAAAACAGTGATTTTTAATGCTGGTCTATGAAAGTCCGCAGCAGTTCGTCATGCATTTTTTTTTCAGTTTTGAATTGTTTCTATTTTGTATACAAAATAGTATATGCAGATAAATCTATATGATCCTGTTTGGCTGGCTGACGGATAAGAAATTCATGCCTATTTGCAAAGAATCTGAGGAAAAATGTTTTTCACTAATGGATCATTTTCATGGCCCTGAGGCCCACAAAAGTCAAAAATTGTAATGGCTGCCTATGGCAGCTGCAGAAAATTGCACGTGATAGCATGCCCAGCTTTAAGTCAAGTTCCGCTTGTGTCATTTTTTCATCTTTATATATTTAAATTTCACATACAAAAACATATGCTGAAAAATATTTATCAACACTATGTAAGTGATATTAATAGTCAAACATTTTTAATTACTATAAAATTTATTTTTATCATAGAAAAAATCATCAAACACTGTATAAAAAAAATTAAGATGTCGACATCTTTAAGTCTTTACTTCTATTTATTTCTCACATTTGTAAGATATGAGTTTATTTCGTATTATTTTATTGAGCCAAAAAGGTGTTTGAAATTACCGTATTTTTTGCTCCATATGACACACCTGACCATAAGACGCACCTAGGTTTAGAGGAGGAAAACAAGAAAAAAAATATTCTAAGCCAAATGGTGTACTAATATATTTAATAAAATATAGCAAAATAATATTTCAACCATGTAAAGTCAACAGCGGTATTAAGAACCATCATCACTGTCATTAACAAATGAGGAGAGACTTTAAGGTTCAAGCACTCTTCTAGTTTTCTGCAAACACCAAGAACTCATCAATAGTGTCAGAATTTATGAAGATCAGTTGCTCACAATCACTTTGCAGGATCACGTACTAATCACGTGGCATAACCTGTTCAAAGCCACCAGGGGACAAAGCATGTTTGGACCAATGCTCCCGGAAATTATATCACCAGTCTAGTCCCATCTATATTTGTAATGCCACAAAGCCCTTCATCTCATCTTTTGTTGTGGATTTCCACGTTGAAAAACGAGAATGCAGTGCAAGCGCAGCCCGCGATTCAAAAAATTGCTCTTCATACATGTTTGTCACGTCTTAACAGTAGCTGAAAGGCAGCCTCAGGAAATAACAGCCTAAATTAATCCAGCTGTTAATCTGTCGTGTCCAACAGCAAGCCATGCTGTCTTGTGAAGTCCGGTAGCCAGTTTGGCTCCCACAGATCAATGTCTGGGTATTCCTCCCACACGAACCTTGCTGTAGGTGCATCAGCTGCATGAATGCGCTCAGCTGGTAGCCAATCAGCTGGGGTGACATCAGCTGGTGTCCGATCAGCTGACGCAAGTTCCTCACTCTCTTGCTCGATCTCCTGATCACTCTCAACAAAATCAGATTCTAAAAAATAAGAGCCCGACTCAGCGATAATGCGCAAAACATCGTCTGCTGAGTATTTTGTTTTCTGCACTCTCTTCACTCCCTTGTGAGATGTCAATGCCATCTTGCCTTTGTTTACATTTCATAACTCATGCACACACAAGGATTAGATGCCTCAATAGGAGTCAATGAGTCTAACATTCCTCCAAGCAGAGAGGGAATGCCTGTAACGAAACAGTGAGTTTTGTCACCATTAACAGCTGATTGTCGCCCTCTACCCCGGATGACAACTTTTGTCAGGTAATACACATCATGGTCTGTGACGCAATATTTGCTCCATAAGATGCACAGACATTTTCACCCACTTTTGGGGAAAAAAGTGTGCCTTATGGAGCGAAAAATATGGTAAGTGTGAAAAAGACCCAGGGGAAGACCTAGCAAACAAACATAATAAAATATAATCAAGGGCACAAGACCGTGTAAGTTAGTAAATAAGAATTTTATTGTCTGGATGCATAGTAATGTCTTTTAATTTCCTTTGAATTTTCCATTGCATTCTTTTCTGTCATGGAACTGATTATACTACCAATGTCCCTTATGACATGAGAATCGTCATTCATTTTATCTATCTATCCAACATTGCTGTTTATTAACACATCTAACATGCTCCCAAACAATAATTTAGTTGTCAGTTCATAAAAATCATTAGTATTCTATTAAGTTCTCTGTTCTTATATGTACTATCATGATAACTGTTATCCATTCCAAGAGAAAAAGGAAATGGCTTACAGAATACAAGTCTTAATTACTACTATATGATATAGCTCTAGCCCCCTGTGAACCTGAATTGGATTAAGCAGGTTTAAGAATGTTATGTTACATGTATATTAGATGCCTTTAAATCCCAAATTGGGTTTACTCCTGAATGATCAACATAATTTATTACAGGGTCAAGATCTCCTGAAGAAATCCCTGGGCAGCCAGATCAGAGTGCCTTTTAGCTATCCCTGCAAAAATGTATATTGCCGAATGATCTTACATAGAAAATAAGGTCAATACAGAGTAAAAAAAAAAAAAATACACAGTAATTTAAAACATTGTATGTTACATGCATTATAGACACATGAACTTCAACTCCCCACTTTTGCAAACATTAAATGGGTGGACAATACCCTAGAATCAATATTAGTACAGTGCCTACAGAAAGTTTAAATACAGAATAAGTATACATATGTGTCCAGATAAATGTAACATAGGAAGAGAGTAACTGCACCCTTGAGCTGTCAAAGTTTTTTTCTGTGAGCCAAATATTAATCTCATTCTTAGTGATAAATATGTATTATTGCTTTCCCAAATCCACCATCCATCAATTTCATTATCCAGTTTAGAGACATGCAGAGGTGTGAGACCACTGGATGGAAAGCAGGAAGGTGTTTTGAATGGGACCTAGCAGTGCCTGGTATCTTTTTCCTTTGGGTCAGTCAATCCTAATGGATTGGTGACCACCTTTATGAAATGTGGAAGAGCAGGGTTTCATGTGAACAACAGTTAAACATGGGATGCCAGTCCATTACATGGCACACTCAAGCACAAACTCATGCTTACTCATACTAGGCCAGTTCAAAGATGCTGGCTAACCAATTTAAAATACATGTTAAAAGTACATACATAATAAAGTGGTTTATATTAAAAACTGCAAAGATGACCACCAAACTTTAATTACAGTAATTACATTTTAAAAATATCAGGAAATGCCAGTTTCAACGTTCTGAAAGATATTGATATAGTATATTCTGAAAATAATACAAAACAAATTCCAAATAGTATTAACTGCGAATGACATTCTGAAGAACCTGAAAAGCTAGCCATGATAGACAAAATGCTAAAGGCATGGAGTTGCTGCATGTTCTCATTACAATGCCAAGAAGAGGTGGAGGAGTGGAAGAGAGGGGATGGAGTGAGTCTGATTGTGGTATCCTGATTAGTGATACGAGGGGAACAGCTGGAGTCCTGCTTAAGTCAATCTTAGCGCAGTGACTCTATAAAATTGTCCTCAGAGAAAATGACTCCAGAAAGCTGATTCCTAAGTCAGGTTTTCCAGATTCATTGGAAGGTGTGATGCTCGAGATAAACTTGCATTTTGGGCTAAAGAAAAATTTTGCCTCTAGTATATGGATGATGACTTCAACAATGCATTAACTTGACATCAGTACATTAAATTAAAGGTAAACCCACTTTAAAAGTGAGGCTGCAGGCTCTTAACTATAACAAACAATATCAGATGATTCTGTATTAGTTTCTTCTTGTCATACTAATGACACTAGTTTGTTGTCATCTCCTGAATTAAGATCCAGTTTTTGGCCAGATGCCATTGTCATACCTCGGTTTTTCCACATTGCAGAGTTACACCTTGAAAGAGCTAATGCAAATTTCAAAGCATATGGCACCTAACTCAAAGCTTAAATTGCATATTCTTGAGGGGCTTGCTGAAGAAAGGATAAGGTATTCTGTATACCCAAGGGATATGCAGGTTAGCAAAATGGCTGCAGCATTGGTTCAAACCCATCCATGCTTGAGGGAGCAAGGTTCACACACTGGCTATGAGGGTTGGAAGCATAGCTTAAAATATATGATGGCCAATTATCGTACAAAGCTTTGCAAACTTGGATGCTCTGAGGTCTGTGTCAACTCCCTGAAGCACAAATCACAAGACCAGAATAAGATCTTCACTAAAAATTAAAAAACCAAGGAGGGCAGAAATAAACTACTGTCTGGATTTCCCAAATGGGGAAACCAAAGAGATCTTAGAAAATGAAAGGGTAGCACTTCTACTGGGAGTTAAAAAAAAAGAAACATGACAATGTGCTGAGGCAAAAAATAGAGCTTACTTTCTCATTCAGAAGGCAGGAGGATATTCAGGACAAGCCAATGATTGCAGATTTCAGGAACAGATGGCCTCCTCTGTTTCATGTGAACGAAGTAAGTAAAGTTTCAAGTGTATATTTTTTGATGTAGAGTATAAAATTCTAAAATGTGTATGTGTAGTTATTGGTTATATAATTACACATTTCTTAAACTCAGATAAAACACCATTTAATTAATTTAAATAAATATTAATTCTTTTTAAAGTTTCTCATGTCCTTGCTAATATTCGACTCTATGTCTGCTCATTTGATGGATAGTGTTCAGAAGGCAGTGAACAAAGTTGGTGGTCACGTCGCTGTAATACTTGATGGATTTACATGCAAACTGCAGCTATTTGATATTGCTGTCAATCATGCATTAAAGTGCCTTGTGAGGATCGAGTGGGAAAAATCAGCGACATGCGACATACAGTCAAGCGTGCAAATGGTTTATTTCTGTGTGGAACAACGTGAAACCAGAGAGCATACAGAATGGTTTTCGCAAAGCCGGACTCCTTCCTCCGCCTACAAGCCTACAAGCAGCACAAACAACATCTGCAATATCTGACAGCGATACCGGTGACGAAAGCGTGTCCGACATCAGCGATTACGGAATTGACTTTGAAGGATCTGTAGAAAGGTAAACCTAATTTCAGTGTTGCTAATTTTATTCTGAAGAATTTATGTGTAGACAGATGATTGACATTGTTGTACTGCAGTACCCCCACCCTCCAGTTGTTCAAATGAAAATTAAAAACTTTTTCCTTTTATTTCTGTTAAATTTTGCTTTTTTTCTAGCTTGTATTATATACTAGGATGTAATGTAGCAAAGCCCTGAAATTAAAGTATAAGCCGCAGCCTTTCGTTGGGGAAATACGGTATCCCCTTTGAAACATTTCTTGTGTAATCTGTTTTCTTTTCTGGAAGCCAAAATGCTGAAAATCATCTATGGATTGTGGTCATTTTATTGCTTACAGACATTTGCAATAAAATGTTACCAAGCATCCCATATTTTTATATTATCAATAAAAAAACTACCAGAATCCAGAAGTTTTTGGAAGTAACTGTAGCTGTAAATGCCAGTAATCTGCTCAAGTAGTTGCCTTGTAAAGAGGATTTTTGAATGTTTTAACAATTCTCTTTTACAAGGAAATACCGTATTTACCCGTGTACCACGTGCACATTTTTTCCCGAAAATTAGCATTAGAAAATCAGGTGCGCGTCATACACGAGGAAACTTCTTCTGCTTAGGCTCGCTCACTCGCGCTCTCTCTCTCGCTCGCTTGCTTGCGCACTCACGCTCACGTGCTCACGCACTCTCTCTCTCTCACGTGCTCACGCACTCTCTCTCGCTCACGTGCTTACGCACTCTCTCTCGCTTGCGCACTCGCGCTCTCTCCCGCTCGCTTGCTCACCCACTCGTGCTCTCTCTCGCTCACTTGCTCGCACTCTCTCTCGCTCACTTGCTCGCACTCTCTCTCGCTCACCTGCTCGCACACTCTCTCTCTCACTCACTTGCTCGCACACTCACACGACATTGCTCACTCGCTCGCTCTCTCTCTCTCTAAACGCTTCCTAAACAATCACAACGGCGTCATACATGGGGCAAAACTTTTTTCGCGATTTTCTTTGTAAAAATTAGGTTGTGCATTGTACACGACGGTGCGTGATACACGAGTAAATACAGTAGATTGCTTGCTGAGAGTTTAATGAGTAGTAGCTCTTGTATTGAGAGGTGTAAGTTATCTCAGAAAACATATTTGTTGTTCATGTGCTGTAACTGAAATTTCACTTTACCAGGCGTGTGAATTCTCAGCTTCTACCATGTAATCAAAGAGGTAAGCCTAGGGACACTTTAGTGATTCAATGACAAGTGTTCCTCACAGTTCACACATATATGTATTATAGTGTGGGTGATGAATTTTTCAGCTATGTATGATTTGTCATAGAACTACGTTTGTTGACAAACTTGGTGAGCATTGCCCTTTTAATTTGAGAATTCCATTGTTTTATCAATATAGTCTTACATTGTAAGTTACTAGACATTATGTGTTTCATTTTCCTTTAGAGTGACGTTGATTTAAGAAGAGAGTGTGTTCTAAAAAGCCTCTGTGTCTATCTTAATGAAGATATTGGAAAGGCTGTGAAGGAGTACTTGGTAAGTAAACACAACAATACAGAATTTATCGATTACAAAAATTTAAGATAAGGCAAAAATTTAATTGAACATTAAAGCAGGGTCTGTAGGGTTTTAGTCCAACTCGTTTGATAATTCAAGTCTGTCTGCTGTGTTAATTTATTTTTTCCTCTGCTCTTGTTTTGTAGTCAAAGATGTGGCAGGTTTATTAATGGAAAATTAGAAGTGCTTGCATTTATTAAGGTAGCTTTAAAAACTTGAGGGTCTTTTTGGTAAGCTTTTCAGTATATTGATTATACAGAAACTGACTGCTAACAAAGATCAGAGCACAAAGATCACAATCCATATAGATTCTATTTCAATGCCATCTACATGGCACTGAAGCAAATACTGCTTAAAATGTATTTTAAAAAGTGTGTACAATCTTAGGGCTACTCCATGGGGATAAAGATATGGTTGGTATGTAAGCATTCAACAAAATCAATTTCTAATATCTGGATTGACAATAAAAAAACTACAAACTTTTCAAATAGCAGAATTATTTTTTATGTTAAAGAGTCTATTTAAAGTTAGAAATGGTTTAAATGAAAACCGGTAGACATGTTGGTTTTGCAGAAGTTTATGTGAAAGCAATTGACGTAGGCCTAAAGGTTGTAATTCCTACATTTGATTACTGCAACTTTAATCATTTTTGTACTTCTGTTTCTTTGTTCTCAGAATTGCAACCCAGCTGATTCTGAGAGGGAGACTGAACAAACAGTCTTGGGGATATAAGAAATAAGAAGAGAAGGTACAGATGATACTGAAGAGACAGAGGATGTTGGTGTTGTACTTGAGGGAGTCGAGGCTCTCAATGAATTAAAGAATATTGTCTCTGCTTTTGTCACATTGTTTGGTCTGATCTATGCACTCAACCTAATATGGTTCAACATGGATGGGCAAAAACTTTCTCCAAAAAAAAAACCACAATGAAGATATTTTCTTTAGTATTCTGTTTTTTTTCTAAGTTCCACATATAAACACAATTTATACAAAGACCGATTGTTTTGCTTTCCTTCAAATGTATTTTATTATGCAGATTTGTTTGTCTCTGACCACTGAAAGAAATTTTCTGAATGGATTTTTTTTTTCCAGAAGAAATGTTTATTTTACGGGCCTGATTATGACAGCTTGAAATACTATTAGAAATGATTGTATGTTTGTACTTTATTTTTCAACGATTTCTTTGTTTACACAAACATTCATTGACATTATTTACAAATTGATTATTTAAGCAGTTAAGCTAAGTTCAATACAAAGTGTTAGCTTCTGTGTCTTTCTACATTATTGAGACTTTACAAAAGCAATTGTAGACGTTATTCCAAAACTAAACCATCGGTAAAGTTCTGTTATCGAGTTCATAATAAATTGTGATTTGTGTAAAAATTACTGACATCTGTGTAAGCATGTATTTAGGAATTGTTTCATGTTTCAAGCAATTGTTTCTCAACAGACTGATAGTAAACACATTTTGTTGAATGAAACTTACTGATATGTGTTTTTAACTGTTTAATACGACTGTTATTGAGCAACCAGTTTTTTGCATATTGTTGGTATAAAGCAAAAACGAGAAAAAATAGCATATAAGTAGCTGATAACCTTGTGGCAATTTAATTTTTCAAACTGAATGAAAACTATGAGTATAATAAAGTTTTACTTTGAGGTATTCTTGTGTGTGTGTGTCTGTGTCTACTCTTTGGGTGGAACAGGCTTAATTGGACTGACATAATATTATTGGATGGAAATTTGTCACCTAATTAGAATGTATAAAACTAGTTTAAGAGAAAATATATTTGAGTTTGATCCAGGGAATTTAACAGGTTGGAAAAACCATACTTATATTAACTAAATTACTAAATTAAATAAATATTAAATAATCTTTAAATTACAGTGTCTTTGAAATGATTCAATTCAATTATGTGGAATTTTTGCACATAATTGAATTAAGTTAATCCAAATAGTAATAATTTTGAGTGTAACACTTAATTGCCAAAATGTTACTTAATGCTGTAACCTATTACTTACATTTTCACAGATGATGATAATTTAAAGTTATTTCTGAAAGTTGTAGATTCATAGAAATTTTCTTTTGCAAAAATGACTCAATAACACAAGCGTCTTGTTTTTCCATTCTTTTAAGGAAGCACCAACAGCTTCATTTTTACTAGCTCTAAACCGGTTTGGATAAACCTATATGTTAAAGGTTTTCTACTGCTCTTAAATCAATAACATATTTTCTCCGTTTTCTTCTTTCACAGATAACAACTGCAAGAGCAAGCAATTGGTCTTTAAAACTTTGTGGCAAAACAACTCAACTTAAGTCTTTTCCACACCTTTGATAAGAGTCTGTTTTACTTAGCAAATCGGGAGATGTCCCTTATTTACACAATAAAGACAGAAGCACAGAGATTTGCCCCTCTGAGGCTTATATTGATTCTTTGCAGTTTAACACGAAGAGCAGTAAAGTTTCAATTTGTGAATAAGATAAAAAATGTGAAATATTTTAATGACAATACATATTGTTCCTATTATCTAGGTGCAAGTAGGTGCTAGGAAACCAACAAGAGATGGCAGAAGCCAGAACATCAAACTAGGAACAATTACAAACAAAATCAAATAAAAGACCAAAGGGGTTAGGAATATGTTAGAGAAATTTTCAGTTCTTTATATACTGTATTCTATGTAGTAGAGACTTTCTGAGCCCACTGCACCCAAGATAGTGAGAGTGAAATGATGCGATGAGTTGTTTTTCTTTTTCATTCATTAACTGTATTATGTATACAAAGTAGTTTCTGTATAATAACAAGCTGTTTACCAAAGACCCTTACACATTCATAGCCATTTCCAGTAAGTTTCCAACGCAAAGGATGCACCCCAAGAATATGGAGTGAGATGATGTAATGTATGTTATACAATATCATAATGTAAATTGTCTACATAAGATCAGCTCTTCCAAAAAATAGTTGGCAATTGTTATAGTGAACTAAGCTGTTTATTTGTCAGTGCTCCCTCATATCTGTTAATTGGAACCATTGTAGGCGATATGTCATGGTCTGACAGTAACCAGTTCTTAATCAGTCTAGGTTTAAATAGGTCCATGTTATAGAAATAAGTCTTAAAAATAGGAGAAAGGGATTCAGAGGATTTTAGAAAGAAATCAGGTTTGCTTGCAATTTAATGTTTCAAAGGAAATTCAGACACTAGAAGAAGAACATTCCAGGTAAGAGAGAGGGAGAGAGAACTGGAGGTTGCCATGCATGTGCACCTGAGGATCACCTTCCTGGCTCCTTTGGTGTAAGCAATAACATTCCAGAATAAGAGGTGTGGAGCCGACCCGGACACAGACAGGCAGACATGTTGTAAATCACCACAACACGTATTTATTTACAATTATTTACAACTATTAAGTCACTCAGACTCAGTGCAATTAGTGCACAAACCCCAACACACAATCCTGGACACAAAAATGCCTCTCTTCGGGCCGCCTCCACTCTCTTCTGCCTCGTCCTTCTTCCACCCGACTCTAGCCCTGAATGAAGGGAGACGGCCCCTTTTATCCATACCCCGGATGAGCTCCAGGTGTTCCCGATACTCCCCCGTTGGCCACGCCCCAGCGTGGCGGAAGTACCGGCTGTTCTCCCTGCAGCTCTCCGGGTGTCCTTTTAAATCTTCCCCCCAGCACTTCCTGGTGTGGCGGAAGTGCTGAGGTAACAGGTCCCCAAGGCATTGGGGCGCCTCCTGGCGGTGACCACAGGCCCCTACAGGGCGGGGCTTCCATGCCCTCAACCCGTGGCCCCCAAAGCAACCAGGATGGCGGCCCCCACGTGATCCAGGGTGGGCGCAGACCCACATCCGGTCCCTCACGGCGTCCCGGCCGGGTCGTTGCCCCTGGCATCCCTGACAGAGGGGATGCTGTCACTAACAGTCTCTTCTATTTCACCCGCAATTTCCACTAAGACTCCATAAAAATGGGCAGCCCGTGGAAGGTGCTGTCCTGTTCGGAACCAAAACTCACAGAGAACAGAGCTATCACGTTAAGGAACCCTAACTCACTCCTGATGGAGTGTCATTTGTTTGGGCTGACTACAGTGAGCTTTTTACAATGAGCCACTGTGCACCCTTTGTTTATATTTGTCTCTTAAATAGGGTTGCCTGATTACTGCCCCAGTAGTACTTTTGAGATTCTTGTAATTTTTCTGTCTGTAAGCTTCTTTGCACAGAATTATAAGGAGCATCACCTTGCACCCTACAATGAAGTAAGGAGCAGCAGAACATGTACAGGGGTTTGGAGAGAAAATGGAAGGGTAGAGAAAACTCACAATTGCTGAGGATTGACCACAGCTGGAGGTAAGAAAAAAGCATTAAGAACAAAAAGAAACCTGTCTGCAGCACTTGGAATATCCCATGCCTCAGGGCATCAAACATATCTTCAATAGTCTAGAAATGACCAGAGGAGTAATGAAATTGCATATCTATGGGTCTTGCTGTGAAAAAACTGGAGTGTCAGAAAGTCAGTCTGGACAGGTGCCTCCCAACCCTTCATCACATCCGAAAGGAATAAGGAATGAGAAAATTAAAGTTGGGAATATTTGCTTTCAAGAGAGAAGAGGGAAAGGGAAAGGAATGAAAAGGTCAAGTGGTAACCTAAATTCATTTCTGTGTAGAAATTGTAAGGCAGGTAAGAAGGAGTAACAAATCTGCTAAAGGGTGAATGCCTAGCAGTTTAACTTTGTCTGATATGTTTCATATTAAGATAGAGTGCTGAATTGAAAGTAATTTAGCATTCAATAGAAAAACAGAAAGTAAGGATCTTTTTTTCCTGACCAATATCTGAGCACAAGGAATCAAGTAAACTCCCACTGGAAAGACTGTTGCAGTATGGGTGTTAACCTTCTCCTAGCACAGTGGCCTAGGGCAAATTTCTTCTCATTAAGATACATTTCCCTTTACTAAAATACACTATTGAAATATTGGTTCTTTAATGGCATATTACTGGGTTGCATGATTCCTTCTATAATCACTGCTTGACTAAGAACCATTTCATTTTGGAAAGGAAACTTTGCATATGGAACTGGTTCTTTGGGCTTTGAAAAGGGTTGTTAATATGTGGACAAAGCAGAAATATTAAATGTATACTTTTAAAATCCTGAAGCCATTGATAATTCACAAGTCTGTTATCATCTATTCATGGTTATTTATGACATTTTCTAAGGATCTAAATAAAACTCATGTGGATGGCTCTTTTGGGAACCAAAAACAGTTTCTCTATAGGATTGCTCTGAAGAACCACTTTGGAATAAAATCTGAAGTGCAACCTCCATGGATTCTTTTATGTGTTCATCTTGTACTTTGGTTTTCTCAGCAGTTCTTGCAAATGTTGTTATCAGCATGCATTGGTATGTGGGGTCAAATATAACTGAAGGTATAATGTCATAGATGCATGCTTATAAACTGTCCTCCTGGATTTCATTCCATCCTGATTTTCTGACTATTTTGTTTCATACTTTGTACCTTTTTCCCTAGTCCATTTTAAAATTTTGGGGCACAAGGCCCCCGTAAGTACCTTGGCTTACCAGGAGATACGAGTGATCCAAACAGCAGCAGGCCAAATTCTGAAAACTCATTGAATCCTAGCCCCTTGTCAAGATCTTCCCACAAAAAATTTTAAGCCATGGGTCCAGCACTATGGATTCTTGAATATTGAGGGTCAATCGGCTGCTAAGATGAGGCATATAATTGTTCTAGCAGACAAACATGAAATTGATGTCATATGATTGCAGGGAACTCATTGCAGCAGAAGAGGCAAGGCACTTCACTATAGCCAGTTTTGAAGTCATCAGTTACAGTCTTCACGTTATTCATAGCCAAGCCGCATAAGTTCACAGTAAAATCACAGAGGCAACAAAGATACAATCTACCAAACACTATGACATTATACAAGTTGGTGGGCTCATGTTGTCAATACCCATAAATCACTAAGTGAGAAGTGGTAATAGGTGTTATTGCCAATTGTTAATCATCCATCAGTGTATGGTGGGGATTTTAACAGTCACCACCAAAGCTAGGGGAGGCAAATACAGATGGCTAGCCACTTATGGATTGAGCCTGCAATAATGACCTCCAACTTGTATGTGATTTCAAACAACAAGGTACTTTCAGATGTGCACAAGGGCAACAAGAGTACAGCCCTTAAGTGTGCTGGGTGTCCACAATCAAAAGTCATCTGCAACCAGTTTCATGAGTTGTGCTAAGTGATTTCCCAAAAAGTCAACACCACCCCACTGTCATCCACCTAGGCCACCAGCTTTCAGTTATTCAGTCTATTCAGAAACCAAGGTGAAATTTCAAGAAGGCAAATTGGGAGCAGTATATATAAATCCTGAAATGCAGTGTGGCCACAAACCCATCAAAAGGCGTCTCAGTAGAGGAACCATTTCTATAGGGCAGTTTTCTGACAGCTGTTGTATAAGCCCCACGTCGATACCTCCATGTGTACATGCCATGCCTAACAGAGGAGGCAGAGGAACTACTAAAAAGTATAAGGCAACTGGGGATCCCAACTCCACAGAGCAAATTATTGAATCCCTGGATACTGCACATTGGAAAAGATGGGAAGAGATAACCCAGACAGTGAAATTAACAGCTTTCAGCAGAAAGGTGTGGTTACTTATTTTGCGACTTACCACTGCTCAGAGACCTCCAATCCTGCATAGTCCCTCTGTTTCCCCAAACCAAGTGGTTGGCCCCATTTTGTAAGTCTGTCAAAAGAGTAAGTGACTCATCAAGAGTTAAAAGATTCAATCAGCACAGAATGCCTGAGGCACTCACAGCACATGAATTGCGAGCAATTCTGGGTGTAACAAAGGCGGGAATGACAACAAGGTACAATAACATATACCCAGAGTTTCTTAAGCACCTAGGTCCAAATGTAACAAGAAGGCTGGCAGGATTCTAAAGTATTCCAGGGTCCTATCGGAGGGCACAAGTCCACACCTCTGGTAACAGGCCAAAATTATAGCACTGCCCAAAACAGGAAAAGACCCACCCTTGCTGGCCAGTTATGTCCCAAAAATTTTTACTTAGTGTCTGCTTCAAGTCAATGGAACAGCTAGTTCTGCTGTGCATGTGACCCATGGTATAATCTACCTTTTCACCAGACCAGGCTGGGTTGTGTTCAGGCCACAGCACATGTGACCAGGTAGAGGCACTAACCATGTTCAATGAATTTTTTTCCCAATGCAAGCTTTCATTGATTTGACGGCTGCTTATGGTACCATATTGGGAAGATTAGTCAAGTTTTACCTCAGAGTGTAACCCATGTGGTGGAACTGTTCCTTCAAAACCATTCATTCCAAATTTATCTTGGTGATTGAATAAGCACTTGGAGAATGCAGATAAATGGGCTATCACAAGGCTCTATCCTCAAAATACAAGAAGCCAGACTGTTTACTGATATATGGTGATATTGTCCGCCATCCGAGAGTTTGTCTCCCTTCCAAGCTCCTATTTGGTGGTCATCTAGGGATGTTATTGTTGCTGACACATGGAAAAAGCTGTGGGAGATAGCTTTCCTGATCAGTGAGTGACCCAACAAAACGTGTGCCAGGTTTCACCTTCCCAGGCAGGACTTGGTCTCGCTGAACCACTACCGAACAGGTGCTGGCAGATGTGTTGCAAGCCTACATGGATGGAGGTATCATGACAACCCCCTCTATTCCTGTGGACAACAGTAAACCATGGCCTACGTTGTCAACGACTATCTCATCCTAAAGTGATCTTGGCATGTTGCATACAACCTCAGCATTTAATATTGAGCGGATGAGACGAGATAATTACATCCACCAAACAACATTTAAAAGTAACTGTCCTTCAGGATGTGCATACCATCTGCTCACTACAGTTTGTCCAGTAAAACTATTTTTTTTTGTATTTTCTAAGAGGATATTGGAATAAACTCACTAACAGCTCCTGTCTTCTCTCTGTTATTGCCTTTGTTTGCTGTACATCACGAGGAATAATGGCTATCCTATCCATTACAGTTGTATTTTCCTTAAAAGTGATTACAACTTCATTATGCTTTTCCCTTTCTTCACAGAAAGTTTCACATGGCTTGCTAAACTACCATTTGTACAGTCTCAATGGTGCTATTTGCAGATCTTACAACAGCTGGCCAACACTTTGAGCCAGTTAAGCAGATTACTGCCTGCTCTTTTTTTTGTTAGGTGGCACTGCAGCTGGACAGTTAAATTCTTGAGTATTGTGCCTCACCCCATTTGTGTTTTTGTTCTTGTGGTTGAACATAACAAAGTGACACCTACCATGTCCTGCCTCGACTGTGTAAGTAACCAATCTCGGTCCTACATGGCTTCCAGCTAACATTTTTCTAACTGGGCAGCCCATTAACAAATATACTGAGTGTATATACATACAGTACATAAATACATACATATGTGTTATGTTCTGGCACCCTGTGCAGGGGTTTTTCCTGCCTTGTGCCCTATGCTTGCAGGGATAGGCTCCAGCTCCCTTTTGACCCTCCTCAGGTGGTCAGCTGGTTTAGAAAATTGATGGGATGGACATATATACATATGTATATTCAAATAGATATATATACTTGCATATATATTTTTTTTTTTTTTTGGAGAAAGAGAATGTGTTAATCTTTCCTGTGTCATCATCATGTGCCCTTTTTGCTGGGACAGGCTCTAATAGCCTTGTCTGTGGACCTAATCCAGGAAAGTATTCATACAAAGTATGAATAATTACTTTTATTTGCATTAATTAACAGAATAAAAATTGTAATTAGAATGTTTCCATCATGTCACATTTAAATTGAAAAGAAACTTAATTAAAATTTCACAAATTACACAATTTATTCATGTATACAGAAAAATTTAAAATAATCTAGTATTTTAAAACATACTACATATAAATATAACAACAACAGATATTCACTGATTTACATATAATTTTTCTAGTATTTGCCACACTATGTTTGGTGGACTGTCATTTGTCTACTTTTCCTACTGCATTCCTATGAATCATCCAGCAGCCATGTGTCTTCATACTGACATCCCAACATGCCTTATACTTTTCTTCGGTGTCTTTGATATCCTGATGGGATTACAATTTCTTTGTAACTCACAATCTTTATTTTTACCTAAAAACTTAGAAATGGCTTCTTTGAATGATAACAAGGCCTCATGGTCAAGGTTGTTCAACGCACCATTAAATTCTGCATCAGAAATCAATTTTCTAATATCAGGTCTTTCAATTCCTCAGACAAACCCAAAAATTGCAGTATAAATACATTGAACAAGCTTAATTTTTTAATAGAGCTCTGGCATACTTCATCATTAAGCCAAGCTTAAGATGAAGCAGTGGTAGCAGCATTTTATAAGGATACACTAAGCTGGGTCTGATGAGGTTTTTGGTACCAAGCTGTGGTTTTTTTCTAGCTGGCCATTTTTTCGGAACCTTATGTAAATTATTGCCTATGCTATCCCATTCACAGATAAAATATTAAAGTAAAATAAATTATCATTAAAATAAAACAGTGATATGTAATTGAACATAGTGTGAAAACAATAAATAAACTGTATTTGACAAAATGTGTTTTATGAAAAAAGGTGTATGCTGGAGAAAAATCCAAAACAGAGATGAATAAAAGACATTTTAACCACACTAGTGAAGCACAACATTGCAGCAGCTGTAGGCTTGTAAAGGTGTGGGGGCTCTACCAATTAGGGTCAGCACACATAAAACAAGGAGTGTAACTTAACCAGTAAGTATATTATTAACATAACACTCAAGTGTGGAAAAATATTTTATTTTAAATATACAGGTAGTGGAAAGGAAATAAATTACAAAATGTAAGACATAAATACATAAAAATAAAAGACAGTTAAGCCAGGGATGAGACCCAGGCTATTTCCCAATATATCAAAATTTAATTAACTTTTGTAGTAGTACTAATTTATCATCAAGTCATACAAATAATTTTGGAGCTAAGCTTCTTGTGGTCTTTTGCATATTACTTTAAGTTTTAGTCATGTTGCACTTTTGTATGAAACACTCACATCTACTGAGGTCCAAAGTGAAAAAATAAGGATGTTATTCTAAAAAGAACATTAGAAAAAAAGACAAAGAAAAAGCAGAGATTCTCTTGAGCCAAAAGAATTGTCAAAAAAACAGGGACGTGTTCATTACCGGAAAGTCAGTGTACAGAGATGACTAAAATCAAAACTCAAGACAAAAATTGAGAATCATGAATACCAGAGACAAAAGACAAAGCTGTTGCTTTTAAAAAGGAGTTCATCTATAAAAGAAATGCAAGATATCATTTGTTTCAGATCATAAAGAATCCAAAGAATTGGACTAACATCACACATGACTAAATACCGATATCCCCCCCCCCCCCCAAATGGTAGCATCACTAAGATAATAAGAAAATAAATAGAAAATAAAAATAATAATTATATTAAAAAAATTAATCAAAAACATACAAAAATGAAGCAATGAATTACTATAAAATGTACTATGTAATGATTTTTTGTAATATGCCATAGGTAATTTTATTTTTCTTTAACAGTTGGCAGACTGGCAAATTAAGTTTCTTACTTAGTATTACACAAGGCTACAGTGGTTGAAGTTAAAATAGTAAGCTTGCAATGTTCACTGAGTTAGTCTTTAAGATGCAACACCAGTCCATAGAGTAAACATGCACTATTTGACGTCATTACATTATGCACTTTCGGAGGTCCATTAAGTGCCCAACAGAATGCAGTGTACCATACAGAGGACTGGATAGATGATGTGATCCTGAGAGTACTCCCTGGCTGTTAGCCATAAGTGAAAAGGATTAGCAACTTCCTCCTCATCCCCTATTCCTTATGTTTCATCATTTTTACTGTGTGAATGAGCAATACGTGCCCCAGAGTCCCAAACCCAGTGACCTGATCAAGAGAGAGTACACGGGTATAACAAACAATTAAGGAATAATTTAGATAATAAACAACTTTTTTTTTTTTTTTTTTTTGCAAAAGGGCAGAGAAGGAAAATAACCCTTTACTGATATTGGTATCCTAAATTCTGTTTATATAAAAAAACTGTTTATTGGCTGCCTGAATGAAAATTTTAATTAAGATACACTAGCAGCAAAAAATAACAATATTTAATGTAGATATACTATCTGAACTAAAAATTCGACAAAAAAGACAGCAGCTGTTATAATAACCAGTCAATCAATGTAAAAGTGCCTTTTTAAAAGAAAAAAAAAGTGCAGAGAAATTTTTATATGCATAGGTGACGCAAAATAGCAGCAAATTATGTCTCAAAGGATCAAAGAAGAAAAGAAAGGGCTTTCTGGCCTTCTAAAAACTTCTTGGTATATCAATGCTTTCTTCATTTAACAGTATTTCATTTGAAAATCCCTTGACTCAATTTGAAAGTGTAGTGGAGCTAACCCCCGTGTCTCAATTACAGTTCCAGTTCAGGCTTTCACAATAACATCTGCCTAAATTTCATCTCATAGTTCATTTTCCACCTTATGCTGTGTGTAGTGGGTTGGAACATAAATCGACTCCCACATGACACCACTCAGTCATAAATGGACTGAATCTCTCCTCACAATGATAAAATACATTATGACTGAAGGTAGAGGATACTGAACAAATGTGAAAGACTGGGTTATTAAAAACACAAAAAAATAATGTCTGGAAATTAGCTGAGGTTGTGGTTAGCACAGAGGTGGATAGCACTGCTGGCTTAAAATGCATGGGCCCTCAGACCTCTTTAAAGTGGGTTTCGGTTATTCTCTCCAAGCTCATCTGGGTCTTTTTTAGAAACTAAATTATGAACTTGCAGTCCAACAAGATTTTTTTGGTAAGTCACAGTGAAACAAGTATAGCTGAGTGAGTATGCTTTATGCCAGTGTTTCCCAAACTTGGTCCTGGAGGCACACTGTGGCTGCAGGTTTTTGTTCCAACCAGATTCCTAATTAGTGACAACACCTGATAACACTGATCTCATTTAATTAGCTGGTATTATTTTTCTTTTATTCTACATCAAAGGCTACAACTACTTTAGCCTCAGACCCACTAATTAGTAAATAATGGATTAATGAAACAATTAGGACACCTAGAAAAGTAGAATAAAAATCAAGATGAAAATATTGTTAAAAAGAAAGAAAAATACAATATTCCCATATAACTGCTTGGTACATTGGTTTATATATATATATATATATATATATATATATATATATATATATACGGTAACCAAACTAAGTTTTCTAATTTCTATATTGTTCACAAAACACAGAATTTGGGAAATAACATCACTTAATTAGCCCAGGAGTCCAATTTAAAACAGAAGCTGGCTGGAACAAACCCACAGTGTGCCCCCAGGACCGAGGCTGGGAAACACTGCTTTATGCCACGTAAAAGACTAGCATCCCATAAAGTGTTACCTCCTGCTACATACCCACTGATACTGAAATAAGCTCCAGCTTCTAAAGTCCTCAATTAGCAAAGCAGGTTTGAAAAATGATGGAAGTTTTAGAAACACAAAAATAGAAAAGGTAAACCTGGCTTCATGGGCTAAAAACTACAGTAGAACCGTTCCTAAATTTTAAAAGATATATATATATATATATATATATATATATATATATATATATATATATGTGTGTGTGTGTTTGTGTGTGGGGGTTGTTGATGGCTCACCAAAGGATGTCAAAAATATCAAAATCAAAATTACAGTTTCTATTCAAAAATAAACCTCAGAAAAGGGAACACGCAAGTACAACTAAATAGGAGAAATACAAAACCTTTAAACCACTATGTGCCTGCCTGTTAAGGTCTTTAACTTTTTTGCCCACCTCTCAAGTAGCACAAAACATACCCTCCCAATCACAACAGTAGACTTCATCTCATGACTGGCCACAACCTCAATTCCAAGCTCAACCTGCTCTCTGGCTTGAGGTGGCTTTGGCTAGAGAAACGCCAAGCTAACATTCCCACTAGAAGTCCTTGGTGTCCCATCATCCCAATCCTTCAGTAGCTCTTAAAAAAATGTGACTCTCAAGCAGTTTTTTAGCTGAACATCTCATGCAAATTGTACTTTAATGAGACAACAGGGGATTGTTCGGGCTTTAGAAACAGCAAATGTTAGAACTAATGTTCACACTCCTGCCATTATCCGTCTGACTGCATTATCGGTGTCTGAACTCCATTGTTGTTTTGTATTTTTCACATGGAATATGGTATAACTAGATCAATTTTTGTAATCTGTAGTTTAGGTGTCTGTAGTGGCATGTCTGGCATGACAGTTCAGGTTGAGCCATACCAGAATATTCTTTCATCAAATGCACACACTCACCTATGAATTTACTAAGAACACTGCAGAGCCAAAAGAGCAAACACCATCAGGTGGGAAGAGACTTGAAGCACTCGGCACAAAGATAATTTCATATACCATAAAAATCAATGGCATTTGAAGAAGAATAACATTGAGCACTTAATGAAAAAAAAATGTTAGGAAGAACAAGGTAAAGGGTTTGTCATAAACATTTTTATAAAAGGCAAATTAGCAAGGGAGGCTTATTACTTTTTTGCAGAACATCTGGTGAGGCAGTGTCCCACTAGCCCTTAATACAGAAATACCACTGGGTGGTAAATAGATGTAAGATAAATTTACAGCATTTTATTAAAGGCAATATGGTGCAGCAGCTAGAACAGTGGACTATAAAGCACAAGGTCACTGCTTCTGTCTCTGCCTATGACTGACTATGTGAAACAAAGCATTTCACTAAGTTATTTGTGTTACAAGTATAAAATACAAGTGTGGAATTTATAGAAACAATAATAAAATAACTTTCTAATTATTTCCAATTTATTTGTTTTAGAATTCAATGAAATTATATTTTTCTCCAGCTCCTCATATTTCACAACCTAGCTTATAAAAAGAAAAGCACAGACAACTTTCAGAAACACTCAAAATTTTAAATAGCAACCTATTTATTCATGCATCACAAAGTGTTGCAACACCAGCTTTGTTTACAAGATTGCGATCAACAAGGTGCTTGGTTATTAATTAGATGCTTATAGTATATGTAACACTACCTCAGTAGCTTCTGATATTTGAGTTACAGTACATTTTAACTACCTTGTTGTATTTCATTTGAAATGAAATGTACTGTAGCATCAACGGTGAGTGGATGAATTCTCTGCTCTTTACATGGCTCTTTGAGGTGGCTCATTATCTTTAAAAGGACTGCTTTCCTTTTGGCAACCCAGATGGAAAGCATGCAGCTTTGCAGGTCTGCCATTTATATAGGCACCACTGTCACTGGTGATGTAATGCCAGCTCTTACTTGGGTAATTCAACCCTGGATGATATAACTTGTCAGTGCCGTTATAATACTTCTGTTTAAATTCTGATACTTAATGAGTAAATATGAATGAAACATTTTTTTCATCTGCATTCTGTAAAATCCCATCTGTACCACTAAATTAATGCTCTCTCTTTCCACAATCAGTCACATCTGTATGTCACACTCCAGTTCTAACTCTAATGATAAGTCAGACTGTAAAAAATTATAAAATTACAAAAAAACTATCGTCAAGAGTAAATTAATAAGACAGATTGTACTACTGTAGCACTAAAAGTTCCTGATTCACGATCAAACAGTGAGGGCATCTTATTTTGTTTTCCCCCATCCAAACTTTGTCTTATCACTGTCTTTCTCTATCTTGACAGCTCAGACAACTACCTCAAGGCAACTTCCGCATCTGCCTTGTGCTATAAATTCACTTAACTGTGGCAGTGGAAATTAATGTGATGTTTTCTTTCTCAGCTATTCTGGACTTACTGCTGAGATCTGGTGTACAATAAAAAGCATAGCATCCAATAGGCCAGAGAACCTTCCTGTTACCACAGGTGCTTCTACACAGTTGCAATGCATGGTTAAAGATCTAAGTATTGAAGATTACCTTTACTTTTATGGTAGTAACAACCAGAGCAGGTGGCAGTCCTTCTCCATGGCAGTTCCCATCTCAGTCACTTTAGTCTAGTTCAGTTTGTATCACAATATATTTTTTACACCCACAATGTAAAAATGTTTTCCCAGTGTCTTTGTTTTTACTTTTTTCTAAATCGCTATTTTAAATTGTTTATTTAACTTATAAGAAACACTCTGAGAAAATAAGAAATTCTGAAATGCATTGCATACTACTTTAAGAACAGATGATTTTTCATGGCATATTTGTGAGCCTGTATATGATTTTTAATAAGTATTGTCTGCTACTTTATTCACGACTATTCATGATGAAATGGGGTTACCCTTTGACAAAATGCTAACAGCGTGTAAAGAAATGCAGTGCATGTAACCATTCTCTCAGTCATCTCCAAAAAGTTAGGACAATTGAACTGCCATGTAGCTCAGTTTCTGCTGCTAGCCCTGAAGTGTTTTCTTAACAGCAGCATGCCTGAAGATCAACTGTTGATGGCTTATGTTATTTTTTAAGTAACATGATTAAAATCACTCCACATTATGCAATTGTATTGTTTTCTGTAGGACATTTAAAATGTATTCATTGAATATTTTCCAGTCAACTGAAAGTGTACAAATAATTTTATTTTCAGTGTCAAAGAGTAAAACCAAACCAACAACGAAACACAGTTTTTCAGATAATGGTAGCTCCTCTGATTCATTTCTAAAAAGCTAAGATAATATACACAAGTATATCTCACTGGTGTAATGCATCATGGAAAGCCATCAAAGTCTTGAAACAAACTACGACTATAATATAAAATAAGGTGAACTTATTTATTTACTTCTTTTAAATCCTTTAATTCTAGATATTTTCTATCTAATAATATATATATTCACTCAACAGGCATTATCAATAAATAATATTAATAAAAGCATTTCCAGAATGTTGAAAATGGCTGAATTTACTCAGATGACTTGTTTTGAGGAATATGTGATTAAGATTGTTCAGGCAAACAGGCATAATAACCTTTTCCCCTTTAGAAAAAGTCAAAGTCTTTGATCTTGAATTCACAACTCTTAAAATCAGTATAGTTTTCATTATATTCACATATATTCAAAGACAGTGCTACTCCATTAACAATAAAGGTACTGTATTAGATATTCCCTTTGAGGGAGAATACAATTCTTTAGATGAGAAATTCCTGTCCAGATCCATTTTTAAATACTAATTAAAAACCAAATGAAAATCGGTAGGTTTGTGTTACATCTTTTACAACTGTATACACATATACAGTACAAATCAATCAAGAATAGCAATACTTTCTCTTACTCTTTCTCTAACTTACTTATTCAATCAAAAGGGGACTAGTATGTGTGTATCAGAATTTTAAATATGGTCACCAAATCTTAAAAGTGCATTTTGTATATGCAATAGAACGGTCTTTGTATGTACAGCATCTCCAGTATATATTGCCATCCATCCATCCCACTGAATCCAAACACAGGGTCATGGGGGTCTGCTGGAGCCAATCCCAGGGCACAAGGCAGGAACCAATCCCAGGTAGGGTGCCAACCCACCGCAGGACACACACCCACACACGAGGGCCAATTTAGAATCGCCAATCCACCTAACCTGCATGTCTTTGGACTGTGGGAGGAAACCGGAGCGCCCGGAGAAAACCCACGCAGACACGGGGAGAACATGCAAACTCCACGCAGGGAGGACCCGGGAAGCGAACCCGGGTCTCCTAACTGCGAGGCAGCAGCGCTACCACTGCGGCATCATGCCACCCCATTATATATTTTGACGTACAATATCCCTTCTATGCCAGTGCACTAAAAAAAGTCTGTATTAAACAACATCTTTATATTATAGGTTAAAAATTATGTTTAGAAAACTTCATTTATGCACTTCACATTTTATGCATGGATTCTATAAATATGTAAACTTAGACTATTGTATGCCTCAATATTAGGTGGTCACAGTTAGTTTGAACAGTACACATTTTAATAAAATGACTACATTTCATAATGTACAATAAAATAATGGAGGGAGTTTATCCTAGCAGCATCAACCTTGCAGAGAGTGCCAGTCTATTACAGGACACAGTCACTTACGCATATACAATCACTCTCAATGACAGAATTTAGAGTAGTCAGTTAATTCAACTTACACCTTGGACATATGTCAGAAGCCATCATTGGATGATAGACCACTCCAAAATATAGCACACCTACATGAGCACGCCAATATCTGCATGATATGGAAGGATGCTCTACACACACACAGTGACTCAACTGGAATCAAAGCCAAGCACTTAGAACTGTGAGGTAGTAGGACCAGCCACTACGCTGCCCTGTAATCCTGAGACATTATTGAAAGTATATTTATACAAAGAGGACAGAATCACATTCCTGCCAATTGCCTCATATACTTTTTATCAATGACATTACCAGTTAACTAATTATTGACATCTAAACCTAAGTTAAACTTTCTCCTGTAGGGAAATGTTTGGACAATGTTTGAAACTGCTACAACTTTCAGGTAAAAATGTCTATTTTTTCTTCTCTTGGGTAGCAAATTGACATTCTGGTAAAGGTTTGCACTTCTTTTCATTTCCAAAAGTTTTTCAATTGAGATTTTCCCATCTAACATACTATAAGTGCTTCCATCCAGAATTACTGAAGGATGAGTTAAATTAAACTGTTGTATATAGCATAGAATAAGAATAAAAGGTGTAGAATATAATTATATTATAATTATGTACTTTACAACTTTGCAATATTTTATTTCCATGGGTATAGTGCTCTGAGCTTATAAATCTTAAAAACATCACACTATGCAAAAAGAACAACTTAAATTTATTTTTAACTGTGAATGTTTGACAAAATATATTGATGAATCTATGAAATAACGTGCTTTTATTTGCATTTTACAGTAAATGTTCAATCAACCTAAAAATATATATTTCTTGACCAGTCTTCACTTAGAAAACATTCTAATTGATTGATGCATAAAATAGATTCAGATTGTCTTATATTCAAGGTTTAGATAATAAAACGTTTTTCAAATTTAGAACTTTTTAATAAAGAAAATAAAGCATACTTTAAAATTGATATTATAAACATGCCACAGTTTTAATAATTACATCAAAAAACTAACATACATTTGCAGCATATGGAACATTTTAATGACAGCATGGCATTTAGCCCAACACAACTTGTCTATTTCATTATCACCTAAATATTTAAGACAAGCAAAGATCTGGAGGTTTGAATGTGCTGTTTTTAACATTAGAAGAGCAACCCACTTTTCAGTATTATAACCACTGTGACTATGCCAAATGGCATCAACTTGGCATCTTGATAGTGCATCCCTACCGCTATACCCCGAAAAATCATAAATAGTTTAATACTGCCTCATTGAGGATAATAATTAATAATTTTTTGGCACACAACATATATTATTTGCTCTTGTTTTCAGTTCAAGTAGAAAAAAAATCCAGGGTTACAATGTTGTTTAGCAAAACATATTTTCGCATTTATTAGTGAAAGATATAACTACACCTTTCCACCTTAGTGGGGCACATAAAATAATAAATGAAGTACAAACTAATCTTCCTCTGGAGAAATTGTTTAAAAGTGTCCGAACATAATGCTATACTGTATGTATGTGTGTGCATATGCAAGAATTTGAAAATGACAAGTGGCATATAGGCTTATTGTAAAACAGTCTGCATCATCAATCAGCACAGATGCTTGGCATCTTAACGGTGGCACTTTACATTTATTTGCTTAGCAAATGCTTTTATCCAAAGCAACTTACAAAAGAGGTCAACATAATCGACTAAACATCAGTTTGGGGTACTGTTTGAGAACAAGTCTTACAGGACAAGGTTGTAAACTTAATTATTGCAAGTGAAGAGGTCAGACCCAAATGCAAACTAGTTACAAATTCTAGGTTACAAAATCTAATAAAGCCAACATCTGAGAGAAATCCACAAGAGTGTCTTCAAACACTTCTTAAACACATTGAGGATTTCAAAATTTCAAATAGCTGTGGCAGCTCACCAAGGTGGAACTTTTTTTTTGTTTTGCTTTGATACCTGTGCATGTTCTTACCTGGCACTGTGTTACTCTGTACTGTACTGTGTACTGTGACATTAAAGGACAATAGACCAATTCATAATTGTAATCTACATCCAGTAAACATAATTTAATTTCCTAACTAGGGAAAAAGAAATAGAATGTTAATACCAAACCCAATACATCATTTTACAATCATTGTGATTGTGCAAGGTACAACTCCAAAATTCTTAAAGTTAAGCAGGCCAGAGATGTGCTGAAGCAGACAAAACTAACAGCCCTTATTTGCTCAAATGTGCCTAAAACTGGGAAGAATCCAGCTACAGCAAGGATAGTTTTTAAGCCTCTGAACAGATCCATACACCTCAGACACCATGAAGCTTGCAAAGAAGAGCTTATTACACAAGCACACAAATTCATTTATTCTGTAAGAAATTTGCTTTTATTTCAAAGTTGTCCTCACATACTTTCAGTCACCATTACTATACAGTACTGTTCTCAACACAAAAATCTGCCTTTATCTATTTTTTTACCTTTCTTCTTCTTCTTTCAGCTGCTACCGTTAGAGGCTGCCATAATGGATCATCTTTTTCTATATCTTTCTGTCCTCTGCCTCTTGCTCTGTTACACCCACCATCTGCATATCCTCCATAAAAAATAAAATCCATAAAATTTCCCAATGTTAGACAGTTTTTTAATGCAGGTAATAATACAACAGCAAATAATGTTAATTTACTTTTAAAGTGGACATTGTAAGTCTCACTGCTAAGTGTTACTTTTAAAACACAAAGTTTGTAGTTTTTGAATTGTATGACGTGTATACTGTAACACAATATTGTCATGTTTAAGTAAATGTTTAGTTCTAAGGCTTGATAATGTCTGAGTTGCTGAAGAGTGGGCGGGGTCTAAAGAGAATGCTGATGACAGGGGCCTCATCTTACAGGCCTCACAGTGTCTCAGCTTGCTGAAAGAGCCTGAAGCTTCAGAGTGTCTTGTCTGCATTGCAAAAACTTGCAACATTCTACCCCCTTTTCCCTGAACCAACCTATGCAGATAATCCTTGTGCCAGATTTCTTTTGCTGCCAACCACATGCAAGGTAGCTGTAGTCCATGCAATCTCCTAATTCTATTTGCTTCATTCAAGGCTCCATGTGGTTCTCACACTGAAGTCTCCATGTGATTCGCAAACATCTTAGGCTCCCTGCATGTATACTCTCTTGGAGTTAGTTGTCTCAATAAATATTTAAGTTCTTTCCCTCTCTCGACATTCAGGCTTTTAAATAACCATTTTTCTATATGGATCTCACAATAGCTTTTCGATCCCTGTTCAATCAAAATATTGCCAATCTGAGATTTAAAGGCTTTCAAAGTAATATAATAAACTACATTACTTGGAAATGTATTCAATGTATTCATGAAATACATTCCAACATTTGCATGACATTTAAATTTAATCAGGTTCCATTTGTACTTGTGTCCTTGCACAAGAACTCATTGTAACAACTGGTGTACCTCACTTACACTTGTTTATTTTATTATGACACATATTAATACCTTTTTACTTAAACAGAAAGTATTTGTCTTATTGATTACTACTTGTAACTTGTTCTTTGGTGTTCCGGACCATTTACTTGTAGTTCTTTTTATAATACTTGAACTAGTCTACATACATTACCCAGATGGAGCCTTTCAATATGTGGATAGAGACTGTGTCCTGAATTTAAATCCTATATCGTTGG
>JANRMT010062790.1:42338351-42399319 GCA_026402145.1 Polypterus bichir lapradei
TTGATATCTGGAGGAACATTGTGTCTTATGTATTGAATGAATGGGACAGGTTCAAGGTGTGGACTGATGACGGTACAGGAGATAATTATACTACACAGGAGCACTATAAGAGTGGAATGTTTAAGCCCTTCACCTATGGTTCTGCATGTGAGTTGATGGCTGCCGCTGAATTGTTTGGTTGTCGCTTTCAAGTGTACTGAAATAGCCAAATATTTTACACCTTTGGACAACCGCCAATGCCTCTTAAACATCATAGATTCACAGGTGACGATTTGAGTAGTGGACACTTTGATGTTTGTGAATGTTTAAACTCTCAAAAGCTGGATGTGAAGTTATCGATGAAACCGGTTGTATGTTTACAACGCTTGACAAATGCTGAATGTCACTTCAACACAAGTCCTGCAAATACTGTCGTAATTGAAACAAACCATAAAACTCAAACCGATTATGACAGCAGCAATCCAAGCTGTGAGATTTGAAATAAGATTACTTTTCACATGGCCAACTGTACGTTGAATGCTCAAGAGTAAGCTCAGCGCACAGCTTGGTCATATTACAACCGGAGGGCCGAAATAACAATGTGGTATACAAAGAGATCCTTAACAAAAAATTATTGGTATATTTTCCCTCAGTTTAAAAAGGTTTAATTTTCTTCTTATTAAAAATTTTAAGGCAGTACTTTGCCGCTGTGAAGCGCGGGTATTTTGCTAGTATATTATATATATACTAGGAAAATACCTGCACTTCACAGCGGAGAGGTAGTGTGTTAAGGAAGTTATGTAAAAGAAAAGGGAACATGATTGTCAATGCTGCGGTGGGCTGGCGCTCTGCCCGGGGTCTGTTTCCTGCCTTGCGCCCTGTGTTGGCTGGGATTGGCTCCAGCAGACCCCCGTGACCCTGTAGTTAGGAAATAGCGGGTTGGATAATGGATGGATGGATGATTGTCAATGTAATTTTCGTAGGCTTATTTTAGTATTGAGAGTGAATTTGATGATTGTAAAGAGTTTAATTTATGATTGTAAATGTTTTGTATGAGAAATGCACATTTTTAGGATGTAATGATCTTTTTGTAAACGACATTTGCAGTTCTGTCCTCGGGCTGTAAAATGACCAAGCTGTCTGCTGAGCTTACTCTTGAGCATGCAATGTACAGTTGGCCATGTGAGAAGCAATCTTGTGTCAAGTCAATGCCGACCTTTTTAGAGTCTGGCTCTGTGACTTACTTATTTTCATAGTGAAACAGACCCTTCCTGGAAATTTGAGGCGTTTGAATTGGAATGGGAGGCCAGAGGGTATAAGAGGGATACGAGGAATAAATACAGTCTTCTCTGAGGCAGTTCCAGTGAAGACATTTGCCACAATGAGGTTCTTGTGCAAAGATTTCATCTGAAGCCTGGTACCATTACAAAGTTTTGGTGTTTGTAAGTTTCGTAGTAACATAATTGGTGTGCCGACCTTCAAAAGTAGAGTATACGAAGGCATGCCTGGAGGATTAAAAGTGTGAAGAAACTAAATCAAAAGGCAGGAGTCACCAGCAGGAAGAACAATAACAGGCTTGAAGCGGTGGAGTAAAGAAGAAGGGAGCAGTGAGCATGACGAACAGCTGAGGAAAGTAAGGAAGCAAGTAAGGAGGCACATGAGCACGTGATGTCGTTAATGTATATCGGCAGGGAGCCAACCATGTGGTAGGTACGCGGACAGTGGCCATGTGGAAAAAGGAAGGGGGACCGGGGGTGGCCCTTGTGCATCTCTGCCATGAAATAAATCTTCTGTTAACGGAAATAAGGAATGAAACTGCCAAAAGGAGAGGTCAGTTCCCAAAGTTCCTTACGGCATAATGGTAAGAACCGCCAAAAAGAAGACGTTATTTTTGAAAGTTCGTTATAGGGCACGGTGAAAAATGAAACAGAGTTAACGTTTGTAAGTACAGTGTAAAGGATGAGCTTGGGAAATTTGGGCTTCTTACGAGTATTGGAAGTCGCAGAAATAGTGAGTAGGGGTTTCCCCTATCTATATATACAGTTTAGTGGGTACACCCGTTTCCCCCCTTGGGTGTTGCAATAGGACATGAAACATACCTAACTTTTGTAAGTACACTGCAAGGAATGAGCATGCGAAATTTCAGCATCCTACCTATACCTTTTATATGTATAAATACTAGCCATGTAAGCCCATGCAGTAAAAAGCCCGGGTTCCTAGAAACAATTGAAATCGTCAGAAAATAAACAGAAATGTAAAGATGTCAGGTATTTGAAAGGAACTACTCTGGGCATCTCTTTCCTAGGAGGATTCAATTTGCAGAGGTGCTCGCATCACTTGTGCATTAGTGGCAGGAGGAAAAGTAAAAGGGATACCAGTTTGCTGATGTTAGCGGTTAAGCGACGTTGTCTTTCTTCTGAGGTTTCGTTTTGCTAACGTGCTGGCCTTGCTTGTGTTATTAGTGGCTAAACGAGTTGTCTGTTTCCTCGGAGGCGGAGCCCGTACCCCGACCCTGACTCTCCCTTCTGGGCCAGACAGACAGACAGACACACTTCCACGTGTGGGCGCTTATATAAAAGACATCGCTTGGATGTGTTCTGTGACTTCAACATTTTCGATTGTTTCCATTGTTTTTGTCATGAATTCATTTTTTGGTGTATCACAGGGTATGCCACATTGCCGGGTAACATGTTGCAAGCCAGCATGGCACATGACATCAGTGTGGGTCCATTATAAATTTTCTGAACTATAAAGCTGAAAATCTTAAAGGAATGACTTTGCAGAAGATTGGTCATCAGCAATTAAAATCAACTAGAAAGGGTTTAGGCTTTAGCTTTTGTTTTGTTGCCTTACTTTTCATTGCTTTCATTTTCCTGATACTTCCTTTGGAGATTCCTTTTTTGGACAACTAATCTGTTCCTTGCCCTTATTTAAAACACAACCCAGAAAAGACACGAAAGTTCGGACTATTAATCTGATTGCCTTTAAAAGTAGTCAATGCCCTACATGTATACCTTTACACTCTGCATCTCTAACAGTTTGTAGAGTCAGGTTTCCAAACTTGTAACTTCAGTGGACCAGCTAGAAAACAAAACTGACATCCAGCAACAATGCACTATTCGCCACCATTAGAAGTGTCCTAATGATAGTTAATCCTGAATGTTATTTAGAGCATCCAGCTTGCCACGTAAGCTTTAAACACAATACAGGTGAATATCTGATTCAAGCACATGCAGGAAGTTTTACCTCAGACACAACTGAGGTAAACACTATGACTAAAATGGGCAACTATTGTAAGAGACTTAGCTTACCTGATGTTAAAAATTATAACAGCACCATAAAGGAATTTTGTTTAATATTGTCTCACCACTAAAGGTCAGTTATATTTTTTCTTAACCTATTTAGTGCGTGTTTACAATATTTCCAGCTTATTTTTTCCTGCTATAGGTTAGTGGGGAAAATAAACACTTTGGAGGACTGCTCTAGCTGTTAGGCAAAGCAAAAACTGAATTGACTTGATTTGTTTAGACAGTTTGGTCATTTCTGATTGGGCTTCGGTCTGTCCAGGCCCAGCTGTCACCAGGGAGCGGCTGATGTCAGCAGTGCAGATCTGGCTGAATGATGAAAGTGTGACAGTGATATGGAGGTTTAACAAGTCACAGTATATTTCTTTGGCACCTGGTTCAGCAATTTGGTCTCAAAACCAGCATTCAGCAGCAAATCTGGCTATAACTAGTGGCATTCCATTGTGAAGAATACCTCTCATGCTGACAATTAAGCATTCATCTTTTTGCTGCATTTTAGCATAACTGGTACCTTTTTACAAAAATCTGATGTAACACAGATAGAGGAGTGGTATAACTGGTGCCTTACCAATATAATATACTGTATAGAGGATTTCACCTATAGCAGACTGTATTCCCTTCACTACTTGTTAGAGCCCTGGGGTCTCATGCATAACGCCGTGCGTAGAACTCACACTATAACATGACGTAAGCACAAAAGCCGAAATGTGCTTACGCACAGAAAAATACAGATGCAGGAATCTGTGCGTTCGCCAACTTCTTCGTTCTTCCGCTACATAAATCCCGGTCAGCGTGAAAAGTAACACTCGTGCACGCACGTGCTGTCCCACACCAACTCCTCCCAGAATTATGCTTCTTTGAATATGCAAATCAATATAAATAGCCCTTAAGCTCAGCGTTCTGTGAAAAGACAATGACAAAAGCAAGAGGGAAAATGGAAGAATTTCAGCGAATACCAAGTGGAGGCAAAGAAAAAACGTACTATTTGTTGGTTTAAACAGTGGTATAAACAACAAAAGGAAGCTGATCGACTGACATAGCGTGTCGGAGAAACTCGAAAGCTCAAGTTCACAAAGTCGCACAGTGCCCTAAATAAAAAAGAAGTTGTCAGATATCAAAGTCGCCATGAAAAGGCGAGTCGTAGCCCACCATCTGAGTTTCATATGAAAGCTTATTAGGGCACAAAGAAAAAAAAAAGGCACACAGTGGAAAAAAAGCACGAAATGTCAACTTCAATCTCGAAATGTCCACTTTAATCACGTAGTTTATTTTGTCATTAAAGTAGAACATCATAAACTTCATCTTAAAATCATTTAATTAACTAGTTTCTCAAATCATATCGTAAGTAAAGTAGCACGTTAAATGCTTTGTTTTGTATGTGTTCTTCTATGTGCTCTATGTGTGTGAATCACTACATGCTTCTTAAACCGGCTTTCTCTACCTCTGACAGGTTACAGAATCCATTACATTCATGATATTACAGCTCTCTGAATAACTAAAATACTGAGATGTATACGTGATATAATTTTCATGATGATAGGAGTTAAAGCACGTTATTAAACATGTGAACACGGTGGCGCAGTGATTGTTCACGACCTTCGATCAAATAATTTATTGCAGCAGTACTCAGGGGTGGCTCTAGGCTCGTGGCGGCCCTGGGCAGAGGAAGAATCGGTGGCTCCTGTGACACTGCATAGCCGCCTCGTGCTCATGACACAAGCATTTAACTTTTGTTGAAATTTGCCACTGCATTTTTAGCTGTGTCGTTATTTTCACTTTCTGTTTTAAATTCAATATATATTGGTGTGACGGCCCCTGGGATTTGGTGGCCCTGTGCAAGTGCACAGTTTGCACATGCCTAAGGCCACCCCTGCAGTACTGTCTCTTTCAAACGTAATAACCTCCAATTCCTGTCCTTACTTTTCTTTCTCCAAGTAACCGATCACCACACAATCAGCTCTGTAATGGACGTTAAGCCATCTGTAAGCTTATAACGCCGATTCTTCAAAACTTTTAAGGAACATTGAAATATCTTCGTAGTACATGTTTAATTATTCTATCCTTCACGCCAGTCCCAGTGAAGCATACAGTGCGAGGCAGGAACAACCTTTAATTATTAACAATATAGATTATTTAAATAAAGTTAAGGTTTTATCTGTATAATATAATAAACATATTTTGCTGCATTTCATCTTAAAAATGATATCATCATCATATGTAAATACACTATAAAGTGGCTCAGGTTGTGCAATATTATAACTGTAGTGCAAGTTTACAGTAAGGTAACTGTACTAATAAGTACTAACAGTTCTACATTGAGCATTTGATGGATTGATTGAGTGCGTTTAGAGTTCTTGGGATGAAACTGTTTCTGAACCGTGAGGTCCGTACAGGAAAGGTTTGAAGCTACAGGAATGGTTTGAAGCGTTTGTCATATGAGAAGCAGTTCAAATAGGAAGCATGGTTGAGGCAGCGTGTGCTTGATGCTGTATACCAATAATTCTCTTTCCGATCAGCTGCTCCGAGTGGTGCAGTGAGAGTAATATGGAAAAAGATGACCCGCTTTGGCAACCCCTAATGGGAGCAGCTGAAAGAAGAAGGAGAAGATGCAGTGAGAGTAACAACATTAAAGCGGCTATGGTATTTAGAATAGTTTGACCATTCCGTGGACCATTATATTGTTACTGGTTAATTACAATCAGATGCATTAAACTAATAAACAATATGCAGTTAATTTCAGTGTATTTATAAAGCCGCGTCAGGAAAAGAAAGGATAACCACACAGGAACAGTAGCACTGCTTTGACGCTGTGTGTCGCCAGTCTGCAAAACCGAGCAGAGAACTGGCATACGACAGGGTATGAGTTACCATGGAAATGTGCGTGGCTTTACGCCAAGTTTAGGTTTTATACATCACGATTTGAACGTGGAAACGTTCTCACGCAACATTTCTGTGCGTACGCACTGTTTATACATGAGGCCCCTGGTGTGCAAATAAAATCATAGTCTTTTTAAACAAACAGATTGATTTTTGGAGAGGCCATCTTAAAAGAGATGTTCTTCATTCTTATATTTTATCATAAAATGTTGTATCAAAATGCCAAACAAGTTGCAGCCGTATGATCTTAATTTTTTTTTTCAATTCTCCCTGCCATTTTTCGCTAGTAGCTACCCAAAATCCTGATGTGGGGCATATCAAAAATTGATTGATGTGATAAAATCTTAATCTGCCACTAACCAAAAAATAGCATAACTAGACATAGAAATCAGATCCTCTGGTAGGTGTGCATGTATAAGTAACTGTAATCAAATTAAAATTAAAGGAATAATATTGGTCCAAAAATATTTTTCAACATTAAAATGCTCTTTGCTAAACGTTAACTCATTGAGAAATAAAGCTGTTTTGGCTAATGACATTATAGTAGGTATACAGTCTGGTTAGTTTTTCCTTGCTGAAACCTCCTGCAGACATAGACTTCAAGGAGGCCTGACTCATCCAAGTCACCCTCCAAAAGAATCCAACATCAAAGAGGACTTGGATTGTACTGGTCTCATTTTTAAAATTTGGAATTCGTTTAATTAATTGCTCAGCATCTTTTTATTAAATGAAAATAGTTTAACTTTAGATTATAAAATTAAGAAATTAATATCAGACTAAAGAACTGTGTCAGTTCTTTAACACCTGCTTGCCCTTTAGACTGCATGCTGTGTGTCTTTCTTTGAAATTACTAAACTTTACTCTTTTGTTTTCCTAACTCTGTGCCTCTTCTATTATTTCTTTACTTTCAAACTCTGTACCTCTGCCTATGCTATTTGTGTTCCTTCCTGTTAATGAACACTTATGATTTCTCCCTCTTACCAAGGTTAATTTCCCTGAGATCAGAACTGTTTTAACTGTTTTAGTGGAGCACTGTTGTGATGAAAAAGGACTTCAAGGGAAACTTTTCAGAACATTTCTCGACAATGACAAGAAGGAGAAACAGTTGCTCTTTGGAAAGTTGGTAGTAATCTCAAACAAAGTCTGGTTCTGCTTAACAAAAAAGTTCCACATACCTGACATACCTCCTACATAGGCAGGCTCACTTCCCATCAAACACCCCTCGTAAATTGTAATTCTTAATCAAAATGTGTGAATATTGTAATAAATTAAAACTTAGTTATGGAGAATAATAAGACTCAGTTGATGTGTAATTATAACAGTTTTCTAGACAACAGATGTAATACAACAAAGTAACTGGTTTTCCAAACAGAATAGACAGTTAAAAGTTATGAAAAAGATTTTTTTCTAGCCCACTCAGAACTATTCTAGACAAAAGATCAAAACAGAATTAACTTGTATGTACTGTCTAGAACAGTTGATAATTCAATAAATTCCAAAATCAAAACTGCCATGCAAAATTGCTACAAATATTAGCAGTACAGAATTTATGAACTTCTTTAACGATAAATCTTTATATATACAAAATCCAATGTCTATCTGTATGTCTGTCCACTTTTCTTGAGAGAACTTCTTCACGGATTTAAATCATGTTTTTTTCTATAATTTGCTTGAACATTCTGGTTGATTTTGCGACCTCTCTCATTGCGCTAATTTTGGTTGCACTACCGATTAATTTGAGCAAACCTGAGACGCAGTGCGCTGAGGGGAGGGGGATGCGGGGCCCTCCTCATTAACACACCAGCCTTAGGGCATATCTTACATCCACTTAGCTAGCAAATGACAGAACTACTTAATGGACTTAGATCAGGTTTTTTCTAGAATTTGCTTGAACATTCTGGTTGATTTTGCAACTTTTGTCATTGTGCTAAGAATCATAGTTCCCTTGTAGGAGTGATATATTCACGCTAATCCAAGACAGAGGCTGTGGGCCGAGGGGAGGGGAAGTGTGACATCAGTAGTGGGGAGTTGGTGTGCCTCTGTGTTTTGGAGTGTAATTTATCTCTGCTTAGCTAGCAATACCTTTTTGTTTGTTGATTTTTAAAGTTTGTCCTGTTTCACTACTACGCTCGGTGGAATGGTTAGTAGATAATATAAAAGCCCAGACTTTAAAGTTGTCTCGCGAACTTAGTATTCCAGTTTCCAATGTCATCTTCCCTTGCACACACTGCTTTGGTAATTTTATTGGAAATCTTAACTTTTTTTTTCTAAAATGAAACCTACTTCTGTACCTGTCTCTTAGACCTAATCACAATACACCTAGTGAAAACTTCATCAGCTGTTCTGACAGCACTCTTTCTTGACATTATCAATTATTCTTTATTAATTGGCACAGTTTGTTATGCATTAGGAGTGTTGGTTGTCAAAAAATTCAAACTAACCCTCAAAGCTATTTAGTATTTATTATAAATTTACCTTTTGACTCATAAGTACTTGCTGTGTGGCCTCGGTAAGTACACATTACCATTTACTTAAGACGTTCTAATCTGGGTTTCACACCTGTCACATAACAGAAAGACAGCATTAACTCGTGTTGTGAATGACAATTTAGTTGTTCTAGATGACAGAAATTAAACATGTATAATTTTGTTAAATTTTGTGTTGTATCTATGCTGTAATTCCAAGCTGCTACTACTTCCTAAGGAAATTCGAACTCTGAAGATTCCTGAAGCGTTGGAACATGAGGATGATAGGATTTGATCATCTTAATAAACTGCCCACCTTGAACTTCTATAATATTGCAGACTGACCAGGTGGGAATCACCAGAAATGTGACTGTTTTTGAATTTGTTTGTTACAACTGACTTTGGACCTCCCAGGGTTAGGGTTATTTTCTCAGCTGGTGCTTTTGTTTTCTTCTCCTCCATCATGACCAGCCTCCAGTATTTCACAGTTATAAGGTTATTTGAATTACATGGTCATGATTGTTATGTTAACTAACTTAAGTATGCTGTTTTATTGTGTGTTTAGCCTGTTTTTATTTTAGAGCGTGTAACTGATATAATTTACATATAAAATAGCTGTAAACCTCTTACAGTGCTCTGAGCCTGTATGAATTGAAATTCAAATCGAGTGGTTGATGTTCTTGAGAAAAGATCTATTATGTTGCACAGACTATTGAATATAAGGCAGGACAGAGGTTCATTTGGGGAAAATATAGTACATTTCAAACTATTAGCAGCAGAATCTGAGTAGAATGACACACAGAATTAAGGTTTTAGGAAGGGACAGTTTTAAAGTGTGATACAAAATAACATAGCACAAAATTTGGACACTGTTCAACAAAATATCCAACTAAGTGCAGAATCAAGATCAAATTTATTGATATCAGTAATAGTGGCATGGTCGTATTCAGTTTTTATCAGCTCATAGTTTCTTTGTTTCTCCATCCTGACAAAAATAACCCTTCTAACCATCAAATCAGAAATGTCAAAATGCCAGTTTACAAAACTTGTCATTATGTTTGCTTTTTTCTGTTATGCATCAACCTCTGCTTAGTTTCTGAATATCAGTATTGGCCTTTAATATCAGTAATTGACTAACTTTGATAGCTGCAAAAACAAAGTAAAACTTGAAGGCTGATGTCCTCGATGAATGTTCTTATTATGAATGTTATTCTTCTTCTTGTTCTTATTGCACTTGTCTGCACCAAAATTCTACTGCACAAAATTTTGGCATGTTAAAACCATTTCTGAAAGTGGAATTCCTCTACCACAAACTGTTTCTGCAAGAATTTGGATTCAGTGAAAAACATCACCTTGAAAAAAAAATATTTTTCAAAGAAGTAAGTTATGTTTGTTTTATTTTGATTTTTTTTTTTGCATGTATTTTTTATGCTTTGAATATTATTTGAAAATATATTTTAAGCTGAAAAACAGCAGTCTTCCTCATTTCTAATGTTAGCTGAGGTGGAAACAACCAAAAGTATTTGCCACACACTTTATGGTTTTAATCAGTGTTTTGACTGGATTCTTACTCTTTCAAAATAGCCAGGAATTTGTATTTTGAAGGTTAGTAAAATTGCTTTTTATTGTCCAGAAGAGAGAAAAGTATTGAATAAATGTTTTTTTAACAGAAATATGCAATGTCAGGCTGAATCACCATTGCTTTCACCAGGTAACAGGTAGGCAAAATGGCAAAAGAAAAATATATGATTTCTTTATTGAAAAACAAAAGTATGTTCTAAATGTCTTCTTGGGAATACAAGAAGAACTAGTTCAGGAGCTGCTCTCTTCCTACCATGCACTTGTGTGCAACATGTCTTTAACACTAGAATTACCAAAGCCTACGAAAAAAACTTGTAAATTTGGCCCACCTTAAATCCCTTTGCACTTCTCCATCAGCATCTTTTGTCTTGTAAATGTCTCTATAAGCACAAGCAGCAAGCAACCTGCTATACCATCCCCTCCTCCAATGCAGAATGGGCACAAAGCTCTCCCAGCTCAAGCCTTGATTATCTGGGAGTGAAGTGATGGAGTTTTAGAGAGAAACTAATAGATCACAATTTGGAATACATACATTTCATGTGTGTTCCGTGTCTACAACAATCTATGTCAACACATCTTTAAAACAGAAACATTTTCAATGTTTTAGTAATAAATGACAAAATGTAGACATAAAGTATATAAGGTGTGAAGGCTGAAGTCCAAATATCAAATAAACACTTTCACAAATGGTGCAAGTATAAGACAACAGCTTCCATGGTCCAGCGGTAAGAACTGCTGACTTGTAATCAAGAGGCCACCAGTTAATTTCTGGGTGTCTCGCAAATTTACCATGTAAAGTAGTGAGCTGCTCTTATTGTTAATATTATACAATAAAAACATACATTTGATTTGCATCTGTAACAGCTGGTGTAAATTTATAGTACTTGTAAAACTTAGCTTAACTTTTTTTTTTTTCATTTATTGATCACGATACAACACCCAACCCCAAACCACTTCAAATCTGATGCTGTTAGTTTTTATTTGAAACTGGGAATAACACGAGCTGGGGCCCCGCGAAAGAGCGTTAGGCTGTTGCGCTCTAGCGGCTAGTTTGCCCCACTGAATGTTCAGGTGGAGTGGGATGAGCAAGGCAGGTGACCTCTCAATTGATCTGAGGAGCGACTACGGGAGCGCAAAGGAAGAAGGGAGGAGAGCCGACCTCGGACGGTCTGGCCATGGTGCCGGTGGGCAGCCAAGACGGAGGTCGGCCGAAAGGAGCTTGTGGCTGTTGGGTCTCCGCCAGCTACTCAAGCAATGGGTGAGTCTGGGAGAATGATGAGATAGTGATGTGCTGAGATTGGGATGAGAAAGACAGCATTTTAACTTCTGATTTTAACTTCGGATCATTTATTTATTGTTTTATCCCGACTTTGGACACTGTTGTTATGGATTATTTATTGAAACTGTGGAGCACTGTACTTTGAAGAGTGTTTTGACTTTCTGCTTGGACACAAATGTTTGTTTGTAATAAAAGCACTTTGGCACTTTTTGCACTATCCCCTGGCTTCTTTAGAGAATTTTCCTCATTTGTCAGCTCATCTCGGTTACATTACCAACAGTTTCGGGTTCAAGAGCTCCCGAGAGTCAGATGGGAGCATGGAGTGGAACCCGCATCGTCACATCCAGTCTCCACATTTTGGTGCATGGTGGTGTTTCTTTTGTACTCCGGGACATGCAGAGGAAAGAATAGTACAGAAAGATCAATTCTGCACTATATGCAATCATCAAATTCAAACAGTTCTCACACACTCAAGGACCGTCCTTCCTACATTTACGACATGTGTACCTGTTGCAATGTTCACACTTCTCTCTATGCTGTGGATCCTATTGCATTGAAGGGGAGCCTGACACTGACTGAGTTTGCTTTCTTGGGGGAAGTGGTGCTCTTGGAACCGAAGCTTGTCGATGTTGCATCCCCTTTTTCTTTTTCCATCGTCTTTTCTTGTAAGAAGCAATGACAAAGTTCCTCTGCAAGGTGAGCAAAGAGCATTATTCTTTTCTCAGTGGCCCCCGTGCATGCCTTGTACAGTACATGCGTGTTGATTGCCGCCAAGTCAAGCATTTTGTTGCACACAGCAGCCGGCCACCCAGCTTGCACTGAATAAGCTCACGTCTTCTGGTACATGATGTCAACGCAGTATCGGGGGAAAGGAAAGAAAGAGACAAATATATGTGACATTTTGAAGAAATCATTTTATGTCCTGAATAGTACCAATCAGAAAACATCTTTGCACTAACGCAATATTATTTGAAAACAAACAGCGTCAGATCAGGTATAAATTTATGCTGGCGCTGTTAGTTAGGGTCAGATCAGGAAGGGGGAGGGAGAGCGTGAACGTGACTCAGAGAATAAAACTGAAAAAAAGCTAACTTTTACAAGTACCATAAATTTATACAAATGGTATACAAGAGAAGACACATATAAGACAAAGGACGCTATCCATTTTCTGCTATCCCATTTCAGAACATTTGAGAACATGGAAGTGGTCTCTGATGATCATGGGGAGAGGATCAACCAGGACATCGCTCAGATGGAGAGACATTATAGTGGAAAATGGAGTGAGTCTATGTTAGCAGACATTGGTTATTTATTCGACCGTGAAACACCTTCAAAGTATTAGTAGTGGAAAACAAACTACCAAGTGGCTGCTTTTTGAAAGTAATAATTACAGTCGTGTCGATTTACAGCCCATCGATTTAAGGCCATTTGTACTTACAGCCAAGGTCCATAGGAGAACAGTAGGGTAATAATGGTCTATAAATTGCCAAAATTGCATACTACATGCTGCAAAGAATGATAGCCACAGAATGATACACTTTGCATAGAAGCAGTGAGAGTTGTGGTGGAGCTGCAGAGGCAGTGGTCTCTGCACCATCTGTCTTCCAGAGGCTCCAACCAACAAATGGCCACAAACTAGCAATTAGTAAAAAATGAATATCATTGCCCTCAACGACTTCCATTCTATGGGGCACTGATTGGGCATGCCATGCTGTATTTTTTTGAAGTCGTGCTTTACACAGTTGGTACATCTTTTTTGTTGCTGATCTGTGCAGATGGTTTGCACTTTTTCATCAGAAGATAGAAACGCTTTGTAAATAGTCATAAATATTTTATTATTATTATTATTAATATTTAACCGGGTTTCATATGTTTTCTGACATTTGGAGGGCCTTTTAAGTTTTGTTTAGAATGGCACTACTTCACATGGCTAATTCTTATGCATTTGGCCAACACTGCCTTCCTTACAGAGACAAGGCATGTGGGTGCCGAGACCTGAAGATCAGTTTGCGCTACTCCATATGAGCACTTAAAGTATGCGCACCGATTACCCACAACAGACCTACAGAGTCTCAATTGCAATGACCAGTACACATTGTGAACGACATACGGCGAATGTATCATACAGCAAAATGAAGCTGTACGTCGGTGCAAGGCCACAAATTATATTAAATAATTAATTTAAAAAATATTTTTCTTTAATTTAAAAGTTTGTTTTTTTTTCATTTTAAACCTTCATCTCTCAAAAACTGGATGTGATAGAGAAATTTTCCAGCCAGATTTGTATTCAGCACCCTCAAATTTATCAAGGACACCTAAAGTATATGATGGGAGTAATGTTTTTTTTTTGTAGGCCAGGGTTATTATTTAATTGCATTATTTTGCAAAGTTATTACTAGCTTGCTACCAGAAGTATCATACATGAACACATTTTGTCTTCTAGTAATTGAAAGAGAGATTAAACAAATGCATAGTGTTGCAGTAAATGGAATCAACTTTTTTGATATGAATATATTTAAATCAGCAAACCCTGCTTTTATTTCTATTGCAGTCAGTTTTGGTTCCATCAGAGATGTTAAGGGCAATTGAAAATGACAAGAATTTACAATTATCACATTTAAATATTACCGTATTCCTTCCTATTGCCATTTTTGACAAAGAGATGGAAAAGGAAAACATATAGTAATAAAAAATAAAAAAAATAATAAAGGAATCAAAAAGCTAAAATTGTTAAATTTGGAAAGCACCAATTCTAAGTCAATTATCCTCTAACTTAAGCAGAACAGAGATATTCATAGCAATAAAATGAACTTTTTGGGTCGACTATGATGTGCTTCTTTCCTTAAAATCTCACTGAAGTGATGAAGTGAAATAGGTGCTTGCACACTGTCCAGAGTTTGTAAACCACCAGCACAAATTATGATTAGAAAGAAATGCTATTGTCATTTTTAAAATATATGTTGCTACAATATTTCTATGTATAGTCAGTCAGTCAGTCATTCTCCAACCCACTATATCCTAACACAGGGTCACGGGGGTCTGCTGGAGCCAATCCCAGCCAACGTAGGGCGCAAGGGTGGAACAAATCCCAGGCAGGGCACCAGTCCACCACAGGACACACACACACCAAGCACACTTGGACTATGGGAGGAAACCGGAGCAACTGGAGAAAACCCACACAGACACGGGTAGAACATGCAAACTCCATGCAGGGAGGGCCCAGGAAGTGAACCCAGGTTTCCTTACTGCGAGGCAGCAGCGCTACCACTGTGCCACCCATTTCTATGTATATTGTTTAATAAATAAGAGTAACATATTAAATACAGTAAGATGCACAAATAAGTAAAAATTGCATTGAATCCTTATTATTCTTATAATAGTCATGTCACTTTCTAACCTGCTTAATCCAAATCATGGTCTCTTTTTGACTGGAGCCATCCCAGATAGCATAGGGTGCAAGGCAGGAACAAACCCTGGACAGGATACCAGTCTATTTATTGCAGGGTCATTACACCCACACACCAAACACACATTAGGGCCAAGCTAGCGTCACCAATTCACCCAGCCTGCATGTCTTTAGAAAGTGGGAGGAAACAAGAGGACCCTGAGGAAACCCATGTAAACACGGGGACAACATGCCAACTCAATTCAGGGAGGACCTGGGACGCAGACCCTGGTCTCCTTACTGCAAGGCAGCAGTGCTATCACTATGCCATCATACTGTCCATTCTTATACTAGTCCATGATGTAATTTTTATACTCATAAGATATTAAAAGTACTAAATGTTTTGCAATTGCGGTTCTGCCAGTAAAATAGAAACAATCATAACAAATATATATGTTCTAGTGCTCAAATCGATAATGTGTAGTTACCTTCAATGCATAAAAAGTTTCTTTGCTTTCAACAACCCTGTAGAATCATCCATGCCTTGAAAACTCAATAATGAGGGATCTTGGAATGTTCGTAAAAATATTTTTTAAGAAAAGCACAGATCCCTTGGCGTTTCCTTACAACTACAGAATTGTAAAAAAAAAAAAAATAAAACTTCTTATGCAATTGGTTAAAGCCATACACTGTGAAGTCAACCCGCTGCTTCATAAACCAGACCATGTTAAATGATTTGAATTACTGTAGTTTGCTTTTCTTGTATCTTTCTTTACAGTATTGGCAATGCAGAGGATTTTGAAAAGGCATCGTGTGTCAGTAGATTTGCAGAGTATCCCTTGCACTAATGCAGTTTTCTGGGCATCACACAATTTTTTTGGCAAGTGTATTTATGTAAAATGCATTCATTAGTGACACTAGATAATGTTCTTTCGGTTTCCCAAGCTCATTAGAGGCTAACTATGTAGAATACAAATCATTCCATAGCATCAATTCACACATAAGTTTTTTTAAATGACATTGATGTGTATGGCCAGTCGTATTGTGCAATTAGACATTTTGATGGGGGCAAACTCCTCAGCAGGAGTGATATACGTAATTGCCACCCTCATTGGTGGAAGAACTTACAGGTTTTTTTTTTTTTTTTTGGTGGATAAATGTGAAATATATGCTTTCATATAAATATATATTTTTGTAATTGTGAAATATGTTCTTGTAGATAATTTTCACTTGCTGCCAAATGCGCTCCATATTGCTACTGAATACACAGTTGTTTTAAGGGTTTGAAGTGTGACATTCATAAACTAGTATTACGATCAAACCACACAATTCAAAAGAAACCTTTTCTTTTTAATTTTTACAGTGCTATTTAGATTTAATTGTGCAATTCATAAATTCAAAACCGTAATATACTGTACTTTGGTCTCAAGTCTACTATAGATTGCCACAAAGCCTCTCTCACTTTTTTAATAGCAGAGGCATTTCCTTTCTGTTTAACTATATACCAAGTCTCACCACTTGATCAACTGCTCAAACTACTGCCAATATCTCTGTTATATGGTTCTCAACTTTAAAACAATTAAAGAAAGAAGACTTTAAAGATTTCCAAACTATCCCATAATATACCCTGCAACCTATCTGCTTCACATGTAAAGACACTTGTGCACAATATGTAGATGCTGGAATCTCCTCTATATTTTTTTTAGCCATGATAGATGTTTTTTGGAGCTGCTTAATATCGCAAGTACACGCATTATCATGGATTGTCAAAGCCTGTCTTTAATTAATAAGAAATACAGTAATCCCTCGCTATATCGCGCTTCGACTTTCGCGGCTTCACTCTATTGCGGATTTTAATATGAAAGCATAACTAAATATATAACGCGGATTTTTCGCTGCTTCGCGGGTTCTGCGGACAATGTGTCTTTTTACTTCCTGTATATGCTTCCTCAGTTGGTTTGCCCAGTTGATTTCATACAAGGGACGCTATTGGCGGATGGCTGAGAAGCTAACCAATCAGAGCACGCAGTTAAGTTCTCCTGACTGAGAAGCTAACCAATCAGAGCACGTAGTTGAGCTCCTGCGTGCTGAATGCAGTGTTAACCAGGAAGTCTCGTCTCACTCATTCAGCATCAACGTGTTTCGCTGTGTAAAGAGTTGTGCTCTTTAGTGTTTATCTTTGTGCATAGTCAAGCCCTTCATTATGGCTCCAAAACAATCTGCTACTGCTTCAGGGGCCGTGCCCAAGCGCAAGAAGAAGATGTTAACGATTGCCGAAAAGGTAAACGTTTTGGATTTGTTGAAGACTAGGATTCTTTTTATTTAAAAAGTAGGAAAGGAATATAAGATCTACGGCTGCAGCGTCCTTTTAACCAGGGTGCAAAACGAGTTGTAAGTGGATGTAATAAGGCAGTAGTCTGGATGGAATCTGCTTTAGGGATTTGGATTGAAGACTGCCAGAAGAAGAACAACGGCAGTGCTACACAATTGCCTGAAGTGGCTCCTTTACAAGGGCTGTAACGCTCTCCTTTGTTGTGCAGTAAAATTAAACTCATTGTTATCGGACAAGTCATCGTGTCATTGTTGGTGAGTAACCATAATTAATTTTCTTCTTACAGTGCTTACTACATGTACGTACGCTTAGTGTCACTGTACACACATTTACTGTATACTATTTTTCTTGCATTGTACGTATTTATTGCTGGTGACCTGTCTATCGTAATGGCTGTAACATATGTGATATCGGAGACACTCAATATCTTTAAAATAATATTTAGGTTTTACTGTATATAAAGAGTGTGTTTATATTGTAAAAGAAAGAAACAAACACAGCATAAAGGGTTGGGGTTTTGGCCCCGTATACTGTAAACAAAAAGCAGTTTTTCAAACAACACAGTCGTTACACAAAGAAAATATCATTCAAGTGCGCGACGCCTTCACAGGCGTCTGGGGCCATTTTATGTAGGAGGGACCGGAAGTGGAGGAATGCTGGGAAGGAGGCGTGAGGGATGACGGGACTGCTGACGTCAGAGAAGACGGCGGAGGAAGGGCGGAAGTGGACGTAGTGCGGTCAGGTTATGATGGCGGAGCGTCTTTTTTCCTGAAAGAAAGAGCAGAAAGGTTAGTACCCCGCCATTTCCTACCGGCGAACGTCCTTCGAACTGATTTCGGATCCGTCCGCGGTCTCCTACTCGCGCATGCGTGACACGACCCCCCCCTCAGCCCAAGACCGTCCGGTCGGGCGGACCTAGCCGAGAGGTCGTGGACGCGAGAGAGAGCATCGGCATTGGCCTGAAGGCCGCCACGGCGATAAGTGACCGTGAACTTATAGGGCTGCAAGTCCAGGAACCACCTGGTGACTCGCGGATTCGACTCTTTGTGGAGGGACATCCACTGAAGTGCAGCGTGATCAGTCACCAGAGTGAATTCGCGACCCAACAGGTAGTAGCGGAGATAAGTCACGGCCCACTTAATAGCCAGGGCTTCCCTCTCCACCGCCGCATACCGGGTCTCTCACTCCAACAGTTTCCGGCTTTAGTACATCACGGGGTGTTCGACACCATCAACGCTTTGGCTCAACACGGCGCCCAGGCCTGTGTCCGAAGCGTCGGTCTGGAGTATAAAGGGTAGCCCAAAATCAGGGGTCCGTAATATGGGTGCCGAAGTAAGGGCCTGTTTCAGGTCACTGAATGCATGTTCCGCCTTGTTGTTCCATACCACGTGCAGGGGAGCCCCCTTCTTCGTCAAGCTAGTCAAGGGTGCTGCCCTTTCGGAGAAACGGGGTACGAACCGGCGGTAATACCCCGCCAACCCCAAGAAAGCCTGCACCTGTCTCTTGGTATTCGGACGGGGCCATTCCAAGATGTCTTTAACTTTGGAACATTGGGGTCTCACCTGTCCTCGCCCCACAAGATAGCCTAAATACTTGGCCTCGTTTAAGCCAAAGAAACACTTACGGGGGTTAATACGGAGGCCGGCTTTAGCCAGTGTCGCGAGGACAGCAGAGAGCTGCAATAGATGCTCCTCCCAGGTGCCGGAATAGATGACGACGTCATCCAGGTAGGCGGTACTATAGGACTGGTGGGGCTTCAGCACTCTATCCACCAGACGTTGAAAGGTCGCCGGGGCCCCGTGAAGCCCAAATGGGAGGACCTTGTATTGCCAATGTCCACTAGGGGTGCTAAAGGCGGTTTTCTCTTTGGCAGATGCCGTTAAGGGAATTTGCCAGTACCCTTTTGTCATATCTAGAGTAGTCAGATACCGAGCCGCACCCAGCCGCTCGAGCAGGTCGTCAATGCGGGGCATCGGGTAGGCATCGAACTTGGAGACCTGGTTTAGACGTCTAAAGTCATTGCAGAATCTCCAGGAGCCATCCGGCTTGGGAACGAGGACAATCGGGCTGGACCAGGGACTGTGACTCTCCTCGATAATGTCCAAGTCCAGCATTCGTTGTACCTCCAGTTCCACTTCGGCGCGTTTTGCCTCCGGGAGTCTGTAGGGCCTCTCCCGGACGACTACTCCGGGTTCCGTGACGATATCGTGGGCAATCAGCGAGGTCCGGCCTGGGAACTCGCTCACCACTTCGGGGATGGCGTGGATAGCTTGGGTTATCTCCCGCCGTTGTACGGGTGTTAGCTCGTCACCGAGGTTAAGGGCAGTCATGCTCGCGAATAGGGAGAGGGATCTGTGAGTGTCGGGAGCTTCCTCCCTGTCCTTCCAAGGTTTTAACAGGTTCACGTGATAGATCCTCTCGCTCGGTCGACGGTTTGGTTGTTTAACCAAATAATCGACGAGCCCCTTTCTTTCCTTAACCTCGTATGGCCCCTGCCAGTGAGCTAGCAGCTTAGAGTGGGAGGTGGGAACGAGTACCATCACTCGATCCCCCGGGTGGAACTCCCGGAGGACAGAGTTGCGGTTGTAACACCGGGCCTGCGCTGCCTGCGCACGAGTCACGTGGTCTTTGAGGAGTGGTCTGATCTTAGTGAGTCTGTCGCGCAGTTGCGCTACGTACTCCAGTATATTGGAGGAGGGAAGGGCCTCAGCCTCCCAACCCTCTTTTAGTATGTCCAAAAGTCCCCGGGGCTGTCGCCCATATAATAGCTCAAAAGGGGAGAAGCCCGTAGAGGCCTGGGGTACCTCCCGGTAGGCAAAAAGCACAAGGGGCAGGAGCTGGTCCCAATTCCTGCCATCAGCGCTGACTACCTTACGAAGCATCTGTTTAAGCGTCTGATTAAAGCGTTCCACCAGACCGTCTGTTTGGGGGTGGTAGACAGACGTCTTTAGGTGCTTTATTCTCAGTAACTTGGCAACTTCCCTGAACGTATCTGAAGTGAAGGGAGTGCCCTGGTCTGTGAGGACTTCCTTAGGGATCCCCACTCTTGAAAAAAGGTTGACTAGTTCCCGTGCGATGTTTTTAGTGGTAGCGGAGCGCAGGGGAACCGCCTCTGGGTATCTGGTTGCATAATCAACCATAACCAATATATACTTGTGGCCACGGTTCGAGGGTTCCAGGGGTCCTACTAGGTCGACCCCTATCCGGTCAAAGGGTACATCTATCAGGGGTATCGGGACGAGAGGAGCTCGGTCCCTCCTAGGAATCTGGCGAATCTGGCAGTCTGGACAGGATTGACAGAAACGCCGGACCTCCTCGTTGATCCCGGGCCAGTAAAAGCGGAGCTTGATCCTCTCCAACGTTTTCTCGGCCCCGAGATGGGCGCCTAGGAGGTGGGCGTGAGCTAGTTCGCATACCTCCCGCCGGAAGGTACGCGGCACTAGCAGCAGTTTCCGCACCTCACCCTCGTGAGTTGCCACCCGATACAGCAGATTATTCTCCAAAACAAAGAAGGGCTCGCGTGGCATGGAACCATCAGCTTGTGAGCTGCCTGGAAAAACAATTGCATTTCTGGCAAACCGCAGGGAATCGTCATTCCACTGCTCTCTTTTAAATGATGCGGGCATGGAGCGAAACTGATACTCCATGTTAGTCAGGGGATCTATAGAAGTGTTGGGCATTGGTGTTCCCTGGCTCGTCCCCTCGCCGGAGGGAGGTTCCGGCTCAGAGTCCGTCGCCTGAGACACCTCCCCCATTGTGCCCGCGCCATTGTGGCCTGCCTCATTGCATGGCGTGGAGACCGCGGGAAGGGTGCCTTGTCCCTCCATAACCAGACCCAGTGAGGCCCCAGGAGCGGTGCGTGTCTTACCGCTTTTCCTTTGTGACCAGTCTTGTCCCAGGATCACCGGAAAGGGGGGTTCGGGCAACACCGCAACCAACAGTTTGGACAACTCCCCCCTCCAGGAAAGATAACATTCGGCGGAACGGTAAGACCTGGTCTCTCCGTGCACACAAGTGACCCGTAAATGTTTGCTTAGCCACTGTCGCGGTAAGACATAGCGGCGAGCGACAATTGTTATGTTGCTGCCAGAGTCAAAAAGAGCCACCACTGAGTGCCCGTTTACCAACACCACTCCCGTGTTCGGACTCGCCAAGGGATGCGGCGGAGTACAGTACCTTTCCGCAGAGGCCCAGGTGCAGTCTATCGGCTCCATGGGGGTGTTTAGAGGACAGGTCGGTAGCAGGTGGCCGGTCTCTCCACACTTGTAACAGCGCGGAGAGGCCGGCTTTTCTCGGGGTCTGGAAGGCGCTTCCGCAGCGCGTCGAGAGGGCTCGGGGTGGCCGCCCGTCCCTGCCGGTTCCCGCGAGCTTGCCTTTCTGCCCCCCCGGCTTGGAAGACCGCGAGCTGACGCTCCAGGACTTCCAGGAGACCCGGCATGTCGGTGTAAGGGTGGCGCCGAACCTGCTGGGCAAGGGAGCTGGGCAACGCATTGACCAGGCCCTCACAGGCCACCTGTTCCACGACCTTCCGGGCTTGGGGACCCTCGGGCCGTAGCCACCTCCCCATCTTACCCCAGAATTCGAAAGCCTGTGCTCGAGCCGGTTTCTCGGGGTCAAATTGCCAGCTCCGCCATTCACTTGCCTGCTGGCTCGGCGTAATGTCGTAGCGGGCCAGGATCTCCTGTTTCAGGAGCTTATAGTCCGCGGCTTCCTCCTCAGGGAGGTCATAATAGGCTCGCTGTGCGGGCCCCTTCAGGTAGGGCGCCAGAATGGACGCCCACTCGGACCGCTGCCACTCGTTCCGGGTGGCCGTCCGCTCAAAGATCCCCAAATAGGACTCAATTTCGTCTGCCTCCGTCATCGGAACAAGGGATGGAGGTTTTGGTCGCTGTGGTTCGGCCCTTACCCTCTCGGCCTCCACGAGCTTCGCCTTCGCGGCCTCCAGTTCCCTGGTAGTAGCGGCCTGTGCTTGCTGCAGGGACTGGATTTGGGCATTCATGCCCTGCATCACCGTATTGAGGTCCTGCCTTTCAGTCATTTTGCCTTTTCTTCGGTGCAGTATCCTGCCGACTACGCCACTGTAAAAGAGAGAAACAAACACAGCATAAAGGGTTGGGGTTTTGGCCCCGTATACTGTAAACAAAAAGCAGTTTTTCAAACAACACAGTCGTTACACAAAGAAAATATCATTCAAGTGCGCGACGCCTTCACAGGCGTCGGCGGCCATTTTATGTAGGAGGGACCGGAAGTGGAGGAATGCTGGGAAGGAGGCGTGAGGGATGACGGGACTGCTGACGTCAGAGAAGATGGCGGAGGAAGGGCGGAAGTGGACGTAGTGCGGTCAGGTTATGATGGCGGAGCGTCTTTTTTCCTGAAAGAAAGAGCAGAAAGGTTAGTACCCCGCCATTCCCTACCGGCGAACGTCCTTCGAACTGATTTCGGATCCGTCCGCGGTCTCCTACTCGCGCATGCGTGACAATATACATAATTTCAATGAATCTTACCTAATATCTAAGAGAATACAAAGGGATTATGCTGTATAACTCTGCGGGGAATATTTATAAACAGTGCGGGAGAGTTTATAAGGGCTTAAAATATATAAAAATAACCATACAAACATATGGTTTCTACTTCGCGGATTTTCACCTATCGCAGGGGGGTCTGGAACGCAACCCCCGCGATCGAGGAGGGATTACTGTATTGCACATTTGTGGAACCGATTCAGCCACAATTGCAAAATGAGGTTTATTCAAGCAAGACATATTCAGCCTTGATGGTTGCATCTTGTAGGACCAGTCGTATCAATGTGGCTCTGGTGGCCATTTGCCCCACTATATAGGTTAGATCTAGATCAGTGGTGAAACGTCAGTCCTGGGGGGCTACAGCATTTTGTTCCAACCCATTGGCTTAAATAGAAACCAGTCCTTACTGATATCCCGTCTTGGTAACAAAATCTTATTTATTTTCTTGGCTTCTTAGTGTTTCAACTCTGCCATGTCAGGTTATTCTTATATCTTAGATTTTTTTTCCTTTCCAAGAATATTTCCAAAACAGATGAGTAATTCTCAGCCCTTCACTTTTTTCTCTTCAGTTTCATTTCAAATATTTTATTAAACCAGTGTACGATGAACGAATAGAGGTGTCAATGGAGATAGGTTAGATGCTATCTTCATTGTTATTTGACTTCTCATTAAGAAACTGGGTTGGAACAAAAACCTGCAGCAATTGCACCCCTCCAGGACTGGTGTTGCTCACCCCTGGTCTAGATCATTACAAGATAATAAGCTCTTCTGATCTTTTGCAAGAAGCAGATTCTGTCTTTGTGATGCCTAATTCATCTCTTATGTAATAAAGATTTGTTTCTTCATGGCCTGTACATTTTGAACATTAATTTGTGTTTTTTGGAGGAGATTTTACTTTTGTGTCTTTTTTTAAACAAAACTGTGGTGTTTGTTTTCCATTATGTGTTTAGCTCATACAGTAAAGTACTCACCAACTGCCTGAAGGGTGCCGAGTGAACAATTTAGAATATTTTCTAGGGTTGGCATCAAGGACTGTTACAATTCAAAGCTTTATTAAGTAAGTGGCACATTTTTGCCACCAACAATGTTTTTGTTTTTCTCATGCTTGCTAAACAATGTAGGTATCATCAAGTACAGTAATCCCTCCTCGATCGCGGGGGGTGCGTTCCAGAACCCCCCGCGATAGGTGAAAATCCGCGAAGTAGAAACCATATGTTTGTATGGTTATTTTTATATATTTTAAGCCCTTATAAACTCTCCCACACTGTTTATAAATATTCCCCACACAGTTATACAGCATAAAACCTTTGTATTCTCTTAGATATTAGGTAAGATTCATTGAAATTATGTATGTAAACACACTGTTTACATACAGTAAAACCTAAATATTATTTTAAAGATATCGAGCATCTTCGATATCACATATGTTACAGCCATTTCCGATAGACAGGCCACCAGCAATAAATACGTACAATGCAAGAAAAATTCTATACAGTAAATGTGTGTACAATGACACTAAATGTATGTACATGTACTAAGTACTGTAAGTGGAAAATTAATTATGGTTACTCACCAACAATGACGCGACGACTTGTCCGATAACGACGAGTTTAATTTTACTGCACAACAAAGGAGAGCGTTAAAGCTCTTCTAAAGGAGCCTCTTCAGGCGACTGTGTAGCACCGCCATTGTTCTTCTTCCGGCAGTCTTCAATCCAAATCCCTAAAGCAGATTCCATCCAGACTACTGCCTTATTACATCCACTTACAACTCATTTTGCACCCTGGTTAAAAGGACACTGCGGCCATAGATCTTATATTCCTTTCCTACTTTTTAAATAAAAAGAATCGTCGCCTCATTGATGCCGTAATGGCGTCCTACAGCGGTGTAGCTTTTCCCTTCCTTCAACATATCCAAAACTTTTACCTTTTCAGCAATCGTTAACATCCTCTGTTGACGCTTGGGCACGGCCCCTGAAGCAGTAGCAGGACCAGATCGTTTTGGAGCCATAATGAAGGGCTTGACTATGCACAAAGATAAACACAAAAGAGCGCAAAAGTTAACTCTTTACACAGCAAAACACGTTGATGCTGAATGAGCGAGACGAGACTTCCTGGTTAATGCCGCTGAATCGAATTCGGCGCTCCGTCGCTGAGCTAATCAGCACACAGGAACTTAACTGCATGCTCTGATTGGTTAGCTTCTCAGCCATCTGCCAATAGCGTCCCTTGTATGAAATCAACTGGGCAAACCAACTGAGGAAACATGTACAGGAAGTAAAAAGACCCATTGTCCGCAGAACCCGCGAAGCAGCGAAAAATCCGCGTTATATGTTTAGATATGCTTACATATAAAATCCGCGATAGAGTGAAGCCGCGAAAGTCAAAGCGCCATATAGCGAGAGATTACTGTAGTATCAAGTTAAATGTAACAAATGATATAAAAAATATATTTTATTTTTGTCCCACCCACCCTTAACTTGAAAATTTAGAAAAGTTTAATATTTTTTCTAAGTGTATAATTGTGGCTTGTGTGTCACTTAATTTTTTTGTTACAGTTTATTTACTGTATGTTGCATGCCCCCTCTGACCTATATAACCACGTTTTCACTTCTTTCTAGTTTTTTAACATAATATAACTTCTGCTCTGAATTAATGCCACTTTCACCTTTTACCTTCTGTTAATTTTACTCTAACTCCTAATTGCACAAACATTACCAATGGTTCAACTAGTGCAGGGGTCTCCAATTCAAGTCCTGGAGAGCTACTGTGGCTGCAAGTTTTCATTCTAACTTTTTTCTTAATTAGTGACCAGTTTTTACTGCTAAATAACTTTTTCCTTTTATTTTGATTGACTTTTTTTCAGACTCTGTTCGCTGAATTATTTTTTCCTTAAATGGCACCTAAACACAGTCCGTCTTGAGAGGCGCTGCTATTTCTCTAAGATTATAAATAACAATGCTAGTAATCCCAGAGTCTTATTTTCTATGATTGATCATCTGCTAAATCCAGGTAACGCAAAGGAATGCCTCCAAAATACTTCCAGTTAAACCTGTGAGGCTATTGCTGTATTTTTCAATCAAAAAAATTAATGATATTAGAAATAACATAGTATATCTCCCCAACACTGCGGATCCTCCTAAGCCCCAGTACTCCGTTATAAACAAATTAAATTCCTTCACCAGGACAGATTTACCTGATTTACATAGAATAATCTCTCAACTGAAACCCTCCACCTGTGTCATTCACCCAATACCAACAAATTTTTTCACAGAAGTATCGGGTGTGCTGATTGATAATATTCTTGACATATTAAATTCGTCATTAAATACGGGGGTCTTCCCAGACTGTCTTAAGACTGCTGTAGTTAAACCCCTACTCAATAAAAATAATCTTGAACCCTCTGCTTTTGAAAATTTTAGACCCATCTCTAACCTGCCCTTATTAAGTAAAATTCTAGAGAAGGCAGTCATTATGCAGTTAAATGACCACCTCAATAAACATGCTATTCTTGATAAATTTCAGTCAGGTTATAGAACAAATCACAGCACAGAAACTGCACTTGTTAAAGTAGTAAATGACTTGCGTGTAAATGCAGACAGAGGCCATTTATCTGTTCTCATCTTTCTAGATCTGAGTGACGCATTTGACACCATTGATCACAATATTCTTAGAAATCGCCTTATTCAATGGGTGGGCCTCTCCGGCAGTGTCCTAAATTGGTTTGAATCCTACCTGGCAGGGAGAAAATTCTTTGTTAGTTGTGGTAATTACAACTCAAAGACACATGATATCATATATGGTGTTCCACAAGGCTCCATCCTGGGTGCGCTGCTCTTCTCAATCTATATGTTTCCATTAGGTCAGATTATCTCAGGGCACAACGTGAGCTACCACAGCTATGCTGATGACACACAGCTGTACTTATCAATAGCACCTGATGACCCCGACTCTCTCGATTCACTAACACAATGTCTTACTTGTATTTCTGAATGGATGAATAGTAATTTTCTTAAGCTAAATAAAGAGAAAACTGAAATTTTAGTGATTGGCAATAATGGGTACAATGAGGTTATCAGAAATAAACTTGATGTATTAGGATGAAAAGTCAAGGCGGAAGTAAAAAACTTAGGGGTAACTGTTGATTGTAACCTGAATTTTAAATCACATATGCATCAGATCACTAGGACAGCATTTTTTCACTTAAGAACATAACAAAAGTTAGACCTTTTATATCATTGAAAGATGCTGAGAAATTAGTTCACCCTTTTGTTTTCAGTCGACTAGATTACTGTAACAGCACTCCTCTCAGGACTACCCAAAAAAGACATAAATCATTTGCAACAAGTGCATAATGCAGCTGCTAGAATCCTATCTAGGAAAAGAAAATCCGAACACATTTCTCCAGTCTTGATGTGGCTACACTGGTCACCTTTCAGAATGTCTGTGTCTTTCAGAATTGACTTTAAAATTCTGCTTATGGTTTATAAAGCCTTAAATAATCTCGCTCCATCTTATATATCGGAATGTCTGACACCCTATATTCCAGGCTAATACAGTGGTGCACTTTAAAAAACTGCTGAAAACACATTACTTTAACATCTACTCAAAGCATCATGATGCTCCAACATTGATGGACTAAAAGCCAGAAGTCTGCATGACCATCATCATCAAGTCCTTCCGTGTGAACCCTAATACAAAGAGGACTGTTTCATTTATGTGTGGTAGAATGCCCAGAGGGGACTGGGCGATCTCATGGTCTGGAATCCCTGCAGATTTCATTTTTTTCTCCAGCTGTCTGGAGTTTTTTTTTTTTGTTTTTTCTGTCCACCCTGGCCATCGGACCTTACTCTTATTTTATGTTAATTAATATTAACTTATTTTAATTTCTTACTATGTCTTTTATTTTTCTATTCTTCATTATGTAAAGCACTTTGAGCTACATTTTTTGTATGAAAATGTGCTATATAAATAAATGTTGTTGTTGTTGTAAACATAAATTTGATGTGAGTCAACAGATGACCAACTAAGTTGGGGCCTCAAACTCCAACCAACTTCACTTCATTCAGTTTCTTAATTTGAAACCAATTCTCATTGCCATTTAATCCCGTTATTTAATTCCATGGTGCTCATCCTGCCATGGCAGACATTTCCAAAACTATTGATTTTATTTTTTAAGAGCGCTGTCAAAATGTTTTGTGGACTTGAGCAGATCAACATTACTAAGGACTTCACCTTTCTTTATTTTCAGTTATTGCATGATGGACGCAGGTTGTTGTTTATGTGCTGGTACATTTTGTGTCTTAATATTGTTTGGCTGTTAATTAAGGAAAAAAGAAATAATTAAGGGGCATGAGTCTTAAGTTGTGCATCAATTAAAATTAAGGCAAAGAGTTAATTAGCAGCAATCTGGTCACTAATTATGAAAACGGTTAGAATGAAAACCTGCAGCCACAGTACCTTTCCAGGACTGGAGTTGGAGACCCCTGAACTAGTGGCATGCTGTAGCTACTCCCAGCAAATGCACTTAACTCCTAAGGTTGCATGTGATCAGCAGAACTCCAACACCATATCTCAGTTCCAAATAGTTTACATGTTTAAAATTTAAGTAAAGAGTTAACATCTCAATATAAGTTACAAATTTGAAAGTCTATAGGAGTGAGAAAAAAAAAAGTTAGATCCACAGTTAAAATTAAAGAATCCGTCCAGAGAATACCAATTTCTGCAATACTTGACATCTGCTGATTCACTTGAAGAGCATCCAGAAAGAACATACTTACAAGAAAGAAGTTTGATAGATGGCATATGGCAAACTTTGAGAAGCAGGGCTGTACATATAATATCCATTGTGTTTTCTGGCTGTTTTCCTATGCTGCAATTTCTCTGCCCACCCTCCACCCTCCTAACATATAAGTAGTCAAAATGTTGCCAAGAATATGTGTCATATTCTGTAAAATAGCTGTGCTGATCCCAGTGAAGCAAAGTTAGTAGGTAAGTTTGAAATGTAATACACCCATTACACCGATCGTTCAGGAAAGAGAAAGTCCAAATTAAGTGGTCATTTGAGACACCAGGGGTGTCCACCAGCAAAGTAAAAACAGACATTCAATAGAGTTTGAAGCTGATATTCTGCAGCAGTTGCAGTTTGTAAAGAAATGCTTACAAAAAAAGCATTAAGAATCAGTGGCTGCATAACAATAACAACATTTATTTATATAGCACATTTTTATACAAATAATGCAGCTGAAAGTGCTTTACATGATGAAGAAAGAGAAAAAATACAAAATAAATAAGAATTAAAATAAGGGAACACTAATTAACATAGAAAAAATTCCATTCTAAAAGACATAGGTAACCAATGTAGTGACATCAAAGCTGGAGAAATGTGCTTGAATTTTCTTTTTCTAGTTAAGATTCTAGCAGCTGCATTTATGTCTTTTTTGGGTAGTCCTGAGAGGAGAGTGTTACAGTAATCTAGTTGACTGAAAACAAAACTTTCAATGATATAAGAGGTCTATCTTTTACTATATTTCTTAAGTGGAAAAATGCTGTCCGAGTAATCTGATTAATATGTGATATAAAATTCAGGTCACGGTCAATAGTTACCCCTAAATTCTTTACCTCTGTCTTGACTTTTAATCCTAATGCATCTAGTTTATTTCTAATAACCTCATTATATCCATTATTGACAATCACTAAAATTTCTGTTTTCTCTTTATTTAGTTTGAGAAAATTATTACTCATCCATTCAGAAACACAAGTAAGACATTGTGTCAGTGAATCAAGAGGGTCGGGGTCGTCAGGTGCTATTGATAAGTACATTTGTGTGTCATCAGCATAGCTATGGTAGCTCATGTTATGCCCCAAGGTAATCTGACCTAATGGAAGCATGTAAATCGAAAAGAGCAGCGTACCCAGGATAGAGCCTTGTGGAATACCATATAGAATATCATGGGTCTTTGAAGTATAATTACCACAACTTACAAAGAATTTTCTACCTGCCAGGTAGGATTCAAACCAATTTAAGACACTGCCAGAGAGGCCCACCCATTGACTAAGGCGATTTCTAAGAATATTGTGATCAATGGTATCGAACGTGGCACTCAGATCTAAGAGAATAAAAACAGATAAACGGCCTCTTTCTGCATTTATCCGCAAGTCATTTACTACTTGCAAGTCATTTACTACTTTAACGAGTGCAATTTCTGTACTGTGATTTGTTCTGAAACCTGACTGAAAATTATCAAGAATAGCATGTTTATTGAGGTGGTCATTAAGCTGCATAATGACTGCCTTCTCTAGAATTTTACTTAAGAAAGGTAGGTTAGAAATAGGTCTAAAATTTTCAAAAGCAGCATTCTTAAGACAGTCTGGGAAGATACCCATATTTAATGACGAGTTTATTACATCAAGAATACTATCAGTTAGTACACCCGAAAAAACTTGTTGGTATTGGGTCGAGGATGCAGATGGAGGGTCTCAGTTGAGGAAATATTTTATATAAATCAGGTAAATCTATCCTAGTTAAAGAATTTAATTTGTTTAAAATGGAGTACCAGGTTTAAGTAGTTCAGTATTGGGGAGATGTACTATATTATCTATAATATCATTAACTTTTTGATTAAAAAATACAGCAAAAGCCTCACAAGTTTCACTGGAAGTTTTTTGGAGGCATTCCATTGAGTGACCTGGATTAAGCAGACGATCAATGATAGAGAATAAGACTCTGGGATTACTAGCATTGTTATTTATAATTCTAGAGAAATAATAGCGAAGTTCAAGATGGACTATGTTGTTGTATTCTGTTATTTTAACCTTCAATAATTCATAATGGACAGTCAGTTTAGTTTTTCTCCATTTACATTCAGCTGTCCGGCATGTTCTCTTAAGATCAGACACTCTTTGGGTCCACGGTATAACAGTACTTGAAGATTTTCATCAGCAGCTCTCACCTTAATATTAAAGTTTTCCACCTTACTATTTACATTATTCTCACTATTGTAGTAAGTGCTACAAAGGGACTGGTTGCTTAGACTGTTTGTAAATTTTGAAGCTGCTGATGAATCAAACAACAATAACAAAATAAGAATATGCTTCTCGTGAATATTTTCTATCATTATTTCTATCTTAAATAGTAACAGAAAATGGTCTGATAGACCAACATCAATGATCTGCTTCACATCAACTTTTAGTCCTTTAGTTATTACTAAGTCTAACATATGACCTGCTTTGTGTGTAGGCTGACTAATGTGCTGGCTCAAATCAAAAGAGTCCAGGAGGTTCATGAATTGTTTTACTTTCAGGTCACACTGATTATTGATATGAAAGTGAAAGTCACCGACTATTAGGAGTGTGTCATAGTTCATAATTACAATTGCCACCAAGTCTGAGAATTCTTCAAAGAAAGACGCATAGTATTTAGGAGGTCTTTACACGGATAAAACTAGAAACTGAGAAACTCCATGAATAATAACGGCAAGATACTCAAAGGACTTGAATTTGCCAAAGCCGACATCTTTACACTTTAACTGGCTCGAGTAAATGTTTGCTAAACCGTCGCCTTTCTTACCTTGGCGATCTGCATGAGTAAAGCTGTATGTTGGAGGCGCATATTCGATTAAAACAGCCGCACCATCTGAGCTAAGCCACATTTCACTTAAAAATCAATTTTCCTAACACTAATAAGATCATTGATGGAAAACGTCTTGTTGGTTAATGCTCTAAAATTTAATAGAGCCATATTGAAATGTTTTGGAAGAGCAGAACTGAATTGTAAAAGAGGGCCTTTAGCTTAAAACAAAATCCCAGAAATTTCAGGTGCACCTGTGACATTTTAAAGAGAAATTTTACATAAATGCAGCAGTTCCTTCCAAGCACAGCCCAGCAAGGATCTGGGATTTTTTTCTCTGAATATTATACATGTTTAGCCTCCACAGTGATTTGAAACAAGGCAAGGGCAATGAGAATAAGCAGAAACAGATTAAGAACTTAAAATCAGATATGTAATATTTCTGTTTTGGTGTAGAAAAAAGACAATCACTAATATTTAAATGTTTTGCATGCCTTTAATGACCACAGTGGTACAGTGAATGGGCTCTATTCACTTTCACAGTCACTGTCTATATTAGCGTACGTGGTGGGAATTTGTTTTATTCCCACATGCTAACATGCTAAAAATAATGATGTTGCTCCTTTGAGGTTTGATTCCTGTCTAAAGACCCTAACACTACTGACCAAAGCTGTGGCCCTTATGGAAGAGCATGGTAAGATGAAAGCCATTCAAACACATTCCATCTCACCATCCATCAAATGACGCTTGTATATATTTTGCACAAAGACACTTTTAGTCTCACAAACTTATGTGGGAGAATTTCATATGGTTTATAATAGCATAAGGCCAGTTTTTGGCCTTAATATCACAAAAATGGCATTTTTGTATTGGTGGGAATTGAAATACTACTTATAACAAGAATTAATTCCATTTTTGCGTTGGGTACAGAATCAAAAGCCACAGTGAAATTTATCATAAAAGACGTTTTGTAAATAGTGAGAAATCCTGAACCAGGCCCGAGGTCTCTTTCACTGTACACATGGCTTCATTGATTACTTCGAATAGACCAATGCCTGGAACTCAAAATCACTTCTGTGGCAGACACTCTCAAAAAATCCTCAGACCTGTAAATGTCAACTGGGACAGGGAGTTCTTTTGAAAACATGTGTAGAAGGAAAATTTTTATATTAGCATAGAAAATAGCAAATTAACATAAAGAATAGCAAAGAGCCATAAAAAGTAGTTAAAAGCTTCTAAAATATTAAGATTAAGCATAAATTAGAATGTTAAGCAAATAAGATAGGTCTAGCAAATAGTTAACTAAAAAATCAGTTATATTGCATTATTTTTTAGGCTTACAGTAATATTTCCAGAGTAAGAAAAGAACAGCAAATTGATACACCGAAACCAGTTTTGGACAGGATAAGAGTTTGAGAACACCTGTGATTCAAGGCTAGGAAGCGATAACACAGAGAAGATGCCTCTGAAAGGCTCGTATCGAAAAGCAGCTGGGCTGATGAATCAGCAGAAAGGCAACAAAAGGCTTTTGCTGTAAGCAGGGTCACGCTGACATAATGCATGATGAGAAAATCTTAGTAAATTCAGGCATTAACAAAAATATTAGAAGAATATATTAGAAATTAACTTTAGTGTAGAAATTAAGACAAATCAAGCATGCCAAGCAATGATTAAATGAAAGCACATACTATATTTCTTTTTAATTAAAGCTTAAGCTTCAGGTCACTATTATAAAAAGTTTGGAAGGTTTAAGAAAGAAAATGATGAGAGGAAACCCATATATGGAATTGAGGCTTTGGCCAGTTAGAGAAAATGGGAACAGCATAGAAAAATAACAAATTCCACGAGGGGGCCAGTGATAGGAAAAGTAAAAAGATAATAAGGGTTCCCATGGAAACTCAAGGTTCGGCCGGACAGGAGTAGAAGGGAGTCAGAGAAGATGGGCAAAAGAGCTCATTATAGCGAGGTCAGAAAAGATAGGAAATGACATAAGAAAAGCCCAAAGATGGTAAGAGGAAGCCATCCACCCAGTCTTAGACCAATCAAAATAAGCCGAACAGACACCAAGAGGAATAATGGACAGTAAAATCAGGTGCAGAATGAGCTAATTGAATGCGGCCAAAATGATAAGAAATTGTTATAAAAACTTCAATTGTTGTAATGTTCGGGGCTCGATCTCATTTGGCCGAATTGGGTTGAGTCCGTATGGTTGATTTATTGCAATAAAGCCTTAAAACTCTGTCTGTCTATCTCGAGTCCTAATAGCCTTTATTTTTAGGTAAAAAGCCTTCTGATGATGAATTTTTCGCCACGACATATTTCTGACCCCGACGTGAGGAAATAACAGGTCACCTGCGTGAATCCAGAGGCAGGGGCAATGCTCTACAAAACGGGCACAGTTGGTGGCCACCTATAAGGTAAGCGATATTTTCGCTGAACTAATTTGTGTAAAGTTTCAGAGAGCATCCACCCCTCCAACAGAGACAAGCAGCATTTGGCCTTTCTAAAACGAACAGGTAGAAATAAAGGATGGGCAGACAGACTAAATGGAATGTGTGAAAGTTGTACAACTAATATGAGTGCGAGTGAATGAATGTCACGTGCAGTACTCAATACGAGTTTAAACCGCTCTGTCCTAGGCGAGATGGGGGAGCTCCGATCCCAGTAGAGACGGAGGACTCGTAACGCTCCGGCCCAGGCGTGTCGGGAGCGCTCTGACCCAGGCGAGTCAGGGACTGCACGAGTAAGTGTGAAGACTGTACAGCTTATATGAATGTGTGTGTAAGAATTAGAGTGCAGTAAATAGAACGCTCCGATCCCAGGCGAGTTCGGAGGGCTGCACGGTGCAGTACTACAATGCTCCGGCCCAGGCGAGTCGGGAGCGCTCTGACCCAGGCGAGTCAGGGGCTGCATTGTAACGGGTAGTGTTGGAAATCCTGTCAAATACTAAGTTTGCCGTGACGACGGTTAACCAAGTATAGATGGGTGGGGAATTCCTGAATTAGCACCCTATGCTGTGGCTGTATATGCTCTTCAGTGAGACGAGCGAGATGTCGTAAAATTCCCGCTTGTCTCGAGAGGGAGCCAATCTTTGGGAAAAGCTAACGGCAGTTCCTTCTGGTTGTGCCTCAGTAAAAGAGTTAATTCAGGTGCGATTGGAGGCCTATCATTACCGCCCCGGAGTAGAGACGGGGGTCTGACATGCTAGGTAAAAATTCCTGTTTAGGTACCGCTTCCAAACTTGACATAGAGAGCAAGTGGAAGGTCTTCTCGATGGAATAGGTGGAGTGAGTGTGCTAGTACAAGGGACAGATAAGGGAATTAGAACTTTATTTTATTTTATGATTTCTCTTTTGATAGGTTAGGGAGGCACGCATGTGCTGCGTGTATGGAGCGCTTTTAAAAAGCGTCGCAGCAATTGTTGAAGCACACACAGGTGCACAGAATGCTTGGAGCGCTTTAAAAAGCAACGCGGTGAGTGAAGCACACAGGTGCAGATTGGAGAAGAATGAATGGTACAGAGGTACAAAAACTATTATAGGGCAAAACAGGGCATTAGGGATTAGTACACTAGGTGCTAAAAAGTGTGATTGAGTATGAATGTGGATTTTTAGGGTGTAACTTTTTATGTGTAAAATAAACTATATTGATTAAGAGAATAAAGAAAACACCTGCGTGTGAAGTAGCTGTAAATAAATTTCACCTGGTGGGAGGAGCAGCAGAGCAGGAAAAAAGACAGAATAGGATTGAACAATCTTTACAACGTGTATTCGGAGGAAATAAAAGAACAGTGCTAAAAACAGATAAATGTATACATAAGAGTGGAGGAGAAATAAAAATGTCACAGATTATTGAGGAGAAACAAGAAAAATAGCAGGAGCTGTAGATCAAATTACAGGAAGGAGTGCTGTGCAAATACTGGAAGGTTGAGACTCAGGAGAAAGCTAGTATAGATTTATTACTGTAGTTGTAGATTTTTGAAAAGTTAAGCAGTAAAATTTATGGCACAAGAAAGGATCCTGCATATAACTCATGGTGTGCATACCCACTATTGGAAAGAGGATTTTTACATAAATGCAGCAGGACAATCGCACAAATTAGCAGAAGGTACTAGAAACTTTTTACTGAAAGCAATCACCGAGATAACAAACTTGGCTGAGGTACAGGAAGAGCGGCCCTATATAGATTGGGGAACTATAATTGCAAGAAATTGGACGGTGAGAAAGTTGGGAGCTACTTTGGAGAAGTTAGTAGAGTCAGACAGACTTTACTTTATTGAGATTCCCTTTAAAATACACTTACAGACATATTTACAGAAGGGAGTAAATTGTGTCTTTAAGAGAGGGCAAGGAAAGACAGGAAAAATACTGAGAAATCCTGGTGTTGAACTCAGTATAATAGCAAGAAGGGTAAATTGGTGTCCGAAAAAAGCTGTTGGAAGATTTGTGCTGCCAGCAGTCACAGTAAGAAAGGTCCTGTGTAAAATCAAACCTAATTTAAACAGAAATTCAAAATTAAGATTGGCGATAGGAAACCCACGGCTACAGGAGGTTAAAATGAGTGCAGGCGAGTTGCCTGTGGATATATTGGGGCGTAACGATCCCCTCCACAAAGAACTTATTGAAAAATCATCTTAAAAATGGTACAAGAGAACAAAAAGTTTTAAAAGCTGCTGGCCCCAAAAAGGTTCATTTAGTCTGGAATTGTGCAAAGAAATGATAGAGCACATAAAAAATTATAAAACAGAAGATGTGAGCGAAAAAAGGGAAAGTAAGAGGAAAACGGAAGTGAACATAATGCAAATATTTATGGGGGAAGCAATGAAAAGAAACACATTAGAAGGAGCTAGTTGGTGTTTTGATAACGGAGAGATAGGGGGTGGAACCCCATTAACATTGCTTTTAGGTATGTCATATACAGTAAGTTCCCACTGATAGAAGGAAAAAGAAAATTTAAAGGGCAAATAGAGATGAAAAATGAGGAGAAAGAATTAGGAGAAAAGAAAGAAACAGTACAGGACAAACTAAAAGAACAAAAGATCAAATCAGCTCCAAGGCAGCAGCATACACGGAGCAGTGGAATAATACAAATATATGGCTGTGGGTGCCACCCCCTAACACAGGAAATGGTGGACCGAAGAAATAGGATTATAAAACAGATGATGGTCAAAACCTGCGAAGACACTGGCCTTAATTGGAAAAATGCTATGCCAATGGCTTTAATGTTTTATCATTCGGAGAATAACAGAGCGACATATTTACCGCCACATGAAAAGCTTATTTGTCAAACAATGACTACACCTGTTTGGAGGGAATTCCGTAAAAGTCCCCCTTTAGAGCAGCTTGAGAATGAAATGCAGAGTTAGACGAGGCAACTAAGATTTTTATCAAGACAGTATCACTGTTAGGAGGTACAGCAAAGAAATATATGAAAGCCAAAGTAGGTAATTAAGATGAATATAAATTAAAGATCGGAGAAAGAGTATATTACAAAAATATATCCAGAAAAGCATTAACGTAGTTCACTTGACAAGATTTCTTAAAATAAATTTATTACCATGATTTAAGGACTTTCAGTTGGCATGGGTTTCATTCCTTGCAGCAGTAGCATTTCGTAAAATTATCAAGAAAGCATAATTAACGTAAATATAGACAATTAGAAGAAGTGCGAGCATTTGGTAAATTAGAAAAGTATTATAATAAGAATTCGGATATTAAAATGTGAAGTTTTGAAAAAGGCTAACTTGATTCAAATACTTGTGCTTCATGTTGCTCCCTGTTAAAAATAATTTGAGCCGTATTTACAGTCTGATAAGTAAAGCAGCCTTCAGAAAAATGTAGGAGGATAGCACCAAAAAGAAAAATTAAGCGATAGAAAAATGTTTGAGTATATAGATTTGTGTGTAAATATGTATATATCTGTACATATATTTGAGGGGAAAGAATAACAAGCATTGAAAAGAATATCATGCGCGAAAAAAGAAAAGTGCACTGTATTTAACTTCAAAGGTACCTGGCTCATGCTAATGTCTGTGTGTGTGAATATGTCTGTGCTGAACTTATTCAGTGTGTGTGCATGTACATTATGTGTGTGCGTGAGCAATATTTGTTCTCTCTGTGTCTGTGTGTGTGTAAATATGTTTGTGCTAAAAAAGTGTGAGCGAGCCTGTTGTTTGTTCTGTGGGTTTGCGTGTGTGTGTTTGGGAGTAAGAAAACGAAAACATGGAGACTTCTGGGTAATGTAGTTCCTTGTGCATCTAAATTTCCAGAGCTCGTGACTAAAAAAAAAAAAAAAGGGTTAAAATGAATTTTGTATCTAAATTTCCAGAGCTCTGAGTAAATATGGGTTAAAATAAATTTGAGTATGTGTAACATTTGATAAAATGAAAAATGCATTCACTTTTAATTATACAAATGTTTATAAAATTTGCAAGGCATCTTTCCTTCGGACCCTGATCAAGTCTTAAGGAAAAGTGCACTTTTGATAACTATAACATTCAAGGGAAACAATGCTTTTCAATTTCCTTCTGTCCTTTTCTTTTACTTGTGATGTGTGTATGTGAAATTATGCATTATGGGGATTATTACAGTGGAGTGTGTGGTGGTGTAGTGGTTAGCACTTATGCTAAGATTTGAGTTTATATGTGATTTTGTGTTGAATCTTACATGTTATTTGTTTTGAGTTAATATTCTCAATGACAGTTTAGTCTTTTATCTGGGGAGTGCCGTCTTACTGTGGTATCGAACCGCGTGATTTCTCGATAGTTGGATTTGCCCTAATTGAGCAGGAATAGGATCGCCATTCCTCGTTGTTGCTGAGTCATTCTGCCAACAGAGTCTCCTTGATCTAGAAACCAGTGCCGTTTCGAGCTGAGTAGGATTGTGTTATGTTTCCTAGGGTTAACACCAGCTAACGTCATTAGAGGCTGTTTTATATTCGTTTGTCCTGATTGGTAATGTTAAGTAAGAATGGAACTTTCTCTTCAGAATTCATTTTCTCTTTCTGATTCCTTAGCGAGGTCAGAAAAGATAGGAAATGACATAAGAAAAGCCCAAAGATGGTAAGAGGAAGCCATCCACCCAGTCTTAGACTAATCAAAATAAGCCGAACAGACACCAAGAGGAATAATGGACAGCAAAACCAGGTGCAGAATGAGCTAATTGAACGTGGCCAAAATGATAAGAAATTGTTATAAAAACTTCAAACTTCCATTTTTGAGCATACCCTGTAAGGGTTTTGATGGCCATTTGGTTTGGGTCACAAAGATTTAGTTTACTATTTCCTAATGACTGCAGACCCCAGAATGTTTTTTTTTCTAAAATCAGTGTAGACATATTTGTTTTGTTTTCCTCTTTTCCATTTCAGTTGGCCTTAATATATTTGCAGTTTGCTTTTAAATTGTATTATTCCCATTCAGAGCTTTACAGACCTTAAATATAAGCATTTTGTATGTACTTATTGTGTGGTGTTTTTTTTAGTGCTTGCCATTTTCTTTTATTTAATGTTATTTTGAATTTTCACTTTATTATCTTTGTAATGATGTACAGTGATTTGAGGTGGTCAGTGGAAAGTACACTAAATAAATTAAATTGAACTGGAATAGAAATAGAAAGTAAATCTCCAAGTCCTTGCTGCATTTTGCCAGGAGATCTGGCTCTTTATGAAATATATATTTAAGCAAGCTGTCACTTTAGAGTAAATCTTTTCAGCTGCAGGTTTAGAAAAGCTCTACATCTTTAAAGGTAATGTCTAAGACGATCCTTCTCCAGAAATATTGCTGTGTGAAACTTTAGTGCAAGGCTGGTTCAACCCTTTACACTGATCCATAAATTTCAGGATGGATTGTGATCTTATTGAGACATTGGCTTCCTGATTGCCTCATAACCTTCATAAACAGCAAATCACTACTTAGCTGGAGGACATCCAGTTCTTAAAGAATAAAGAGTCTGCCATTATTTTGTAGCTTCTTGGATATCCTTGCAAGGCAAATTCTTTAGAAAAAGTAGATAAGATGCTAGAAATTATTCATAGCTGTAACATAACGATTTTTGTTGTACTCTGCATAATTATTGGCTAACTGAAATAAAGAGATAATGGAGGTATTTATTATGCAAACACAATGAATATGGAATGAAGCAAAATTTATTTGTAGATGTTATAGTCACAAAAAAGAATTCAAATATATAAAAAGGACCAGCTTTAGTATATGTTTGTATACTTATTACTGTCAATGTATGCATCATTCTGCAGACAGAGAGGAAAATATAAAAAAGGGGAAGCTACTTTGTTCGTGTATTTCTGTTGTTCAAATATTAACTAAGATGTTCTATTCACACTGTTCCTCCATGTCCTTAAATGCACCTTTTGATGCCAATCACTTTGTCAGTGCCTTCAATATTTTGACCACTTTACAGGAGCAAGGACCTAGATGAAGTTTCAGATTCTTATAGATGTAGACATTAATTTCCCATAACCTGTCAGGGATTCTCTTGATATATGTCTTGGTGAGATTCTAATGAGCAAAAATGGTGTACCCAGAGATAATGGATAAGGAAAAAAACAGAAATAAATAAACACCTACTGCTTTGAGAAACGTTTACAGACATTTTGGATTTATCTAAATTTGTTAATTACAGCTCCAAAAATGTAATTCTATTTAGTTGTCATGTGTAGAGAGTACAGAGAACTTTTCTTTTCCTTTCCATTTCTGCCAAATACGCAATATACATTTCTCTTCATCTAAACCATAATAATACGCATTGTGTAATTAAGTACAAAGCACATACATGTTCATACACTGCTATACCTTGAATGGTTTAGATATTCAAATTATTGTATGTGAACCCTTACATTTAGATTTAAATACTATGGAATGCTGTTTAGTAGCAATAACCTCAAACAAGTGCTTGTTTAGACCTGTAGATCAGATCTGAACATTGTTTCTGAGATATTATGTCATATTCATCATTAAATAACTGTTTGAAATCAGGTTTGTTTCTGATAAATCTTTCATGAATACCTTGTTCCAGTTTATGCCATAGCATTAATTTCTAAAGGAAGGAGTTAGCCATTTAAAATGCAAAATGTCTTCTCTTTAGGAAATGCTACTGAGGATTGCTTCCTGTGTTGGGATAGGTTTATTGTGAAGCATGATTAAACTGTTTTTTTGATTCACATAATAGACAAAGATCATATCATTCTGTATAATTTTTTTATGCAACTTACAATTCGGTGTCCTCTGAATGAAAGCAAAGCAGACTCCCAAGAGCTGTTCAGTTCTGGTTCATAGTGGTTTATAAACACAACCTTTTGTACTTTAAACACAAAGTTCTATTCACTCTCATCTGTTCATAGATCATTCCCCCTGTAGTGATGTGTAATATTCATGTGTTATTTAAAACACTTGAGACAGATGGTATTCTGTGTGGTAACTTCCTATAAACACTATTCTTGTTTAGTGTTTTTCTAATTATAGACACATGGACACTAATATTATTAAGTACTAAAGGAACTTTTAGATTCTTAGATGTGCCTGTTTGATTGTTAATTATCTATCATGTCTTTTCATTGTACTCCTAATACTGGTACAGTATTTCTCTTTCTATTTTATATTGTCTACGTGACTGTGACTTGAGAGAGGCCCAGGTCGTTTACAATGCGTTTATAGCATATATGGACTTCATGAGCACCAACAGCTCTTCTTCTAAGGTGTCTTCTGATTGGGCCATGTTGAGCTCCAACAGATCTTTATTGTTGCCAGAGGTTCAAATAGTTTTTGATCCTTGACCGTGAATACTTAAACAATATCTTTAGCTGTAAAAAGTTAACAAACTTTATTTACAAATTTATACACCTTTTTAAAGCCCCTTATACAAGATTTGGTAACTCGATGCTTTGCACTATGCTGAGGGCATGCTTTATGCAAAACTGATAGATAGGCCAAACAGCGGCGTAACCCAAAAGGGTTGACAGATGATGGAAGATTTGGTTGTATCCTGGACTAGGAAAGAGGCACAAATATGTTACAAAATGGAAAGAGAAAGTTTGGTAAACCCACTACTGCTTTCCTCAGCTGTTCTTCGACAAGCTTCTTCCTGCTCACCCAGCTCGCCCAGACTCCATGAGCACATTTGAGGCACGCAACCGGCCACTCACCAAGGATAGTCTTTAGCAGTGGTGGCAGGCAATCAAAGTACTCTTTAAGTGTTGTGATTGTGCACCCTGCTTAGCAGCTTCTGTGAGCGCTTTTTACGGCTGGCACACCAATTCTGACAGCCCACGGTCACTCAAGGAGTGTGTCCCTCTAAGGTCTACATTGTCTTGGTGAAATATTAATCTGTTAAGATTATTAAAAGAGGTCAAATATATAACCATATTATTTTGTGAGCAGAGGTTAGTCACGGGATAATAAAATATTAATGCAATAAAAATCTGTGTGATTTTATAATTCTAGATTTTAATAGTGCAGCGGTGTGTGCAGCTCACACACTCTCTCTCTCTTTCTCTCTCTCTCTCACCTAGGACGTGAAGCGGAATAAGAAGATGGCTGACTGTGAGCTGCAGTGTATAGACGAAGAAATCCAGGCTCTTGAGATTCAGATTCAACAACTCCTTGCCATACAGACACATCTCATGGATCTGAAGGCTTGCCTGCAAAAAGAGATCCCCTCAGCAGCTGAGGTCACCACAACTCATCTAGATGCGGCATCATCAACCCCATGCTATGCTGCTTTACCCCTGCTCCTTCTTGAAGGAACAGTGATGATGGAATTTGTATTTTCCAGCATTGCAGGCAAGTGCTGAAGGCTAAATCACCTATGTGGGCTCAGGCAAGTGTCGAAATCAACAACCACTTTGACCCTTTCTGCTCCCCCTTCTTGCAGGAGTAAACAACATGTGATTTTAACAGTTGAAGGTCCTACAGATGAACTTCACAGCTTTAATCCAAGCCACGAAAGAAAGGACCCATCAACATTTCAGGTCCTCTGCCATTAGTGAGAAGGCCAGATAAAGCCTACAGTCATCTGCTCTCATTGAACAGCTGGTTGAGATGCTTCTGCATGAGATAAAACATCAAGATCATGGACAACTGGGACCTTTTCTGGGAAAGACCATGTTTCTTCAGAGAGGATGGTCTGCATCCCAACAGATTCTGTGCCTGGGTCCTCTCTGACAATATTTGGAAGATAATCTGTCTTCCCTGTCTACGTAATTTTAGTCCTACTGTTTTTTATAATGCCATGTTAGGATCTGATAATTCTGTAGCGAGTTTACCTCTAGGTGTGCACTGTATTAGCACTAGAATAAGAAAACATTTTTTAACTAAAAAAACCCAGACAAATGTATAAATGTGAATAATTTAATTACCATTTCACCCATTGATGTGGCTCATATTAGAACTATAATAACAGATCACAGATTAACATTAAAAGTTGCACAAATTGTCATTAACACAAATAACTTAATTACTATTTCAAGCTGTCGTAACACCCCAACTCAGCTCTGCTATTTGGAGACCTTAAATATGGTTTTATTAAATAGAGCAATAACCAGTAAGAGTTTTTACATTAATGATCATATCGGCGATAGGAAAATTTACTTTCTTACATTAAGTGAAACATGGCTCGGCTCAGATAGTGCGGCAGTGTTAGTTGAAGTAGCTCCTCCAAATTACAGCTTTGCTCATTTGTTTCGCCATAGGCAAAAAAGGTTTAGCAAAGATTTACTTCAGCCCATTAAACTATAAAAATGCCATTTTTCGTACTTTCCTATATTTTGAGTGCTGTTTTTATCAAAGTAGTGTCCTAGTCTCTTGTTTTTACCATTTATTGACCGTCTAAATCAGGGGTGCCCAATGCGTCGATCGCGATCGACCGGTAGATCGCAAAGGTAATGCAGGTAGATCGCATTGCATTAAAAAAAATCATATATCCTCTCTATGGCATTTGCCACTTGATTGAATACAGGGCGGCCAGTCTGAGATCTCTTTACTTCTAACACACTGGTCATCCTGCACGCCCGATCAAACGTGTGAGCTACTGCAAAACTCCAGCTGTGATCTAGTTAGCCTTTCAATTTATATCGACTAAAGAAGGGATTAAAAAAAAAATTGTTTGGGGATGGTATGGGCTGGATGTGGAATTGGAAGAGGATTTTTTTCTGACAATGTCACAATCGAAGTGTGTTTATCTGATCTGTCAATCTATCATTGCTATTCCAAAGAAGGAAAATGTGGAAAGGCACTTTCGAACTGTTCATAAAAATTACGAAACTGACGTCCTTCCAAAATGCGATCTGAGAAAGAGAAAGGAGAGGGAACTAAAACTGCACTTAATAACATTTTTCACTCGGCTGAATTCAAAAGGTCCTTGCCTGCATTATTTGGCTCTACTCATTTATGCGAGTCAGCCTTTTCCCACATGATGATTATTATATCCAAATACTGTAGTCACCATAAATGTATTGAATTGTTAATGTGCCATAAAGGTTATTTAGTTATGCAAAGTACGACAACATACATTTTATGTATAAAGTATACTCAGTATATACACTCACCTAAAGGATTATTAGGAACACCTGTTCAACTTCTCATTAATGCAATTATCTAATCAACCAATCAAATGGCAGTTGCTTCAATGCATTTAGGGGTGTGGTCCTGGTCAAGACAATCTCCTGAACTCCAAACTGAATGTCAGAATGGGAAAGAAAGGTGATTTAAGCAATTTTGAGCGTGGCATGGTTGTTGGTGCCAGACGGGCCGGTCTGAATATTTCACAATCTGCTCAGTTACTGGGATTTTCACACACAACCATTTCTAGGGTTTACAAAGAATGGTGTGAAAAGGGAAAAACATCCAGTATGCGGCAGTCCTGTGGGCAAAAATGCCTTGTTGATGCTAGAGGTCAGAGGAGAATGGGCCGACTGATTCAAGCTGATAGAAGAGCAACTTTGACTGAAATAACCACTCGTTACAACCGAGGTATGCAGCAAAGCATTTGTGAAGCCACAACATGCACAACCTTGAGGCGGATGGGCTACAACAGCAGAAGACCCCACCGGGTACCACTGATCTCCACTACAAATAGGAAAAAGAGGCTACAATTTGCACAAGCGCACCAAAATAGGACAGTTGAAGACTGGAAAAATGTTGCCTGGTCTGATGAGTCTCGATTTCTATTGAGACATTCAAATGGTAGAGTCAGAATTTGGCGTAAACAGAATGAGAACATGGATCCATCATGCCTTGTTACCACTGTGCAGGCTGGTGGTGGTGGTGTAATGGTGTGGGGGATGTTTTCTTGGCACACTTTAGGCCCCTTAGTGCCAATTGGGCATCGTTTAAATGCCACGGGCTACCTGAGCATTGTTTCTGACCATGTCCATCCCTTCATGACCACCATGTACCCATCCTCTGATGGCTACTTCCAGCAGGATAATGCACCATGTCACAAAGCTCGAATCATTTCAAATTGGTTTCTTGAACATGACAATGAGTTCACTGTACTAAAATGGCCCCCACAGTCACCAGATCTCAACCCAATAGAGCATCTTTGGGATGTGGTGGAACGGGAGCTTCGTGCCCTGGATGTGCATCCCACAAATCTCCATCAACTGCAAGATGCTATCCTATCAATATGGGCCAACATTTCTAAAGAATGCTTTCAGCACCTTGTTGAATCAATGCCACGTAGAATTAAGGCAGTTCTGAAGGCGAAAGGGGGTCAAACACCGTATTAGTATGGTGTTCCTAATAATCCTTTAGATGAGTGTATATATATACAGGTGCCGGTCATAAAATTAGAATATCATGACAAAGTTGACTTATTTCAGTAATTCCATTCAAAAAGTGAAACTTGTATATTAGATTCATTCATTACACACAGACTGATGTATTTCAAATGTTTATTTCTTTTAATTTTGATGATTATAACTGACAACTAATGAAAGTCCCAAATTCAGTATCTCGGAAAATTAGAATATTGTGAAAAGGTTCAATATTGAAGACACCTGGTGCCACACTCTAATCAGCTAATTAACTCAAAACACCTGCAAAAGCCTTTAAATGGTCTCTCAGTCTATTTCTGTAGGGTACACGATCATGGGGAAGACTGCTGACTTGACAGTTGTCCAAAAGACGACCATTGACACCTTGCACAAGGAGGGCAAGACACAAAAGGTAATTGCTAAAGAGGCTGGCTGTTCACAGAGCTCTGTGTCCAAGCACATTAATAGAGAGGTGAAGGGAAGGACAAGATGTGGCAGAAAAAAGTGTACAAGCAATAGGGATAACCGCACCCTGGAGAGGATTGTGAAACAAAACCCATTCAAAACTGTGGGGGAGATTCACAAAGAGTGGACTGCAGCTGGAGTCAGTGCTTCAAGAACCACCAGGCACAGACGTATGCAAGACATGGGTTTCAGCTGTCGCATTCCTTGTGTCAAGCCACTCATGAACAAGAGACAGCGTCAGAAGCGTCTCGCCTGGGCTAAAGACAAAACTGCTGCTGAGTGGTCAAAGTTATGTTCTCTGATGAAAGTAAATTTTGCATTTCCTCTGGAAATCAAGGTTCCAGAGTCTGGAGGAAGAGAGGAGAGGCACAGAATCCACGTTGCTTGAGGTCCACTGTAAAGTTTCCACAGTCAGTGATGGTTTGGGGTGCCATGTCATCTGCTGGTGTTGGTCCATTGTGTTTTCTGAGGTCCAAGGTCAACGCAGCCGTCTACCAGGAAGTTTTAGAGCACTTCATGCTTCCTGCTGCTGACGAACTTTATGGAGATGCAGATTTCATTTTCCAACAGGACCTGTCACCTGCACAAAGTGCCAAAACTACCAGTACCTGGTTTAAAGACCATGGTATCCCTGTTCTTGATTGGCCAGCAAACTCGCCTGACCTTAACCCCATAGAAAATCTATGGGGTATTGTGAAGAGGAAGATGCAATACACCAGATCCAACAATTAAGAAGAGCTGAAGGCCACTATCAGAGCAACATGGGCTCTCATAACACCTGAGCAGTGCCACAGACTGATCGAATCCATGCCACGCCGCATTGCTGCAGTAATCCAGGCCAAAGGAGCCCCAACTAAATATTGAGTGCTGTACATGCTCATACTTTTCATGTTCATACCTTTCAGTTGGCCAACATTTCTAAAAATCCTTTTTTTGCATTGGTCTTAATTGATATTCTAATTTTCCGAGATACTGAATTTGGGACTTTCATTAGTTGTCAGTTATATTCATCAAAATTAAAAGAAATAAACATTGGAAATACATCAGTCTGTGTGTAATGAATGAATCTAATATACAAGTTTCACTTTTTGAATGGAAATACTGAAATAAATCAACTTTGTCATGATATTCTAATTTATGACCGGCACCTGTATATAGCATTTTTAATCTAGGTAGATCATTTCGACCTGGTCATTTTAAAAGTTCCTCGCAAGCCGAAAAAGTGTGGGCACCCCTGGTCTAAATACAGTGCGTCTTTTACTGAGGAATTCTCAGACTTAGTATCTATAATAATGTTGATAACCAATGTGACCCAAAAGAGAATTCATGAACTACTGCACCTCTTTGATCTCAGTCGGTACGTCAACCAGTCCACACATAAGGGAGGACACACACTGTATTTAGTGCTTTCAAAAGGATTAAAAGTTGATGTGAAGCAGGTCATGGATATTGGTATATCATACCACTTTTGCATAATATTTAATGTATAAATACTGATTACTACAACTAATGAGAAGAGTATTGTTAAAAACTTTTTTTGATACATCTGCAGTTTCAAAGTTTGCTAATATTCTAAACAATCTGTCCAACTGTAGTGTTTATCTTAATAATGCTAATATTGTAACCAGTAAGGTGGAATATTTTAATGCTACGGTGAGAGCTACAGCTGGTAGAGTGGCCCCAGAAAAGACATTTAAGAAATCATTCAGCACAATTATACCTTGGAAGACCCAAAGAGTGTCTGATTTAAAGTGCACATGCTGGAGAGTTGAGCATAAATGGAGAAAAACTAAACTGATAATCCACTATGAAATACTGAAGGCTAAAATAACTGAATATAACAATTTAGTCCACCTTGTGAGACAGTCCATTTCTCTAAAATTATATATGATAATTCTGGTAATCCAAGAGTTTTATTCTCAACTATTGTTTGTCTTCTAAACCCAGCTCACTCAATGGAATGCCTCCAAAAACTACTAGTGAAACTTGCAAGGCTTTTGCTATACAGTAATCCCTCCTCCATCGCGGGGGTTGCGTTCCAGACCCCCCCGCGATAGGTGAAAATCCGCGAAGTAGAAACCATATGTTTGTATGGTTATTTTTATATATTTTAAGCCCTTATAAACTCTCCCGCACTGTTTATAAATATTCCCCGCAGCGTTATAGAGCATAATCCCTTTGTATTCTCTTAGATATTAGGTAAGATTCATTGAAATTATGTATATAAACACACACTGTTTATATACAGTAAAACCTAAATATTATTTTAAAGATATTGAGTGTCTCCGATATCACATATGTTACAGCCATTACGATAGACAGGTCACCAGCAATAAATACGTACATTGCAAGAAAAATAGTATACAGTAAATGTATTAATTATTTATGGTTACTCACCAACAATGACACGATGACTTGTCCGATAACAATGAGTTTAATTTTACTGCACAACAAAGGAGAGCGTTACAGCCCTTGTAAAGGAGCCACTTCAGGCGATTGTGTAGCACTGCCGTTGTTCTTCTTCTGGCAGTCTTCAATCCAAATCCCTAAAGCAGATTCCATCCAGACTACTGCCTTATTACATCCACTTACAACTCGTTTTGCACCCTGGTTAAAAGGACGCTGCAGCCGTAGATCTTATATTCCTTTCCTACTTTTTAAATAAAAAGAATCGTAGCCTTCAACAAATCCAAAACGTTTACCTTTTCGGCAATCGTTAACATCTTCTTCTTGCGCTTGGGCACGGCACCTGAAGCAGTAGCAGATTGTTTTGGAGCCATAATGAAGGGCTTGACTATGCACAAAGATAAACACTAAAGAGCACAACTCTTTACACAGTGAAGCACGTTGATGCTGAATCAGCGAGATGAGACTTCCTGGTTAACACTGCATAGCTCCTGCGTGCTCTGATTGGTTAGCTTCTCAGTCAGGAGAACTTAACTGCGTGCTCTGATTGGTTAGCTTCTCAGCCATCTGCCAATAGCGTCCCTTGTATGAAATCAACTGGGCAAACCAACTGAGGAAGCATATACAGGAAGTAAAAAGACACATTGTCCGCAGAACCCGCGAAGCAGCGAAAAATCCGCGTTATATATTTAGTTATGCTTTCATATAAAATCCGCGATAGAGTGAAGCCGCGAAAGTCGAAGCGCGATATAGCGAGGGATTACTGTATTTTTTAAAAACAAAAAATTATATTAGAGGTTATATAATACACTACCCCCCCCCCCACCCCCCCATAGTTAATCAGAATGAATCCCAGCATTGAATTTTAAATGAGTTAAATTGTTTCATTAGAATAGATCTATCCAAACTGCATAGAATAGACGTAAGTACAGCATTTGACACCATAGACCACAGTATTCGTATAAATTGCCTTAGACAATGGGTGGGCCTCTCCAACAGCATCTTAAATTGGTCTATGTCTTTGTTAGTTGCGGTGATTGTACTTCGGAGGTACATGATATTGTATATGGTGTACCACAAGGACCTATTCTGGGTCCACTGCTTTTTTCAGTCTACTTGCTTTAGTTAGGTCAGATTATCTCAAAGCACAAGGTGAGCTTCCACAGTCATGCAGATGACACATAGCTTTATTTATATATAGCGCCTGTTGACCCTGATGCTCTTGGCTCTCTGATCCAATGTCTTAGCAGTATTTCCGACTGGATAAGTACTAACTTTCTCAAACTAAATAAGGATAAATCTGAAATCTTAGTGATTGGTAAACATGGATATAGTGAGGATATTGGAAATAAACTTGATCACTTAGGTTTAAAAATTAAGTCAGAAGTTAAAAATTACGGGGTAATCATCAACTCTTACCTGAAGTTTAAATCACATATTAACCTGATCACTAGGTCTACATTTTTTCACTTAAGGAATATAGCAAAAGTTAGACCTCTTATAATTTTACAAGACACTGAAAAATTATTTTAATAAGGCCTTTTCGTAGCTACATTTTAGTTGCATTTCCCAATAGACCATATGGGTATAAAATTATCATATTTTTGAGGGATCCACAATCTGTATTAATCTCTACTATTTCCTGCTGTTTTTTCTGGTTCATATATGGTGGTGATCTGCTCCACCAGCCCATGATTAAGGCACCATGAAGCCCCCTGTGTTTATGGATTGAAGGCGGTGTCTCAGCTGTCCACAAGACCAACATCATCAATTACTATCATGTAAAGCCTGAAAACAAAGAGGACTGATTTACGATCATTTATGTTAGGTAGAATTCCAAGCGTTCTTTTTGGCTTTGGAACCCTTGTAGATTTTATATTTTTTCTCCAGCCTAACTGGAGGTTTTTTTTTCTGTCCTCCCAGCCATCTGACCTTACCTTTTGCCTTTGTTATGTATTCTTTACTATTATTGCCTAATCTTATTTGTTTTTCATTTCATATAACTTTCTTTTAGCCATCTTATGAAACATTTGAGCTACATTGCTTGTATGGAAATATGCTATATAAATAAATGTTACTGTTGTTCTTACTTCACTGTTTATTCAGATTAAAAGTGAAAGTAAAGCTTCGCTGTGTTATTGAAATGGCTTCATATCCAATGACATATGATCGCCCACCTCAGAATTTCAAGTGCCCCTTTACAGATTCTTACCTGACATCAGCTGTGCAAACTATCTACCTATTCTGTAGAGAAATAAAGATTCACAAGGGTGTGATGAGCATTGAATGCAAAATACGAATTGCATGGCCACCAAAGTAGTGCTTGCTATGCTGGTAAATTTTATAAAATAGATACCCGCAAGCATCATTTCCTCTTATAGACAAGAAAAAGCATGGCTGTACAAAAACATAATTTGGGAACATTACCAATTCTGTAAATCATAAAACAGTATATGTATAATATACATATGAACAACTATTATGATCTCTTATTAGCACAGTAATGAATGTAGAGCTTTGGCTTTACTTCTATAAAAGAGTCAGAGAAAAACAGCAATGTTTACTGACTGGCAGATACAGATGAGATACAAACAATGGAAACTCAAATATAAGTAGAGCAGAACTAAAACAAACATGGTTGGAAAAACAGGTTATTTGAGCTGTTTCTTTAAAGCACAGCTATTCATAAAATTGTTAACATTTTAAAAAGAGATTTTTTTTTTTATTTACTGACATTTTATATTGTTGTGAAAAAATATACCAGGTTTTGGACTTTGTATAGAAAAGGTGTATATACATATCTATATGGTGTTGATCTTAAATATTTGGAAGCATATTGAGAAATATTGATTATCACATTTTGGAGTAAAATAAGGGGCGGCACAGTGGTGCAGTGCCTCACAGTTAGGAGACCAGGGTTCGCTTCCCAGGTCCTCCCTGCATGGAGTCTGCATGTTATCCCTGTGTCTGCGTGGGTTTCCTCCAGGTGCTTTGGCTTCCTCCCACAGTCCAAAGACATGCAGGTTAGGTGCATTGGCCATATAACAATGCATTGGCCATCCAAAATTGTCCCTAGTGTGTTTTTGATGTGTGTGTGTGTGTGTGAGCCCTGTGGTGGGCTGGCCTCCTGCCCAGGGTTTGTTTCCTGCCTTGCGCCCTGTGTTGGCTGGGACTGGCTCGAGCAAACCCCCTTGACCCTGTAGTTAAGATATAGTGGGTTGGATAATGGATGGATGGAGTAAAATAACAGCAATATCAATTTCAGTCCATATTTCCAATCCTATAATAATGATAATAAAATATACTCAAATTTCAAACTGTTCCTACTGTTTACCCATTTAATTTTCAAAAGAATAAACTTTCCTGTAAAATTGTGCTTTGCAATGACCAGCAACCAAAGCCAAGTCTCTAGGAAAAGCAGGAATGGTTTACTTATGGACAACTGTATATAGTTTGTTCAACAGGAAGCAGCTTCAGTGACCTTATAATATTATTACTACTTACTTTATCCAAAGTCACTTACAGCATTTGAGATACAACTGATTCCATTTCTTTTGCCTTTCCAATTGAAGCACAGAAAGGTAGACTTGCTTGTGTTCAAACAATTTTTAGTAGAGGGATGTGAACCCACAACCAAAGCCTTAACTACTACACCACAGTGCCTGCCAAAAAATATTAGCCGTTTGTTACATAATATTTCTGATATACCCAATTAACCAACACCACTATAACTGATGTCCATTGTCTTACGAAATTTCCTCAGCAAAGTTCAGTAACACTGCTTAGCATATGCATATACAAAGTTAAGTGAAAGGCAAATCAGCAGGCATTAGAAATCTATGCCTCTTGTAGATGATTTTCCTTACAGTGGAATGACTGATTTCAGATAATTTTTCGATCTTTATAAATTACTTGCCAGACTCAAAGGCATTCACAACCTTACTTCTGAGGGTCTTAGAGAGCTGTTTTGATCTTGGCAGAATGACACCACCATACATCAGAAGCAAAGAAAACGCCAGTCCCTAGATATATGTGGTTTAAGTAAGACAGGTTCTATATACATACTCTCTAAGTAGGCTCTAATCATTGGCACCTAATGTGGATTCTAATTTTATGGATTCAAAGTGACGATAAAAGTAGGGATGAACTTTTCTGCATTTTTGCTTATTTAGATATGAGAATGAATGCCCAATGTCTATTTTATGTGTCATTTGTTCAAGTATATAACCATTATTTGTAGACAGTGTTTGTATGAAGATGTAATGGTTCAAAAATGTTAAAAAGGTCAACAATCTCCAGGGATATATTTACTTTTTCACATGACTATATACAGTATATACACACACTAAGGTAACGCAGGTCACCACTGTGCTAAATTGGTTTTTGTGGCACACAAAGATCTCTCTGCATTTAAGAGTATGTGCTGAAGTATGAAGAACCCTCTCAGCAAATATAAATGACAAGAGATTTCATCATCAAAATTATTTCTGTCCTTTCCTAAATTCTGCATTGGGGCAAAATAAGAATTTGTGTTATCATACTCTTTGACTGACACAATAGAACATTACCAGAAAGGTATTTCCTTGTTAAAGAAAAATGCTTTCCACTTAAGAAGTAGAGTACCATTGAAGGGGAATGATTAGTTCTTTGCATTTTGGTGAATGGTTCCCTTTACTTACAGTTCCTCAACTTTTGTCTGTTTATTTTTTTATGAAATTTTGCGTTTTGGGGACTATATACACTTTCTCCCTATTGATTAGCATTGGAAAGATAATTATTTGTAAGCATAAGATTTGAACTAACTAGTGAAGTTTCCTTTTCATGCTAACAAATATCTTAAATGCACATATGGTCCTTGTGATCTCCAGCTGCACCGCAGAGTACAGTGGAACCTCGGGTCATGACCGAAATTCGTTCCAAAACTCTGGTCGCAACCCAATTTGGTCGTGACCCGAAGTAATTTCCCCATAGGATTGTATGTAAATACAATGAATCTGTTCCGGACCGTATAAGCTGTATGTAAATATATATTTTTTAAAGATTTTTAAGCACAAAAATAGTTAATTATACCATAGAATGCACAGTGTAATAGTAAACTAAATGTAAAAACATTGAATAACACTGAGAAAACCTTGAACAGAGAAAGCTAACATTGCAAGAGTTCACACTATAGCCTTACGAACCGCTCTCTATAAACACTTTTTTAATGAGTTTTAAGCACAGGGAAAAAAATGAACATTTGAAAATACATAATTTGTACAAAAACTAACCATAAACAACCAAGAAAGCTAACCTTGCATGAGTCGAGTTCTGGCATGAAGGACGTGAGGAGGAACTAGGTGGAAAGGAGATTACAGTTTTGAGGTAAAGTCTGTGAAGATGCGGGTTCGCTGCATGCTCCCATCTCGCTTCCGGGAGCCCTTAAACCTGTCACCGTCAGTAATGTTACCAATGAGAACAACAGTGAGGCACTACAATGGAGGAATCGGATGGTGCAAAAAGTGCCAAATGCTTTTATTAAAATCAACAAAACAAAAATCAAAAACAAAGTCCAAACTAAAGTGCAGCGCTTTCAGAATCCTTGAATAAATAAATGATCCCATAAAAACAGAAGTGAAGTGGAGGTTAAAATCCAATAGAATGCTCAAAGCAGTCTCTTTAAAAACAAGCCCGGTGCATTCTTTAACTGCCTTCTTGGCCTTAATGCCTTCTTTAACTGCCTTCTAGCGCTCTCTTTCACTCTCACGCTCTCTCTCTCTCTCTGTCTCGCTCGCTGTCTCACGTGCTCTCTCTCGCGCTCTCTCTCGCTCACTCGCTGCACAGGGAATTCACAGGCAGAGACTGAACAAGTGCAGAAATCATCAGCGTGTACGAACTGGAGGGGAAACTGGCTTGTGTGTGGTTGTGAACAGATGCAAAAGTTTGGCGAACTTTTTGGTCGTTCTTAACCCGATTTGTACGTGGTCTGAGACGTTCGTGACCCGAGGTTCCACTGTATATACAAATATTCTTAAAATTAAATCTGCCAATTTTGAGCTACAATCATTTGATATTAAAATTCTTATTCTTTGTAAAAGTCTAAACATTTTTGATTCCTAATGCAGAACATTACAAAATTTCTCCAATCATAACATTCTTATAACTGAACTTGCAAAAACAATCTTCATCATTGTATCTTTCTTGTTTTATAACTTGTGCTGGTGTTACTTTCACTTTTCACTTTCGTTTATTACAGTCTTTCAGAAATATTCTGTCTCCATTCATGTGATCTCAGTACATTAATTATTTCACCTTCTCTCACTGCTTCCATTTACCAATAGACTTTTCCTGCAGGACTCATGCCCACCTTAAATTTAGTCTCTTTGCTATTTCTATGTTATCTTTTTTACAGTACTCTAAAACCACTATATTTATCAAACTCTCTTACATCGTGGTATATTTTCATTTTACAATCCTGTACAACCAACTACAACTTAAATCATTGTATATTTTCTCTTCCTCACTATTCTGATATGCTCACTTGGTATGTTTGGTATGCTTGAAATAATAATAGATTTCCTGATTCTTCTTCTGTGTTTACTTCCAGCAGTCTAACTCTATGATTCTGAAACCTCAATAATTATTTTTTTGTTTCAGATTGTTTCAAAGTACAGTTTTCATTTTTTTTCCTTTGCTGTATTTATTAGTATTCTTGAAAGGAGGTTTCTCCATTTTTTCTACTTATGCTTGATCATCTCAAATATGTTTAATATTTTATCTTTCTTTTGTCTCTTCTTCCTTCCAAAGTTGCTTGCATTCTGCATTATTCTTGCAATTATTCACAACATGATACTTTTGCTGTCTGTTGGCTAAGAATTTTGTTGGCTTGTTCTTGCGTTTCAAGTTTCTTCTCTACAAGCTCAAAAGGCCATTGATGTAGGTGGCACCATGAACTATTTCTTTATTGTAAAAGCCATAATGGCAAGCCGGCTGTTACTTTGCATTTATCATCACTGAAATGGATTTTGATGGTGGTTTCCCTATTTTAAAATGCTGCATAAGCTTTCCTAATTATTTTGCTACAGTAGCTTGCAGGTAGATTCATATTGGCAGTCTCTCACATTTTTTGAATGAACCACAAACCATCTGAATAGTGTTCTCAATATATTTGAGCCTATACCATTAAATGTAGATTGGGCATACACTGGGACACCTTGACAACCTCTCGAGTAACATTTTACATTCACTGCATTCTATTAATAGCTATTTTTATTTTTCAGCCTTCACTCCAAAACATAATTAATCTGATAGCTGTCTAGAAATGATCGTAACACAAACTAACAAGGATATGTATTTTCCTATGTGTTCGTGTCCTCCTCATTTGCTTGTACACCTGGGTTGCTCAGTGTCAGTGTCAAAGTATCTCAGTAACAACATGCTGACCAGAATTAAACAATGTAGAGATCATCTCACAAGCCAGCCAGCCAGATCTGGTTTGTAAAGTTTTCAAGGGAATGTTGCAAAAACATGTCAACTGTGATTTTTTTTTTATTTTAAATTGAACCAAGAAAACCAGTAGATGTAGCTTAAACAAAGCAAAGTACATACTGAAGTTTAATGGACTGTTTCTTTAAGTGTACATATATTTTAGATATCATGTATAGTTAATTTTTGGTTCAAGTTTGGCAAAAAATGTTAAATAAATTATCCTCAAAGGTTTCTTGTTTTCCTCAAAGTTGTACATGGTTATGTCTGTCAAGCACATTAACAATTTGTCAGTTATGTGAAAAAATGAGTGCACACTCTTTCACTTTAATGCTTTAAATATCAGAACATAACTAAAAGTCTCACAAAGTTTTAAAATTAGATCCATCAAATTTTATCATGTAACACAAAATATTCCAACATCCTTTTTGTCTGCAAAAGTAACTACACCTTATGATTTAAAAGCTTGTAGAGACACCTTTAGGAGCAATAAATAATCATTGCATACACTGCATTCTGTATACAGTGTTTCTGCAATTTCATGGAAATTTGGCCTGCTCCTCACAGTAATACTTTACTTCATTGATGTTTGAGGGTCCGGTTTCCTCCCACAGTCCAAAGACATGCAGGCTAGGTGCATTGGCGATCCTAAATTGTCCCTAGTGTGTGCTTGGTGTGTGGGTGTGTGTGTGTGTGCGTGCCCTGCGGTGGGTTGGCACCCTGCCCAGGGTTTGTTTCCTGCCTTACGCCCTGTGTTGGCTGGGATTGGCTCCAACGGATCCCCGTGACCCTGCAGTTAGGATATAGTGGGTTGGATGATGGATGGATGTTTGAGGGTATTTGTTGATATAAAATTTTCCTAAAGTTCTGCTCAGCATCTCAATGGGATTTAGGTTTGGCCATCTTAAAACCTTAATATAGTTGAAGCATGCACAAGTGTGCTTCGAACCCTGGTCTTTTCGAACAATGAGGTGTCCAAGTTTGTTGGCTGCAAAACAACCAAAAGTCATAACCCCTCCACCATCTTTAAAAGCTGGTATGGAGTTCTTGTTGATAAGCTGCATTTGTTTTTTGCCGAACAAGGTGTTGTACATAACTAACAAACAATTTCACTTTAATCTTCTCCACAGAGATGATGTCGTTCCTAAAATATTCGGCTATGCAAACATATGCTACCATCATTTGGAGAGAAAGAACTTTCTCCTGGCTACTTTACCCTCAAAGTCCAACTTGTTCTGCATTTTCCTGATTGTAGAGCTGTGAACTGTAATGTATGCTGTGTTGACAGAGAACTTTATCCTGAAATATAGCTTATACTTTCCTTCCAGTTTCTTGGAACACCATACAGCCTACGTATGTGATCAGCAGCCCTTTCTGAACTGAAATAGACACTGTAATGGTAAACATATTTTTTAAATATGTCTTCCGCCTGTTGGCTTATTTTATGTTAGATAATAGCATCAAGGTGAAATGTGTCTATATTGTTTATCACCTGAGGTTACAGGTATCGATTTTTAGAATTTGGTGAAGACTAGATCAGGATTGTTCAACTTTAGTCCTGAGGGGCTACATTGGCTATATGTTTTCCTTCCTGCCACATTCTTGTAAATCAGTGACCAGTTTCTGCTGTTAATTGCTTCTTTTCCTTATATTTTAAATGCCTTGTTTTTATTAATTAGTCCTCCGAATTGATTCTTTTTTCCTTAAATAAAACCCAAACAAAAATGAGATGTGAAGTTAGCCATTAGATGACCAGCCTCTATTTCTAACCAGTTTCAATCCAACCATTTCTTAATTAGAAGCCGATTATTGTTGTTAATTAAAATTGTTATTTAATTCCATAGCTTGTTGGTGATCTCATTCTGGCACAGCAGACATTACCAAAATTGATTTTCATTTTTTCTAAGAGCACTGTCATAATTATGTGTGGACCTGGGCAGATGAACACTACTGAGATCTCTTCATTTCTTTATTTTCAAATAAAGTATGGTGGAAACAGATTAGCTGGTCATGTGTTGGCTCATTTTGTATCTCAATGTTATTTGGCTGCTAACTTGGAAAAAAGAAACAATTGAGCATCTGAGTCTTAAACAGCAAGTCAAATAACATTAAAGCACAAGACGTTAATTAGCAGCAAAATAGGGTCACTAATCAAGAAAATGATTAGAATGAAAATCTGCAGCCATTGTGGCCTTGCAGGACCAGATGATTGTGACTAACAGTATGTTTTGAATTATAAATCTATAGATTTGAAAGAGGATGTGCTTAACTTTTTTCACATTACTCTATATTGCTGTTACATAAAATGCTTGCCTCAGAGAAGATCAGTATTGTCTGCATTCCAAATTATACCTGTTCTCACAGAAGGACAGCACATGTAAGCGCCTGGCTCGTATTCCAAGTTGATCTCGAGTTCAATACATTGTTTTGGAAAACTATTGCAATTTTTAAATTGGCAGATGTCATCGGCTGGTTTCCAACCTTTTTTTATTGCTTACTGTGCTACTACCATAGTATAATGGAAATTTAAACAGTCAAAAAGGGAAACATTTTTATTTAGGGATGTGATGATGGTGGTCATAAGGACAGGTCTTATTTGCATCGTTAGATTAACACAGAACTGGAAAAGGGATGCAGATCTCAGTGGCTTGTACTGTATGTGAAAAACCCCTGACTAAGGAGATTAAGCACTATTTATTATAGTGAAATCAACAGAAGTTTGCCGAGCAAAGCAAAAATGTTAGAAAGATAGAAAAAATTAACAGAAGCTAGTGCAGAGTGCATCATGGGTTACTCTTAACTGGACTTTCAAATTATTAAAAAGAATGATTACATATTAGGAGAAATTACTTACTTGATAATAATTTTTCTGACAAGAAAAATGTATACTTTTCAGGTAGCAGTAACTGAGAGCTGGTACAGCTTTCCTTTACTGGTATACTTGCATGTCTTATCACTTGATTGACACAGAATTTGGGACCCAGTTAATTTTGATTCATAAAAAACTGAGGACTAGATAAATGAATAGTGCCTCTGTGATTCTAGGGTATGAAACAGAAACTTCACGCCATTTTTGTTCCTTGATGAATTACAAAATGTGATTTGTTATTCTTGTAACTGATTGCATCCTGTCACCTTGAAGTTCTTCAGTTTTCTAATTACTTTGCAGAATAAAATAATTCATTTCCAATTATCTGCATGGGAATGTCCCTTACCTATAAGAAAGTGCTCATTGAACTTCCTGATAATATGTTAATTTATGTTGACCTTACAAGGTGTTTGTCTGAAGGCCAGTCAGTGTGTAACAAACTACTGGAGTCATCCAATCGGCATTGATAAAGGCTGTCCTGTTCAGTCCAATCCAAAGAGGTTTTATTGGGGCATTTTTATTGACAGGGAATAACAAAAAGTTAATATATATTCTAAACATACTCTTCAGTCCAACACTGTTAAGAATAAAATAACTAGTTTATCCATCCATCCATTTTCCAACCCGCTGAATCCAAACACAGGGTCACGCTGGAGCCAATCCCAGGCACAAACCAATCCCACACAGGGTGCCAACCCACACACAAACTAGGGACAATTCAGAATCACCAATCCACCTAACCGGCATGTCTTTGGGAGGAAACCAGAGCGCCCAGAGGAAACCCACGCAGACACGGGGAGAACATGCAAACTCCACACAGGGAGGACCCAGGAAGTGAACCCAGGTCTCCTAACTGCAAGGCAGCAGCGCTACCACTGCGCCACCCAATAACTAGTTTTAAACTCTTTTAATTTGTTCAAATCCATTCTTCGAAATTAAATTAAACAGTACTTTTTTTTGTTCATTAAACTAACTTTTTAAATTGAAGGTTTCTAAACTGGCAAGATATACTGTTACAAACTGATCTGCATTTTTGTATTTATTCATGGTTACTTCCATTTGTAATACTTTGTCTTGATTAGTTATAAGGTAGTAGTAGTACCAGTGTATGCACCTAGCAGCGACCGGAACAGTCTGGTTTTACACCTAAGAAGTCTACCATCAACCACATCCTGGCACTGAGGGTTCTCATGGAGCGCAAATGCGAATATCAGCAGAGTTTCTTTGCTGCCTTTGTCGATTTTGGCAAAGTGTTTGATTCAGTTAATCGAGCTGCCCTGTGGGACATCCTGAGGGTTCGCGGGATCCCCTCGAGATTGCTGGATATCATGGCCGGCCTGTGCACTGGTACTGTGAGTGCTGTGCAGAGTGGAGGCAGGACCTCTGCGTTTTTCCCAGTTGATTCTGGGGTTCGTCAGGGGTGTGTTCTTGCTCCTACTCTGCTTGTATGGACTGGGTGTTGGGCAAGGTCGTGGGGTCCAGCGGCTGTGGGACATCTGTTGGTGAAGAAACATTCACGGATCTTGACTTTGCTGACGATGCTGTGATCTTCGCGGAGTCAATGGAGGCTCTGATCGTGGTGCTCGAGAGACTGAGTGAGGAGTCTGAGTGTCTGGACTTGCGAGTGTCCTGGATAAAAACCAAGATCCAGGCCTTTAATGACCTCTTGGGCACAGCCATCAGCAGTGTGTCTGTTTGTGGAGAGAGTGTTGACTTTGTTGAGAGGTGTACTTACCTTGGCAGTGACATTCATGTCTCTGGTGACTCTTCCTATGAAGTCAGTAGACAGATTGGGAGAGCATTGGGGGTCATGAGATTGCAGTAAAGGGGTGTGTGGTGCTCCCGATATCTATGCAAAAGGATTAACACTAGAATTACCAGAGCCTACGAAAAAACTCGTAATTCCGTCCCACCTTAAATCGCTTCTTAAATCCCTTCACACCTCTCCGCCAGCGCCCTTTGTCTTCTAAATGTGCTGATAAAGAGAAGCTAGGAGCAGCCGGCTATTCCATCCCCCCACCAATTTAGAACGTGCACGAACTTCTCTCAGCTCATGCCTTGATTGAGTATCTGGGAGTGAAGTGGAGTTTTAGAGTGGAAATAATAGATTGTTATTTGGAACGCATGCATTTCATGTCTGTTCCGTTTCTACAGTAATCTGTGTAAACACATTGTTAAAACAGAAACGTTTTTTATATTCTAGTAGTAGATGACAAAATGTAGGCACAAACTATATAATGTATAAAGCCTAAAGTCCAAATATCAAAGAAACATTTCACAAAAGGAACAAATATAACACAATTGCGCTTTTATTCAAAAATATAACTGCAGAAACAAAAAGCCGCCTTAACATGCGACATTGACACCCATTTATTGTAACTTCCTCCGTGGTACAATGGAATCAGTTCCCGCTTGGGAATCAGAAGGTCGTGAGTTCGATCCTGCACCGCTCCGTTTTGAGAAGTAAACAGCTCTTTGTCTTACTATTTTAGAATAAAAGCATACATTTGATTTCGGTCTGTAACAGCCGGTGCAATTTATGATCCTTGTAAAGGTTAGCTTTGTTTTTTTTTTTTTTATTCACTTTTCATTTTCTCAGTCGCGTTCAGAATCAATCCATACAACCCCATCTGACACGGCTGTTTTCACATAAAGACGCGCTATAGCTCTGCAGTGTACCACGATGCATACTAACGCCCCCCCCCCC
>JANRMT010062790.1:42399329-42404329 GCA_026402145.1 Polypterus bichir lapradei
GGGGGGGGGGGCGTTAGTATGCATCGTGGTACACTGCAGAGCTATAGCGCGTCTTTATGTGAAAACAGCCGTGTCAGATGGGGTTGTATGGATTGATTCTGAACGCGACTGAGAAAATGAAAAGTGAATAAAAAAAAAAAAAACAAAGCTAACCTTTACAAGGATCATAAATTGCACCGGCTGTTACAGACCGAAATCAAATGTATGCTTTTATTCTAAAATAGTAAGACAAAGAGCTGTTTACTTCTCAAAACGGAGCGGTGCAGGATCGAACTCACGACCTTCTGATTCCCAAGCGGGAACTGATTCCATTGTACCACGGAGGAAGTTACAATAAATGGGTGTCAATGTCGCATGTTAAGGCGGCTTTTTGTTTCTGCAGTTATATTTTTGAATAAAAGCGCAATTGTGTTATATTTGTTCCTTTTGTGAAATGTTTCTTTGATATTTGGACTTTAGGCTTTATACATTATATAGTTTGTGCCTACATTTTGTCATCTACTACTAGAATATAAAAAACGTTTCTGTTTTAACAATGTGTTTACACAGATTACTGTAGAAACGGAACAGACATGAAATGCGTGCGTTCCAAATAACAATCTATTATTTCCACTCTAAAACTCCACTTCACTCCCAGATACTCAATCAAGGCATGAGCTGAGAGAAGTTCGTGCACGTTCTAAATTGGTGGGGGGATGGAATAGCCGGCTGCTCCTAGCTTCTCTTTATCAGCACATTTAGAAGACAAAGGGCGCTGGCGGAGAGGTGTGAAGGGATTTAAGAAGCGATTTAAGGTGGGACGGAATTACGAGTTTTTTCGTAATCTCTGGTAATTCTAGTGTTAAGGTCCAAGTCTTTAGAGTCCTGGTGCTTCCTGTCTTGCTATATGGTTGCAAGGCATGGACGCTATCCAGTAACCTGAAACGAAGACTGGACTCCTTTGGTACTGTGTCTCTCCGGAAAATCTTTGGGTACTGTTGGTTTGACTTTGTGTCGAATGAGCGGTTGCTCATGGAGTCCCGAATGAGGCACATTACCTGCATTGTGAAGGAGCGTCAGTTACGGCACTACGGCCACGTGGCGCATTTCCCCAAGGGTGATCCGGCTCGTCCGATCCTCATTGTTGGGGACCCGAGTGGCTGGACCAGGCCAAGAGGTCACCCACGTAACACCTGGCTGTGGCAGATAGAGGGTCATTTCCAGAGGGTGGGACTGGACCGTGCTTCTGCCAGGGGGGTTGCAAACCGGGATCCGAGTTGTTTCGTCGTGTAGTGGTTGCGGCAACGCACTGTACCAGTGCATGCTCCCCAACTTGACTTGACTTGTAGTACCAGTAGTAGTATTGTCACATGTACAGTGTTGAGTAAAATTCTTTCATTCATGCCCAAATAACATGCAACATGTTGCCACTCTCTGACATCAAGATATTTTAAAATGCAAAACATACATCATTTAGAACAGCATGGTTGAGTAGGTGGAATATATAAAGAAAGATTTTGACAAGAACGGGCCATTCAATCTAACAAAGCTCACCAATTCTATCTACCTAATTTCTGCAAATAAGAATTTAGTTGATTTGTGAAGGTCAATTAAGTCCTATTTTCTACCATACTACTTGATAATGTATTTCATTTGTCTGTGGATGTTTGTATGAAGAAAAACCTTCTAACATTTGTTCAAATATTACCCCTAATGAGTTTCCATCTGTGTCCACATGTTATTGTGGACCCACTGTACTGTTCCTTTTATAATTTTAAAAACTTGTAACCTTATACTGAAAATATTAAACTCCATCAATCTTTTTACATAAATCATAGCCTGCTGTCCAGTAATCAACCTAGTTGCTCTTCTCTAGACTTTTCCCTAGCATTGCTAGGTCTCTTCTGTAGCTTGAAGATCAAAGCTGCATGCATTACTCCAGCTGAAGCCACACCAGTGCATTATAAAGCTTAAGCATGAACTCCTTTGAGTTGTGCTCTACATATTCAGTTGTTCTTTATTTATTTCATCTAATGCAATTTCTTGTATTGGGAATTTGTTAGTTTTTGCATAGCCCTTGGGCTCAGAGCACAGGGTCAGCCATTGTACAGCAACCCTGGAGCAACTGCAGATTAAGGGTCTTGCTCAAGGGCCCAGCAGAGTAGGATTTCTCTTTTGGGCATTAACAGGGATTCAAACTGGCAACCTTCTGGACAGAATCGCAGATCCATAGCCTCTGTGTCACCACTCTCTTGTGCTATATCATTATGCTATACAAAGTAAGATTTTGTTAGCATTCTAAATGGTTTCTGTACACAGTATACATGTAAACAGTCATGAGTTTACCACATCTCCTAGGTCCTTCTCACATGGTGTACTTTCAAGTTACAAAATGTACATTCAATTTTCAGACCTCCCATTGTGTATTCAAACCTAACATTTTATTTCCTACTTATAATACCTTACATTTACTTGCATTAAATTTCTAATACCAAAAAATCTGCCTGTGTTTGCATTCTGTCCAAATCCCTTTGAAATGTTTTGGCTGTTTCTTAATAATTTGTCGTTGCACCTCGTTTGCTATAATCAGCAAAATTAGGCAGCTTATTATTTATTTTTTTTTATCCCAATGGGACAATATGCCGAAGAGCATTCCAAAGCACAATCACTGCCTCTGTGGAAGACAGCTTATCCATTGCCAGGGCAACCGCAGGCCCCCAACACTGCAGTGGCTCGTCGCAAAAGCAAATTCGAGTTGATCGCAGTCACACTATATAGCACCGTCATTGATGAGTGATGCAAGGAACATTATAAATGCAGGGAACAGTAGTGCTCTTGCCTGAATGCTGTGTCTGTGTATAGGAGAGTGGTAGATCCCGCTACAATAAATACCCATGCTGTTCCTATTTCAAGCTGAATAACTCTGGTTTTGCTAAAGTACTAAGACTCAGCCTCCTGTTTTGGGGTGCAAGAAAGGGACTCACACGTCACAATTTATATTAAAAACTTCTAACATCACCAAATTTTGAAAAGCTTGCACCATAACCCTTTGCTTGCTGTGTTTGGGTCAATTTTATACCCATACTAGCAAAATACCCACGCTTCGCAGCGGAGAAGTAGTGTGTTAAAGAAGTTATGAAAAAGAAAAGGAAACATTTTAAAAATAACGTAACATGATTGTCAATGTAATTGTTTTGTCACTGTTATAGAGTGTTGCTGTCATATATATATACACACACACACACACACACACACATAAACATATATATACATATACATATCTATACTAATAAAAGGCAAAGCCCTCACTGACTGACTGACTGACTCAATCACTCACTCACTGACTCATCACTAATTCTCCAAGTTCCCGTGTGGGTAGAAGGCTAAAATATGGCAGGCTCATTCCTTACAGCTTACTTACAAAAGTTGGGCAGGTTTCATTTCGAAATTCTATGCGTAATGGTCATAACTGGAAGCTATTTTTCTCCATATAATGTAATGGAGTTGAGCTGGATGGCCGTGGGGGCGGAGTTTTGTGTGACATCATCACGCCTCCTACGTAAGTACGTAGACAACAAGGAAGACCTCCAAACAGCACTGAACAAAAAACGCCATTTTACAATTGAGAAGGCAGAAAAAGATTATAAAGCAAGTGATGCATACAAGCGTATTCATAAATACAAGCATATTCATAAGTACAGCTACTGCGGAAACAAAGCACGGCGTGAACCGTAAGTTTATATTAAGATTATAGACACACTCCCGCTGCCGTTTGTCATGCCTACGGAGAATGACGGTATTCGCCAGATACAAGTTTACTGAGAAGACACGAGGTATAAACAAAACTTTGGATCACTTTGTAACAGAGTTAAAATTGCTGTAGCAAGAAACTGAACAAAACGTTAATGTTTTACTATTAATAACTTATAGACTACATTTTATTTTTTTCCCTTGCACTCAGTGAGCGAGGCCAATGCATATTCATAAGTGCAGCTACTGCGGAAACAAAGCACGGCGTGAACCGTAAGTTTACATCAAGTTTATAGACACACTCCCACTGCCGTTTGTCATGCCTACGACGAATGACAGTATTCACGACATACAAGTTTACTGAGAAGACACGAGGTATAAACAAGACTTTGGATCACTTTGTAATGGAGTTAAAATTGCTGTAGCAAGAAACGTTTAAGTGCCGGGTCTTAGCTACCATTAAATAAACACATCCTCCAAATACGAACCTGATTGCAAGAAATAATGATGATCAAATCCTTGATGACAGCAACACTCACAAAACAATTGCTGTATATTGACAATCATGTTACGTTATTTTTAAAATGTTCCCTTTTCTTTTTCATAACTTCTTTAACACACTACTTCTCCGCTGCGAAACGCGGGTATATATGTATACCCCGATCTACATACTCTCAAATAGGCAAGCCACACGCTGTGGCGCAATGGTAGAGGCTTTGCCTCTAGCGCCGACATCTGAGGTTCGATTCCCGAGAGGAGATGCACTGAGTATGTACGTGCGCTTCCCGATTCATTTTAGCCTCGCATCCCCTCGGTTTGAGACGTATGAAAAAATATGCAGTTAACGCAGAATCATGTTACGTTATTTTTAAAATGTTTCCTTTTCTGAGCACAAGCACAGCTGAGAAGCTTCGATGCATGTACTCCATAACGCGTTAAAAAAATAACGCATTTAATCACACTTTCAATTCAAAGCAAAGGGGAACTTTTGTCAATGCATGATTTCCTGGTACATCGACAGTACCGCCGCTCCCTATACGCAGAGTACGCAGTCTGAGTAGGGCACCAACTCCCAGGGGGGCACCATCCCAGCTGCTCAAAAAAATCGTTTTTATATATTATAATAATAAATTAATATTAGTAATATACATATACAAATAAACAAAAATATAAACGTATATATTGCATTTTACAGTGAACGCAGAGTAGGCTAAGCACACGTGATGACGCGCGCGCCCTCACCTCTGTTACGGCTGCCTATTTGGCCGAAA
>JANRMT010062790.1:42406829-42465740 GCA_026402145.1 Polypterus bichir lapradei
ATGTCTGGCAAGAGTTGCTGGCCCTCAACCCCAGGCCGCCAGGAGGAGCTCTCCTGACAGCATGGACGTGCCCCGAGTTCCAGCAGGGCCTCATGGACTTTGTAGTTTTTATACGCAGCCCTGCTGGATACCTTGGGGACCACAAGGAGTCGCTGTAGCGAGGCTCGTAGACTCATATATGCCCTATAACCTGGAAGTGCGTCCTGGTCACGTGAACGGGAGGAATGACATACTTCCAGGTTGAAGAAAAAGAGAAGTTTTACCTGACCCGGAAGTGATAGAAAGTCACATGGACTGAGGGACAAACACTTCCGGGTCAAGGACTATAAAGGACTGTGGGAAATCCCAGACGGGGGAGCTGAGTTGGGAGGCAGGGTGGCTAAGCATCTGGGAGAGGAGGATTGTTATTGGTTTATTGTTTATTGAGTTTTGTGGAGAGGAGCGTGCTTTGTGCACATTATTATTATAATAAATAATAATTGGACTTTTTATCTGGTGTCTGACATGTGATCTGAGTGTACAAGGGTGCGAGAAAACCCTAATCTGTCACAACACATACATATACACACACACACACACATATACATATATACATATACACATTCATACATACACATACATATATATATATATACACACATACATACATACTGTCAGGGATGCCAGGGGCAATGACCCGGCCGGGATGCCTTGAGGGACTGGAAGAGGGTCTATGCCCGCCCTGGATCACGTGGGGGCCGCCATCCTGGTTGCTTTGTGGGCCACGGGTAGAGGGCATGGAAGCCCAACCCTGTAGGGACCCGTGGTCAGGAAGTGCTGGGGGGAAGAGGAGCAGGGACACCCGGAGAGCTTCCGGGAGAACAGCCGGCACTTCCGCCACACTGTGGCGTGTCCAGGGAGGAGTGCCGGGAAACACCTGGAGCTCATCCGGGATGAAATAAAAGGGGCTGTCTCCCTTCATTCGAGGCTGGAGTCGGGTGGAAGCAGGACGAAGCAGAGGAGAGTGTGGAGGCGGCCCGAAGAAGAACGCATTGTGTGGCCAGGACTGTGTGAGGGTTTGTGTGTGTGCACTGACTTTATTATTGTAAATAGGTGTTAATAAACGTGTGGTGGTGGAATTGCAACATGTCTGCCTGTCTGTGTCCGGGCCGCGTCCACAATACATACACACACATATATATATATACACACAGTCACATATATATACATATATATACATATCTACATATATACTCAGCAAAAAAAGAAACGTCCCTTTTTCAGGACTGTGTATTTCAACAATAATGTTTTAAAAATCCAAATAACTTTACAGATCTTCATTGTAAATTGTTTAAACAATGTTTTCCATGCATGTTCAATTAACCATAATCAATTAATTAACATGCACCTGTGGAATGGTCGTTAAGACCTTAACAGCTTACAGAAAGTAGGCATTTAAGGTCACAGTTCTAAAAACGCAGGACACTAAAGAGACTTGTCTACCGACTGGGAAAAACACCCAAAGAAAGATGCCCAGGGTCCCTGCTCATCTGCGTGAACGTGCATTAGGCATGCTGCAGGGAGGCATGAGGACTGCTGATGTGGCTAGGGCAATAAATTGCCATGTCCACACTGTGAGACGCCTAAGACAGCACTACAGGGAGACAGGAAGGACAGCTGATCATCCTCGCAGTGGAAGACCACGTGTAACAACACCTGCACAGGATCGGTACATCCGAATATCACACCTGCGTGACAGGTACAGGATGGCCACAACAACTGCCTGAGTCACACCAGGAACACACAATCCCTCCATCAGTGCTCAGACTGTCCGCAATAGGCTGAGAGAGGCTGGACTGAGGGCTTGCAGGCCTGTTGTAAGGCATTTCCTTACCAGACATCACCAGCAACAACGCCGCCTATGGGCACAAACCCACCTTCGCTGGACCAGACAGGAGTGGCAAAAAGTGCTCTTCACTGATGAGTCACGGTTTTGTCTCACCAGGGGTGATGGACGAATTCGTGTTTATCGTCGAAGGAATTGAGCACGTCTGGGACCTGTTGAATCGCAGGGTGAGGGCTAGGGCCATTCCCCCCAGAAATGTCCAGGAACTTGCAGGTGCCTTGGTGGAAGAGTGGGGTAACATCTCACAGCAAGAACTGACAAATCTGGTCCAGTCCATGAGGAGGAGATGCACTGCAGTACTTCAAGCAGCTGGTGGCCACACCAGATATTGACTGGTACTTTTGATTTTGAGCCTCCCTTCATTCAGGGACACATTGTGAAACATTTTTAGTTTATGTCTTATGGTGTTGACTCTTTTAGTGTTCATACAAATATTTACACATTAAGTTTACTGAAAGTAAAAACAGTTGAAAGTCAGAGGACGTTTCTTTTTTTGCTGAGTATATATATATAGCAAAATCCCCGCACTTCGCAGCGGCAAAGTACTGCTTTTAAATTTTTATTAAGAAGAAAAGAAAACCTTTTTAAACTGAGGGAAAATATACCAATAACTATTTGTTAAGGATCTCTTTGTATACCACATTGTCAGTTCAGCACTCCGGTTGTAATATGACCAAGCTGTGCGAGCTTAGTCTTGAGAATGCACCGTATAGTTGTCCAGGAGAAAAGCAATCTTGCCTCAAATCAATGGCAACCTTTTGTAGGGTCTGTCCCTGAGACTTATTAATTGTAATCGCGAAGCAGAGCCTTACTGGAAATTGGAGGCATTTGAATTGAAATGGGATATCAGAGGGTATAACGGGGATGCAAGGAATACATTCAGAGTGTGGAGAAACTCTAGAGACAGCGTGTGTATTAACTTGTGGATTTTTCTGTGAGTATTTGGTGGCAGCGTGACGAAGTTGCTTCCGCAAGACCACGTTAGCTGTGGAGCTCAGCTCGGAGCGAAATGAAGTGAATGAAATGAGGTGAATGGGAGGGGAGATGATGACGTGACTCCCCCACCCGCCTTAACTCTCAATCTCTCCACAAACACAGTCTCTCGGATCTCAACTCTCCTTTATATAAATCAGTATTAATCATTTAATGTTATCTCAGACCCGGCACTTGAAAGTTTCTCTCGCACTTTTGCTGAGTTTGAGCCAAACATTATTCTATCCCTGACAATCTCAACTCTCCTTTATAAAAATCAGTAAAGGAGAGAGGACTAAACACTAAAAAGAACGGCAAGACCGCGTCAGGTGCAGAGCTCAGCTCGCAGCAAAATGAAGTGAATGAAATGAGGTGAATGGGAGGGGAGATGATGACGTGACTCCCCCACCCACCTTAACTGTCAGTCCCTCCATAAACACAGTCTCTCGGAATTTACATAAGCACAGTCCTTCACCAGCAATTTTAACTTAGTTACAAAGTGATCAAAACTCTCGTTTATACCCTGCGTCCTCTCATTAAACTTGTATCTCGCGAATATCGTATTAGTCGTGGGCATGACAAACGCTAGCGTGCTTTGTTTCCGAAGTAGCTGCACTCATGAATATGCTTGTATGCATCACTCGCTTCATATTCTTTTCCTACCTTCTCAATTGTGTAATGCGTTTTTTGAACAGGTTTGATTCATTGAAGTGATCACTTGTACTGCGTTCAGTTAGTTCACGTGAGCCGCTCTCTTGTGCGATCTTGCGATGTCCACGGCTTTATTTAATGTTAGCTAAGACCCGGCACTTAAAAGTTTCTTGCTACAGCAATTTTAACTCAATTACAAAGTGATCTAAAGTCTCGTTTATACCTCGTGTCTTCTCATTAAAGTTGTATCTCGCGAATATGGTATTCATCATAGGCATGACAAACGGCAACAGGAGCGTGTCTATAAACTTAATTTAAACTTACGGTTTACACCGTGCTTTGTTTCCGCAGTAGCTGCACTTATGAATATGCTTGTATGCGTCTCTCGCTTCATAGTCTTTTGTTGCCTTCTCAATTGTGTAATGCGTTTTTTCTTCAGCGCTCTTTGGAGCTCTTCCTTGTTTTCTATGTACTGCGTTCACAGTCAGTTCACGTGATTACGTGGGAGGCGTGATGATGCGAGACTCAACTCCGCCTCCCACGGCCATCGAGCTGCAGCCTATTACAGTATATGGATAAAAATAGGTTCCAGTTATGACCATTACGTGTAGAATTTCGAAATGAAACCTGCCCAACTTTTGTAAGTAAGCTGTAAGGAAGGAGCCCGCCAAATTTCAGCCTTCTACCTACACGGGAAGTTGGAGAATTAGTGATGAGTGAGTGAGTCAGTGAGTGAGTGAGTGAGTCAGTCAGTCAGTGAGGGCTTTGCATTTTATTAGTATAGATACACACTGCATCCCTGAATTCCTAATTCTTTTAACCTGATGTCTATCTTCTCACATGGTAGCTTATCAAATATTGACATGCTTGAAATGTAGAAAAACCTCTCCCTCTTTATGCTTAGAGCCAGCGTTAAAGGCTAGGCGATTGTACCATTCATTTGATACCAAGGGCCAATTCAGTTTTCACTTCAGGCTAGATCATATAAAATGACACAACAAGGAATGAAACTAGGGAAAGGTACAGAGAAATAAAGAAAAAAGTAATGTAGAATTAATAAAAATGGTCTAAGTATATGGCATATTAATAAGCTAATGTGATATACATTTCTGTATATTTGCTAAATTAGACTCACTGTACAAGCTACTGTGACTTATGCTGTTGACCTACTACACTATAAAGAACTCAGAATAATTCTTTTGTATAAGCTGAGAATGGATTTTCTTGTGCAACAAAGCTAAGAAAAAGTAAGACATGTAACCTGAGGAAAGTGGGCATTAGGAACATTCATTTACTTTATAATATGGCTTTTTTTGTCATTTACCTCATTTACACTCTGAATTCTATTTAAATAACCTGAACTTGAAACACACTAGGGGCATTCATTACTTGTTGTTTGTGTAGTATTTTACCTTCCTTCACAGTGAACATAGTAATTATAGCCAGGGTGAGGCATCTTTAAGTTATTGTTCATTTTTATCTTTTCCAGAATGGGTGGTAAAACAGTACCATAAACTAAAGTTAATACAGTTCTGTAGAAATAATAAAAATGTCAGGTAAGGCTAAATAATGACTCACCCAATTAACTGCCCACAATGCCATACTATTCAGACTTAATAGATTTAATAAAATATGTAAAACTGAATTTATTCATCAAATCGTTCAGCTTCTGCTCAGACTGCTGTGTAATGCTCCTCCTCTCTTCCTGTGCAGCTGCAGCCATCTGGAGAAGGTTGGCTGGTCGCAGTTGGCTTCTGTTTATCATATTGGCAATTTGGTCCCACAGATGTTCCGTTGTACACAGGTCAGGAAAAGCAGCTTTTCATGGTAAAAGAAAAAAAAATCCATGTTTATTTTTATATTTTATTATTTTAAACTGTGATATTTTGTAAACTTCTTAAACAGGACATAACTTTTTCAATGTACTGCATATTTGCTTTGGGCCTCTTCCCTAAATATTTTAGGTTTTTCTTCAAGATTTTCCTAACAAAACCTTTTACATTTAGCATAAATAATAGAAGCATAAACTTTTAAAAATATATATTCTCACAGTTTCATTAGCTTGAAGGACAAAAACGTAATAGTAAAAAATAAGTGAAAAATGTGCATATGTTATAAAGCGTATGTTCTTGATGGGCTGTTGATTTTAGAATTTTTATTGTTATAAATGTTGTCCCTCTGTAAAAGATTCTCAAGATGAAGGTCTACTAGTCATAAGGCTCCACACAACACACGATTTATAAATAACCACAGTCTTTTTCTTTTCTTTTTTTATGACATTCAATAAGCTGTAGTCACAAATTTCTCTTTCTGATTAGATATTAACACATAATGCATTTACTGTATACTGCACAGCTTAAAAACCTTTTTAAGATTTTTTTCCTTAAACATCTATACAAATATATGTAGAAAGGAAATCATCTGAAGTATGGTTTAATTGTTTTCGTAAGTGTAAGGTCAAGAATTAAAAGTTTATGTTATAATATGTTAACACAATCGGCATAACATTAAAATATGTTGTATTATATTCAGTTTAACAACAAGATTTATAGACAGTCATTGCTGTGGCGTAATGTATGCTGTCTCAGGGTTTAAGCTAAAGTCAAGCCTTTTCTTTCTTCAAATGACTTTCAAAAAACTAGTTCTTGCTTTTGTCACTTCTCAGCTGGACTGTTGCATTTCATTTCACACTGGAGTTAATTAGACATCCCTTACTCATCTTCAGCTAGTCCAGAAAGCTGCAACCAGGTCCTAAAAGGCACTTGAAAACATAATCACATCACACCAATTTTAGCTTCTCTCCCTTGCTTCCTGTTCGCTACAGGATTGACTTTAAAATTTCATTGTTTGCTTATAAGTCTCTGAATGGTTTAGCCCCCTCTTACCGGTCTGACCTCTTACACCCTTTACACTTCCTCAAAATCATTAATGTCCTCTAACCAGAAGTTACTTAAGCTTAGAGGGGACCATGCCTTTTCAGTGGCTTTGGAATAGTCTACCTTTTAATATTAGGTCAACACTAACTTTGGTCATTTTTAGATCCAGTCTGGAAACCTTTTTGACTTAGCTTTTTAAAAATGCATGGGGGTACTATTTTTTTAATTTATTTATATATTTTGATGTATTAATTTACTGTATCTATATATCTATTGGTGTATTCATGAAAAATGTAAAGCACTTTGGTCAACTTCTGTTATTTTAAATGTGCTCTATAAATAAAATTGACTAGACTTGCTTGACTTAAAACCCTGTATTTATGCCGCTATGCTGATAGAATGATTATCTTGCTGTAGACAGGCCAAAGAATTGTATATTCAGTCCCAATATTTTTGTCAGTAAATAAACACTTATCACTATGCCTGTATGTATCAAAGCCCAAAATGTGTTATTTGACAATATGTTACTTATTGGAATGTGTCTTAGAAAAAAGTACATCATGTTGAAATGTACACCAAAACACTCCCTCTCATTTTTAGCTAGATAAACAATTAAAGCCTTTGACCACTTCATCAAATATTTATCTAAGCCTCTGTCACAGTTTAAGTAAATATTGGATAAATAAGAATTAACTGCATAAAGGTCTCGAAAACTGGCAGGGGGATAGAACATTAGTCATCATAACATAGAAACTGGATAAAACATGACTAAAAGGTTACATGTCTTAAAATCTCCGTTTAGTATTAAACAGATAGTAGTTTTAATAAATAAATAGCTAAAGCATCCTCTTTCCTATCCTATTTATTCTCTTTGACCATTTACTTATTTTGTCTACTGAATGTATTCTCAGTACTTCTTCAATAATTATTTATGTTCATTATTATATTAATAGCATCAACAGTATTCAATACAAAATCATATATCTCTTCGAACAGACCTTTAACAAATTCTCCTGCCTGGGAGGTGCTAAAAGCAACATGATGTTTCTACTGCTTCATTTCAAAAAGGGGTATCTAATCCCCAGTGGCACCTAATGAGGAAGCAATGAAAACTTAATCCACTCTGCGCTGTTTAAGTTGCTATCAGCTAATGCTACATTAATACGGCACTCATTAACATCAAATTGAGCCCATTTACAACAGGTTTGTATCCATTTGCCAACTTCAAAACATGTCTGCTTCATTTTGAAGTGGGAATTTAATGACAATTAGAATTACTCTTCATATACACAAAAGCTCTAATTAGAATATAGCGCCATTTTCTTAAACATAAGCTTGTCAGTGTACAGATATAACTGAATTTAATTTCAAAGTGGCGCCAACAGCAGGGGATCTGTTACAAAGCATTAAAGGCTGATCACAAGTGCTGTTGGAAAAGTTAAGTAATGTGTACCTCCTCAAGTAATAATTACTATAATACTGCTGTGGACCTGAAGCGAAGAGAATCGTTCCTCAGAAAAGGAAGTTTGTATAAGTACAATAAGATTGTACCTTTTAAAATGTAAAATAAATGTACTGACTGTAGAAAAATAAGCAAAATCAAGCATATTGATCTAATTAAGGTTTGACATAAGTAATCTTCAAATACATTAATTGGGTATTGACAGAACTGACATTTCATTTCTTTACACTAGAATCATATGTATTCAATTTGTGAGTGTTTTTTTTCCCCAAGCCCTGATTTCTTTCTGATGATAATGAGATAAACCTGGAATTATACAAATGAGGATGGGCTTATGTGCTAAACATGTATATGTGGTGTACATGGGCATATATGCTAAACAAGTGTCTCTGTTTGATGTTTTAAAAATCCTTTCACACTTCAGTTTATCAACAGAATGCCACATTCACCTAATATCCATAATGGTCACTCACTGTAATAAACTTTTGCTTTCACTTCTGTTATTCCCTAAAATTTTACATTAGTCGTAACTGAATAGCTTTATACGTCCCATTTTATGAAAAGTACAATCGCCAAAAATGCTGAAGCAAAAAAGTAATTAATTACAAAAGTTTTTTTTTTTAGGTTTTGTTAATTGCCAATTGAAAATTATCAGTGTGTGTGAATATGGTGTGTGTATGTGTGTGGCAGTGGTCCTTGTAATGGACTAGAGTCCTGTCTAGGGCTGTTTTCATCCTTTTCCCAATGCTTCTGAGATAGCTTCTGGCTCCCACACCACTGAAATGGATTGAAAAAATTATAGAACTGCCCTACTGAAGTCCATTGAGGTCTACAGTGCTTGCACTGACCTCGGATGCTCCTGAGTATTACACCATGGGTACATTTTCTAACTTGCTTTACATTTCTGTAGGGCTTTGGCTTAAGCTTATAAAGATTTATCCTATAAGATTCTTGGCTGTAATTGTGCCAAAGTTGCGTCTACTAAATATTGATTTTAAAGATCTGAATATGTATGCATTTGTAGGTTTTTGATTTATAATTCCTTTAGAGTATTTGTTCATTCTATTCTGCTTTATTATTAAATTTGGCTAAAGTCTTTATCCAAGATGATTTACTGTATAATTTCAGGATTTGTCAAAACAGTTTGCAAATGCCTTTTACACTTGGAACTTTGAGTAACATGCCCAGGATCACACAGCATGTGACAGGAGGGAACTGAACTTCCTCAGCCACTATGCCCCACTATACTGTTTTTCTCATACAATATAATGCATGTTTAGAAATATAACAGAAGGTGAGAAATTCTGTAGGATTAGATGAGACATACACACTCAGCAGCCACTGTATTAGATAGTCCTGTTCAATTGCTTGTTAACGTAAATATCTAATCAACCAATCACATGGCATGCAATTAGGCATGTAGACATTTTCAAGACGAACTGCTTAAGTTCAAACTGACCATCGCAATGAAGAAGAAAAGTGATTTAAGTGACCAGATGTGCTCGACTGAGGATTTCAGAAACTGCTGATCCACTGGGATTTTCACACACAACCATCTCTAGGGTTTACAGAGAATGAGCAGCAGTGAGTAGCAGTTTTCTGTGCAAAAATGCCTTATTGATGGAAGAAGTCAGAAGAGAAGGGCCAGACTGGTTTGAACATATAAAAAGTCAACAACAACTCAAATATCCACTCGTTACAACCAAGTTATACAGAGAGCATCTCTGAACGCAGAATATGTCGAACCTTGAAGCAGATGGGCTATAGCAGCAGGAGACCACACTGGGTGCCACTTCTGTCAGCTAAGAAGAGCCAACTGAGGCTAAAATTTGCATGGGCTCACAAAAAATGGACAACAGAAGACTGGAAAAACGTTGCCTGGGCTAATGAGTCTCAATTTCTACTGTGACATTTGGATGGTATGGTCAGAATTTAGAGTCAACAACATGAAAGCATGGATCCATGCAGCATTGTATCAACATTTCAGGCTGGTGGTGGTGGTGTAATAGTGTGGGGAATATTTCCCTGGCACACTTTGGGCCTCATAGTATCTAATAAGCATTATGTAAATGTCACAGCCTACCTGAATAGTTTTGCTGACCACATCCATCCTTTTATGACTCAAGCTCAAATCATCTCAAACTAGTTTCTTGAACATGACAATGAGTTCACTGTTCTCAAATGGTCTCCACAGTCACCAGAACTCAATCCAATAGAGGAACTTTGGGATGTGGTAGAGTAGGAGATTTGCATCATGGATGTGCAACTGACAAACCTGCAGCAACTGTGTAATGCTGTCATATCAATATAGAAAAACATCCACGAGGAATGTTTCCAGCACCTTACTGCATGTATGCCATAAAGAATTACATCCCTTCTGAAGGCAAAAGGGGGTCCAACCCAGTACTAGCAAGGTGCTCCTAATAAAGTGGCCGGTGAGTGTATATAATTTTAAATACTATAAAACCAGAGGTAAAGCTGCCTTTCTGAATAATAAGGATTTCAAACACATTGCAAAAGCAGATGTTTAAGTGAAAGAAAGAAAATGTATATGGCTTATTTTATTTACTACTTTGAAACCTACTTAGAATTATTGAAAATACTAAAAGCAATGCTCTATAAATCATTTTGAAAAAGCTTCAGAAGATATGAAGAAATTTATCAAAAAGTGGTAGAATAAATCGCTTGGGTTTGCTGTGAAATGTTGGTAAACTCTTAGCCAAGGTAATTTTGCCAATTATACAGTATCCATGTACTTCTCCTATACTTCGCACTATTGTGTCATTAAACGCCTTAAGTGTCCCAGTGATTAATTATTGCAATCAACAATGTCCACGCAGCATTTTCTAATTACTGAAAACTTGAATAGCATAGTATGCTGCATATAAAATACAGAATGAGTATTTAAGGGATCTCAAGGGTACGTTGAGAGGTCATGACTTGACTTAAACTGCCTTTCTTCCTATTGCGAAACATCTCTTTTAAAGTGTGGATACATGGTGTTCTAATTTCAGTAGTACATTTGACAACAATAAACAGAGCATTAACCTAAAGCACCTGAAATATTTTTGTAGACTGAATGTGTTTCTATCTTTCTCACCACATGCAAGCATCATTCCCTGAATTTGAATGGTTATCTCCATTTTCTCTCCAGTTCTGTTTGTCAAGGATTTACAGCATATTCTGCTTGCTTCTCTTCATCACTCACATAGTCATTCATACAACCTGTTGTTCGATGGGACCTTCATATTGTAACCCTAAATTTCCACTTCAGATACTCAAATGCTTTATTAGGCAGCCTTGAGATTTCACTCTGGCTCCTGAAATATTGACTAAATGTTTTTCAGTCAAAAAAGTATCACCAGATTATAACTGGCTTAAAGCTACTGCTATTAAATTCTTCAGCAAGAATTTCAGTTTTGCAAAAAAGTGCATATACAGGTTTATAAGGAAAAAAGCAAAGAAGAGAATTGTTCTGGGTAATTTATTTTCATAAATTTGCCTATTAACTTTAGGTTCTTCAAAATTATTCAAAAACAAACAGAAAACAAGTGTAGTTAAATCATTTGAGGTGCCGTGCAAACGTGTCAGGGTATGTATCCAGCTACTCTTTCTGTGCTATCCTTGCCATTTTGATTGGTGCTCATTAATCTTGTTTTTCTGTTTATATTTGCTCTTATGCCTTATATGGGCTGTGATAAGTACCTACCATTTAATTGAATTTATACTTCATATTTTATGATAGCTGCTTTGCATTATATAAAATAAAGAATGATTCTATTATGCTTTAGGGATATTTGTAAACTAAATTAAATTTTATTTCCATGTAGCATTTTCTTTTCCATAATTTGCATGTTTGTAATTTTCTATCTCTGTAAATAATTTGTACTTATATGTTAATTTCTATTTTTAGTGTTATTTGCATTTTGTTATTTTGTGCGGCATTCAGAGCCAACTTAATTTGATTAGCATTATATTAAAGTAAATTCAATTTATATTATCCATTTTGGTGAGAGTTTTCTGACTACATCACCACATGGAAATTATACAGCTTACATTAAGAGTGGCAGAGGCATTTGTTTTTTAAAAAAATAAGCATACAAAACAATAAAAAAGTTAGTTAAAGGCACTGCCGAGGTACTTCTGTAAAATGAAAAAAATAGGTAAAGGTTATTTTAACACCAAAAAACTAAAACAGAAAATGAAAGACTTTCATTTTTAGTGCCTGAAATGTTAGGTCTCTTACATTCTATGTTACTTTTATCTTTTGTTTAAAACATGAATTACATTAGATGGTATATAAGATGGTGCCCTAAAACAGGTCATCAGTTTGTAGAGGACTACTGAAAAGAGTTGGTTTTCATCCAGAAAACAAAAATAATTACTTAAAGCATAAGAAAGTCTTGGCGCATGGAACAAGTGATGCTATTGGAGAGAAGATGTCTTAGCTATACTCAGATGTCGGCCTGCACTTCATGCCCAATAGTGCACGTGTCCTATGCTGCAACAATTATTGTTTACCATAGCTTTAAAGTATTTTTAAAGAAAGATCAAATTATAACAAATAGAATTATTAATATGTTGGTAAAACTATGCTCTTATTTCAGTGAAAGTATGTGAGATCTGTCTTGTCTTTATGTGTCAGTCAAAGCAGACATGCTCACAGGTACTAGAATGGATACAACAGCCCTTACTTTTGTTGTAAACCAAATAATATATATAAAAATATAGAAACATAAGATATTTCTTCAATTTTTATACTCCCCAATCTCCATATTATAAGTTAAGTTACCTGTGCAACTCCCAAAATAAATGTGACGTGTGTCTATGAGACACATCTTTTTAAGGATAAGAAAAGAGAGTAACAATTGTCAGCTGGTTAGGTGGGCAGCTGTTTTATTATCGATACAGTAATTAAGGGCAAAATGATGAATCTATTAAGTAACAATTAAATTACTTTTAAAATGGTCAAATGTTTGTTACTGATTAGTTAAAAAATGGCCCTGTGCCCTCTCTTTTTAATTGCAGTTCTCATGTTTTAGGGTATTGCTCTGAACAAAAACATTTATCTGGCAATTAGCATAAGTAAAAGAACAGCCTGTATAAAAGATTGGAAATTTACAGCAAAGAAGACAGGCCCCTTAATTTGAGAGAGAGAGAGAGAGACAAAATAAGCAAGGAAAAAGAAAAGGAGAAGAGAAATATTAAATAGTGTTCTAATATTACATTCTATCTAAGGGCATGTCAAACTGTTCTGAAACAAATTATTGAGATCAATTAAGTTGCATAATTAAGGGGTGCATTAAATCACAGCTAACTTCAGGTTGTTGTAATGTACATTTCTTAATATGTATAGTGAGGTTAAGGTTCATTCTTCAAATAGTTTAAAACCTCATATAAATTTATCAATACATAATAAATATTATTTCTATCATAGAATTTACTTTCTCTGTTTAATATTTCTTTATTGTGAAGTGAATCAGATGAAAACTAGCTAAAGAGTTACTGCCATTTTGGAGGTCATCACTGTTGTCTTCAGTGACAGCCATCATGCCTACTCTCAAAAGGGGCTAGTTATCCATTCCAGGAGTTTTTTTACAAGATAATCTTATATATAAACGTCTGCGCATGGAAGTGTGTGTGTCTGTCTGGCCAGGAAGTGAGAGGTGGACTCGGGGTAAGGGCTCTGCCTCCGAGGAAACAGAAACTCACTTAGCCGCTAATAACATAAGCGAGGCCAGCACATCAGCAAAACGAAACCTCAGAAGAAAGACAAAATTGCTTAGCCGGGTTTCCCTTTTACTTTGCCTCCTGCTGATAATACACAAGCGAGGAGAGCACATCAGCAAAGCGAAACCTCCTAGGAGAGAGATGCCCAGAGTAGTTCATTTCAATTGCCTGACATCTCTACATTTCAATTTTTTTTTCTGACAATTTCAATAGTTTCTAGTACCCCGTGCTTTTTACAGAACAGGCTTACACAGCTAGTTATATATTTATATATACTTATAGAAAACAGTTCATGAAGCCGAGTTTGATATTTATATATTGAATTTCCTATAGGAACCAATAATTGAACTGTCTTAGTTTGTTAACCACCTTCTGCAATAAATGAAATGTGTTTTTTATCTAGTTAGAAATCACACAAGTATTTTCATATTCAGAGAAACCCATTTACCCAGACATTTTGTTACAATAGTGCGAGCTTATTCAAACATTGATTTTATTATTTTAAAAAAATATGTCTTTTAAAATGTTAAATAAATTACATCTTTTTATTTGGGTGGAGACTGAAACTTAAAATGGACAGTAAAACAAATGTCATACGTGATCAACGCAAACAGGTCACAACAACCGAGGAGGAAGAGGAAATAAAGCAAAGGACGAAATATTCTTAATTAAACTGTCTACTTTATTATTCTCAATCCTGCTAACTACCACAGTCTTGTAGCCCAGGATAAAAGGAAAAAAAAAGCTTTATTTTAGTCGCAAGATCCCTAATTAGTGCTTGAATGGCAGAAGTCTAAAATCCTGTCTTGTCCTTGTTGGTTTACAATGTAATTTAGACTTGAGGCATTTTCACACATTTTGTTTGGACAAGTTTTTGAGGTTTCACCCATTGCATGGTTACACTCGGGTCCTAATCTGGGATCCTGAGATGGTTTGTCATGTGGTGGGTGCGGCAATGCGCTTTATCATCGCGTGCTCCAAACCTTAACCTTAATCAGTTTTTGGAACTCTGGTGAGATTTCCCTTAAAGTCTGATTGAAGCCTAACTCTGGAGTGGTTCACATGAGGTCTGAATGTGATCTGGCACATGATAAATTTAACTACATGAAATACTGTGGATTATACGTGACATTTTGTGTGCTGAGATAGTCATGCTGTGTGTCTGCTATTGGCAACTGGGGAATGTCATTTATAGGTTGAGTTGAGGATTAACATGGAACATTAAAAACAATAAAAAAGTTTTAAAAAATATGCACACAGATACAAATATAACACAATTTGCAAAAAAATTACTTGTAATCAGAGCAGTACCTAATTCGGTCTCAGAGCCTCTTTTGTACACGCGAATGTGCAATGCAGGTAGGCTGTGGCATCAGCGGATCAGCGAGCGGAAGCACAGATCGGATCAGCGAGCGGAAGCACAGAGCAGCGGCGTCTCCCACAGGCACGTAGCCCTTCGCTAGCACCCGAGCAAGTTCACCTGAGGTAAAGCTGGCAGCTGACCAGTAGAAATAACCAGCAGTGAGAAATTAAAGTCGATCGCTCAGCGGGTGGTGGAAACTTAAAGCCGACAGTCTCTAAGTGATTCAGCTGAACACGGAAAGTGCCGAAGCACCGATAAAAACAGCAAAGATGACTTCAACACTTAATGTAAGTTCTATCTGCTCTCTGCCCATCGAGGGCATGTTTATATGTTGTATGTCCTGCAGTATGTAAAGTTCAGGTTTTCCTGCCGACAGTGTAGATAGCTTCACCTGCCAAAAGTGTTTAGTTAATTTAGAGTTGGTCGGGAAAATACGCGAATTGGAGGACCGTGTTAGGAATCTGATAGTGATTAGGCAAACCGAAAATTGGATCGACTTGGTTTGTTTAGACAATTCGGCTACTTCTAATTCGGCTTCAGTCTCTCCAGGTCCCACTGTAGTCAGTGCGCGGCCGAAATCAGCAGCACCAATTCAGCCACAGGACGAGTGGGTAACAGTAAGACGGGGGTCTAAGAATCCAAAATGTAGTCCCCCGGCACCCAGGTCACCAATTTGGACACAGAACAGATTCTCAGCTCTCCGCAGCGCGCCTGTGGAAACTGAGAATAATAAAGTGCTCATAATTGGCAATTCCATAGTGCGGAATGTTAGAATTCCAAACTATGTTAAACCAGCAGTTAATGTTAAGTGCCTCGCAGGGGCCAAGATTTCTGGCATAGAGGCCGCATTGGACTGTGTCGCCGACGATGAAGTATCTACCTTATTGCTGCATGTCAGCACTAATGATATTTATTTACAGCAATCTGAGGTATTAAAGCGGAACTTCATCTCTCTATGCACCAAAGCTAAAACAAAATGTTGGAATTTAATTGTATCTGGTCCCTTACAAAGAAAATATAGAGGGGATGTGATTTATAGCAGATTGCATTCCCTTCACTGCTGGCTAGAAACCTGGTGTGCAAATAAAAGCATAGCGTTTGTGAACAATTGGAATGATTTTTGGGAAAGGCCTGGTATTTTCAGAAGAGATGGTCTTCATCCTAACTGGAGGGGATCTTATGTATTATCCCAAAATACGGCAGCAAAACTGCCTGGTTGACTGATTAGAGCACCATCCAGGCCGCAGTCATGTGATCTTAAATCACAGGCTGTTGTTTATCCCACCTGTTATTTTCCTGGAGCTGTTACTCAAAACCCTTGTTGTGGGGCATCCAGTAAATTTAGTCTTGATACAAACCTTAAATTAATTGACAACCAAAAAATAAGCTGTACAATTAGACCAAGGGATAAAACCAGACCCTCCACCAGGGGCATCTGTAATAGAAATTTACTTCAAATTAAAACAAAAAATATATCACCAGTTCAGAAAGAACCATGCAGTTTTAAATGCTTTTTATTGAACATTCGCTCCCTTGGCACCAAAGCTGTTTTGGTAAATGATATTATATTAAGTACAAAATCTGATCTGAGTCTTCTCACTGAAACCTAGCTTCGTAAATATGACACTGTTCCCCTAGCTGAAGCATCACCAGATGAATACTCGTTCCTTCATAAGTCTAGAGATTCTGGTTGAGGAGGAGGCATTGGAATAATTCATTGTAACAAAATGCAAATCACTTCTAAAAATGTAGGCAACTTTACATCCTTTGAGGCATTCATTTTAAATATTAGAACAGATTCCAACACAATTATAGTGCTAGTCTACAGACCACCAGGGGCATATTCATTGTTCATGACTGAATTTAGCAACCTTTTATCTGATTTGGCTATAAATTATGATCACGTTGTACTGATGGGGAATTTTAATGTACACATTGATGTGGAAACTGACACTTTTAGCAAATGTTTTACTTATTTGTTAAATTCAGTAGGATTTTGTCAGATTGTCAAAGGTCCAACTCATAATCATAACCACACATTATATTTAATTATAACTTACAAAGTTGAAATTCAAAATTTAAATATTACTCCATTAAATGAAGTTATTTCCGATCACTTCTTAATTACATTTGATTTAGTCCTGCCCTTGCCAACGCACTCACAGATTAAAACAAAGACAGTGCGACATCTAGATTGTAATTCTGCTTCAAAATGTATAGATACCTTGAGTAAGTCGAGTGTAATTGAGAAAAACCATTTAGATCAGTTAAGATCAAATGTAAACGTGGAATACAATTTAGATCAGCTAACATCACATTATAATGTGACCTTGAGAGATGGTCTGGACACAGTGGCTCCCCTTTAAACAAAAGTGATCAAAGCACATAGAAACTCTCCCTGGTTAAATGAAAACACTCGCGCTCTTAAATTAGAGTGTCGAAAACTGGAGCGCAGATGGAGAACAACAAAGCTACATGTCTTTCAAATTGCATGGACAGAGAGTGTTAATAAATATAAAAAAGCCCTCTTTAAAGCTCGCTCAGAATACTATTCTACATTAATAGATAGCAATAATAAAAATCCTCAGGTACTGTTTAGAACAGTGGCTAAATTAACAAATGGTAATTCAGATCAACAGTGCAAAATACCAACAGATATTAGCAGTACAGACTTTATGAACTTCTTCAATGAGAAAATTAAAAATATAAGATCCCAGATCTCTGCATCACAGTACAAACCAAATACTAGCTTAGCAGACCCTGTCTCACATTGCATTCAGCACTTTAATAATTTTAATCCTGTAACTGAGCAGGAAGTCTTAACTTTAATTACTAAAATGAAGCCCACTACTTGTTCCCTAGATCCAGTGCCAACAAAACTAGTAAAAAGTGCAATGGATGTTCTTGCAGCGCCTATTCTAACCATTATCAATAGTTCATTACTGCATGACACTGTACCTGATGCATTAAAAGTGTCAGTCATTAAACCATTACTTAAAAAGTCAGACCTAGACCTACACATACTAAATAATTATAGGCCTATTTCAAATTTACCGTTTCTCTCTAAAATACTAGAAAAAGTAGTCACCAGTCAGCTTGAGTCACACCTTACGCATTACAATTTATTTGTGAAATTCCAGTCTGGTTTTCGCACTGGTCCTAGTACAGAAACAGCACAACACGGGTTGTAAATGACATTCTGATATCCTCTGATGAAGGAAACTCCACTATAATTATGTTGTTAGACTTAAGTGCAGCATTTGACACCATTGACCATTCTATTTTACTGCACAGGCTAGAAAATGATGTTGGGCTTACAGGCCCCATGCTCGCTTGGTTTAGTTCTTATTTATCAAATCGATTCCAATATGTACAGAAATGTGCTGACAGTACTCCATCATTATACACAGAAGTTCAATATGGTGTCCCGCAGGGCTCAGTACTGGGACCTTTACTGTTTTCACTTTACATGCTTCCACTGGGATCACTCATTAGGAAACATAATGTTAATTTTCACTCGTATGCAGATGACACCCAGTTATACCTTTCATTTAACTCAAATGAAGTTTCTCCGATGTTGTCTTTAATTAGTTGTGTTAACGAATTAAAGGAGTTGATGAATGATAACTGCTTGTCTTTAAATACAGATAAAACAGAGATGTTAATTGTTGGAGGGAATGACGCTGATCACAACAATATTTTGTCACATTTAACTCAGTTGGAATCCCAATTAATTTTACTGAATCAGCCCGTAATCTAGGAGTTATCTTTGATTCTAGCATGTCATTTAAAGCACATATTACAAAGTTGTCCAAAACATTCTTCCATCTTAAAAATGTTAGGAAATTAAGGCGCTTTCTAAATAAACAGTATTCTGAGAAATTATTCATGCATTTATCTCTAGTAGGATTGACTACTGCAATGCGGTGTTCACTGGCTGTTCAAACTGTTCTCTATACAGCCTCCAGTTAATCCAAAATGCGGCTGCAAGAATTATTACAAGAACAAGAAAATATGAACACATAACTGCAGCTCTTAAATCCTTACACTGGCTCCCGGTTAAGTTTAGGGCAGATTTCAAAATACTCCTTTTAACATATAAAGCATTAAATGGCCAAGGTCCGACTTACTTGTCTGAACTTATCATGACTTACAAACCTGAGCGCACATTAAGATCTCAAGATACCGGTCTGCTTATGATTCCAAAGATTAATAAAATAACAGTGGGAGGTCGAGCTTTTAGTTACAGGGCCCCTAAACTGTGGAATGGTCTTCCTACTTCTATAAGAGATGCCCCTTCGGTCTCAGCCTTTAAATCCTGGCTGAAGACTCACTATTTCAGTTTAGCATATCCTAACTAGAGCTGCTGATTAACTGTACATACTGCATCTCTGTTGTTAGTCATTAGCGCCAAAACATAAGTAACATGATAGTTATAACTGAATACTAACCCTCACCTATTCTGTTTCTGTTCTCGGTACTCAAATGTGGCAATTGGTGCCACGGCCCACCTGCCAAGTTGTTTGCCTGCCTATGGTAAAGTCATCCCTGATGGAGGATTGCAGGAATCTTGGGAAAGAGTGGTCCTTTCATCGGATTGGCTGGCCCAGCACTGTTTCAGCCGTGGAATGGCCAAATGGGGGAGGCAGCTTGATGGATGAGGTCTCCAGGACTCTAAAAATATCCAAATTATTATGTGATATCATCTACTGTTAAATTCTGCTCCGTACTTCTCAAATTTTTATTTTTATGCTGTATTAAGGATTTGTTCTGTTCTGTGTATTGTATTGTATTGATCCCCTTCTTTTGACACCCACTGCACGCCCAACCTACCTGGAAAGGGGTCTCTCTTTGAACTGCCTTTCCCAAGGTTTCTTCCATTTTTCCCTACAAGGTTTTTTTGGGAGTTTTTCCTTGTCTTCTCAGAGAGTCAAGGCTGGGGAGCTGTCAAGAGGCAGGGCCTGTTAAAGCCCATTGCAGCACTTCCTGTGTGATTTTGGGCTATACAAAAATAAACTGTATTGTATTGTATTGTAAACTGTAAATAGCAGTTGACCATGTTTAAACATGGGATCTGAGATAAACTAAATTAAGGTTACGTTCATATTGTGAATATTGGAGAGTAAATATGCAAAATCATACAGTTAAATGAAAATTATATGATAAGTCTACTGTCATAAAACTGAAGCACATCAGTGTATGCCATCAGCAGAGCTTGTCTTCCGATGTACATTCGGCTACTTTAAACATGTCTTTCAGTACATAAACTTAGAAGCTCATAGCTTTCAAGTAATCTTCAAGTTAATAAACATGGAAAATGTACAAATACCTGCCATGATAGTTTTTCCTGAAGAAAAAATATTTCTGCCCAATGAAAGAAGTCCATGACATGCCTACTGGATGTTTATGGATATATGGCAAGCCAAATTAACATTTAGAGATATCTCAAAATTAATTTTAAGATATCTGGAAATGCATTTTAGATATCTTAAATTGAATTGCAGATATCTAAAAATGCATCTATTTTAAGATATCTAAAAACCATTTTATGATATCTCAAATAGATTTCAAGATATCTTGAAATGATATGCTGTACATTTTGAGATATCTGAAATGCATTTCAAGATATCTTAAATGCAATTCGAGATATCTTGAAATATGTTAATGTGCATTTTGAGATATCTCAAATACATTTCAAGATATCTTAAAATACATCTGCAGGCATTTTCAGATATCTGAAATACATTTTCAGATATCTTAAAATAACTTCATGCGTATTTAAAGATATCTCAAATACATTTTCAGATATCTTAAAATAACTTCCTGCGCATTTCGAGATATCTTAAATAACCTTAGAGATATCTCAAAATCACTTCCTGTAAAATTTCTTATACTTTCAATGGAACTTCCTGCCTATTTTAAGATATCTTGAAATGTGCAGGAAGTTATTTTAAGATATCTTGAAATGTACTTGAGATATCTTGAAATGTGCAGGAAGTTATTTTAAGATATCTTGAAATGCTATTGAGATATCTTGAAATGTGCAGGAAGTTATTTTAAGATATCTTGAAATGTATTTGAGATATCTTGAAATGCACAGAAAGTCATTTTAAGATATCTGAAAATGCATTTCAGATATCTCAAAATGAATTTGGGATATCTTAAAATGAGAAGGAAGTTATTTTGAGATATCTCGAAATATAATTTAGATATCTTAAAAAGCATTTAAGATATCTTGAAATTCATTTTTTTTCAGATATCTGAAATACATTTTTAGATATCTAAAATGAATTTCGTGATATCTTAAAATGGGTCTCTGCTCCATTTCAGATATCTAACAATGTATTTCAAGATATCTCAAATTGTATTTCAAGATATCTAAAATGCATTTTAAGATATCTTTAAAAGGACACTCAATTATTTCAAGATATCTCAATAGCATTTTCAGATATCTACAATACAATTTAAGATATCTCAAATACATTTCCAGATATCTCAAAACAGCTACCTGTCCATTTTCAGATATCTCAAATACATTTTCAGATATCTCAACATCACTTACTGCTCATTTCAAGATATCTCAAATACATTTTAAGATATCTTATAATAAACAAGAAGTCCCATTGAAATAATAGGCAATTTTACAGGAAATGATTTTGAGATATCTTGAAATGCATTTAAGATATCTTAAAATGCATGAAAGGTCAATTTAAGATATCTGAAAATTCATTTGAGATATCTTGAAATGCAGAAACAATTATTTTGAGATATCTGAAACTGTATTTGAGATATCTTGAAATGCATTTGAGATATCTCAAAATGTATTGCAGATATCTTAAAATGTAAAGGAAATTATTTTAAGATATCTCAAAGCGAGTTTCAGATATCATAAAAAGTAAATTACATTTTAAGATATCCAAAATTCATTTTGAGATATCTCTAAATGTTAATTTGGCTTGCCATATGGATATGTTTATCCATCCATCCATCCATCCAATCCACTATATCCTCACTACAGGGTCACGGGGGCCTGCTGGAGCCAATCCCAGCCAACACAGGGCGCAAGGCAGGAAACAAACCCCGGGCAGGGCACTCACACACACACACACACACACTAAGGACAATTTAGAATCGCCAATGCACCTAACCTGCATGTCTTTGGACTGTGGGAGGAAACTGGAGTACCCGGAGGAAACCCACACAGACACAGGGAGAACATGCAAACTCCACGCAGGGAGAAACGGGAAGTGAACCCAGGAAGAATCGTCCGCTATGAGACCACCAAACACTGGAATGCTTTAACTATCAAAAATACAATGACATCATCATACTCAATATTTAAAGAAAGTCTGAACATTTGCTGAATTGTAGCAAACTTAACACCTGCTGGTAAGACTGCTCATAAGGAAACTTTTATCAAAATGCAGTGTTTGTTACGTGTGTCATAAAGGCTTTCTCATTTTCTGTCTCTAATCTGTGTTCTATTGTGACTTTTAAAACTATTTTAAAGGTTATTTCTGTTTGTAGAACAGGAAACTTTGAGTGTCATAGCATTTGGCAGACCTGAAGTCTGATGATTATTATATTTTCCCGGCTTCAGAGTGAAGAATTTTTTTTCTTTCTCTGTTAGCTGATTTCATCTTAATATACTCATATATTTTTATTCATGCATTAACACTAGAATTACCAGAGCCTACGAAAAAACTCGTAGATCCGGCCCACCTTAAATCCCATCGCACCTCAGTCAGCGTCTTTTGTCCTGTTAATGTGCCGATTAAGACAAGCAGTAAGCAGCCGACTATTCCATCCCCCCCCCACCGCCGCAGAACGTGCACAAAGTTCTCCCAGCTCATGCCTTGTATATCTGGGAGTGAAGTGCTGGAGTTTTAGAGCGGAAATAATAGATCGTTATTTGGAACAGATGCATTTCATGTGTTTTCTGTTTCTACAATAATCTGTGTAAACACATTGTTAAAACAGAAACGCTTTTCATATATTAGTAGTAAATGGCAAAATGTTGGCATAAATTAAATAATGTGTGAAGCCTGAAGTCCAAAGATCAAACAAACACTTTCACAAAAGGTTCAAGGCCAATACAACAGCTTCCCTGGTGTAGCGGTAAGATTTGCTGACTTGTAATCAAGAGTCCCTGGTTCGATCCTGAGTGCCTGCTATATTTGCCATTTTCAGTAGTGAGCTGCTTTTATTGTTAATATTATACAGTACACACATACATTTGATTTGCATCTGTAACAGACGGTGTACTTTTATAGGACTTATAAAAGTTACCGTTTTTTTCACTTTTATTCTCTCAGTCACGATCACGATACATACTACCGTCCTAGGGATCTGTCGCCGTTAGTTTTTATTTGAAACTGGGAATAACTGTAGATGTAAGTGGTGTTTTGAGGCAATGGAACTAGACATTCTCTGATCTGGAAGGATAAAAGCTGACACAGAAACGCTGGTGAATCTGCCCTCTTCTTATCTCACCGTCACATGATTTTTTTTTATTCAGTTTTATTGAGTGTTTCTGCTCACACAGAATTAGTATGCACCTTGTGGTCTATGATGTCAAAAAATAAGAAATATTTGGAATTATTCATTTTATGACCTGTATGGCACATTTCAGAAAACATTGTGGCATGGATGCAACATTATTCATATTCATTCATATAACATCTTGCGGTTTTAATTAGCGACTGCGTATTTTTTTTTTCCCCCCGATCTTGCCAGTCTCCTTCTTGCTATATGGTGCTGATTCTTTTGTACTCCAGGACATGCAGAAGTAAGAATAGTACAAAGAGGTCAGTTCAGCGCTATATGCAATCTTCAAATTCAAAAGTTAACAGTTCACACACACGCAAGAACCATCCTTCCTACATTTATGACATGTGTTGCTGTTGCAATGTACACACTTCTTACTATTCTGTGGTTTCCACAGGGTGGTCCATATCTAATTATGCAGATCCAGATTGTCTGGATGACTTTGATTTATGCGGGGACGATTCCAGTTCGGCGCGAAAACGATTCTTCATATAGTCAATTTGCACACTTCTCAATGGTCTGGGATTTTTCAGGTGATTTTCTATGTAATAAACTTAATAAGTTATAGCGTGATGAAAATTGCATAATTAGATATGGACCACCCTATGTTACATTGAAAGGGCACCTGACACTGACTTAGAAACAGCAGTCTTGGAACAGAAGCTTGTCGATGTTGAATCCTCCTTTTCTTTTTCCATCGCCTTTTCTAGTAAGATGCGACGACGAAGTTCCTCTGCAAGGCCATGAACACTCTTCTTTTCTCAGTGGCCCCCATGCATGCCTTGCACAGCACATGTGCATTGATCGCCACCAGGTCAAGCTTGTTATAGCACACAGCAACTGGCCACCTGTGTGTTTCTGTGCGCACTGAATAAGCTCACACCTTCTGGTGCACGATGTCAACATAGCACAGAGAAAAAAAGAAAGAGACAAATATATGGGACATTGCATATAAATTTATTGAACTTGGAAAAGTTAGCCTTTTTCAGTTTTATTCTCTCAATCACTATCACGCTGTATGCCCCCACCCAGCCCCACCCCTCCTGATCTGACTCTAAGTAACAGCAATCTATTATTTCCACTCTAAAACTCCAGCACTTCACTCCCAGATAATCCAGGCATGAGCTGGGAGAACTTTGTGCATGTTCATCGGTGGTAGGGGGATGGAATAGCAGGCTGCTTGCTGCTGGTCTTAATCAGCACATTTACAGGACAAAAGACACTGACAGAGAGGTGCGAACAGATTTAAGGTGGGCCGGATCTACAAGTTTTTTCGTAAGCTCTGATAATTTTAGTGTTAATAGCTAAAATTTAATTAAAAACTAAACTGAAGAAACTTGATATTAGTTTTTGATATTGTGAATGCTGATATTAAGAAAAATTATGTGGGACCTTTTTTTTACATTTAATAAGATTTTGTAACGAACAATATTTAAACAAACAACATATGGATCATTAAAAAACTGTCAGTGCCCTGGTTTTGTAAGTGTGCGCATTCTTTTTAAAGGGCTCTAAAGCTGTGTACAGATTTAAACAGTCACAGTACAAAGTTATACTGCCATCACTTGACCTCAACCCAAGTAATTCTGATTAGCCCCAAAATAAAGTTGGCTTCCTTTTTAGGATTTAACTGAAAGTTTTGTGGTTGCATAGTGCATACAAATAAATACTATTATGTATTGTGAAGTAATGGCGCTTCATCATAATTTTAAAATATATAGCATATTGCAATTATAAATGCATCAGTGAACAGACAATGTTAGCAGTCTTAATGGTTTATAGTGAAACAGGAGACAATGTTATCATCTAATTTTTTTTAGAATCCTTAGCTCATCACAGGAGAACACTACTGTATAATCAAGGTGATTTTCAGAGCCAATACAAATTTGTAATATTTACATATTAACATTATTTTCTTATGAATAAACTGTGAAAATAATAAAGCATGTACCGTAGATCCCGGAATACAAGCCGAGAATTTCGTCCTAGATTTTTGGCTTGGAGTTTGGGGTTCGGTTTATACAACGAGTATCATTTCAAATTCAAGATTTCCAGCGCAATGCCGGTTTTGCCGATGAATACGGAAGTAAATAATGACGAAACCACAGAGCCATCTTTCAGATGAAGAAGTAACTTTGCATGCCGGTACTTTAAATTAAATAAAGAATTTATTAAAAAAAGTGTTTTAGTTGTTGATTTTATTAATAAAATTTATAATAAATTATCGGGAAGTTTAAAATAAAATTTTTTATTTTGATTTACAATCCACATCTTGCGTTAAGAAACGGATGCGGTCACGTGTATCCGCTTGCGCGATTGTAAACAAACATCCGAGAGCGTTAGTAGCATCAGTCGGAGCCCAGATACATGTGTTTGTGGATGTAATTTCGAAACGAAGATGGACATTGTGTGGAAATATCTCCTCCTCCTCCCTTCCTGCAGCCCAAAGATGTCAAATTAAATGGTGAGTACAGTATGAAATTGTTTCTAGAATAGAATGCCTTTTAATGTCACTATACGCTTCTACATTGAGATTAAAAGCAGCTCCTTCAGTGCAGAAAAAAGTTATGTATAGGGCTTGTATGGTTGTTTTTTAGCCTTAGCATAACGCTGTATCTGCGGCCCCGCTTCTGCTTTCTTTCCCTCCTCCGTCTGTGTCGTCTCTTAGACCCGACAACAAACCACGGAGAGCCCGCTGGTCTCGCTATGTTGTCTGGGATGTTGTGCGTGTGATGAAAAACACTCAAAACAGATGTCTGGCTCTGGACACCGATGTCTATAAGGTTCTGAATGGTGTAGCGGATGTTCGCCGAACCGATCGTGCACAAACAAGGACAAAAAAAAAAGTACAAAAACAACCAAAAAGTGCACTGAAAAGGAGAGCCCTGAGCCGCTGCGCGCCGCCATGCTCCTAGCCTAATCGAAGTAGGCTAGGCACATTTTATAACTTTTTGGTGAGTACATTAGAAAAATTATTGGTGTTTTTTATTATGAAAAGGTTAAGGAAGTGTTGCAGTGGGAGGTTCGGAACGCATTATGGGTTAGCCTTTGCGAACGAATTAAGTTCGCAAGTCAAGGGTCCACTGTATTGCGTATTTAAGTTAATCAAATTTATAACAAGTCTCCGGAAATCCACCCGCCGATGTACCGTATTTGCGTATATAGTTTCAACACAAAGGTTCCAATTTACCAAACTTCTCTGCAATCACTTCCTGTTTTCCATCAAAAATGCCGGCAGTCTCAAATTTTCGCCGATAAACATTATAAATATACCCAAAGAAACACTTTTAAGGAAATTTAGAAAATTTTGCTTGGAGAAGGGGGTCGGCTTAAATACCGGTCATCGGCAAATACATGTAATTTAGTCGGTAGAGAAGGGGATCGGCTAATATACCGGGTCGGCTTGTATTCCGGGATCTACGGTATATTTAAATTCCACTCATTGAGAATATATGTGTTTAATAAACTTAGTAAAACAGCCATTTCATATACTGAAATAAATATGGAAATCTTTTATGCATTTACCCATGTAATCATATTTAAAATGTCTATCTAAATCTTGGAATTCCTTTTTTATTTCTTTCCTAAATCTCCCAATTAATTTTTTGGTGCTTCATTTAAAGTATTGATTCAAGCTTTTTTTTATCCTTAATTAATATGACAGAGTGACTCTGTTCTTTCACCTAATGATATACCTGTCTGTCAATACTGTATGTGTTATTAAATAACATTTTACTAAAGCACACTTCAATATGATTACAACCTTTATGTAACAAGATCTTTAAATCTGAAAGTGCATCATGTACACATTGATCATTTGTCATTTTCCTTTTCAAATATATTGGTGAATATTACATTTATTTTATGAGATTATTGTTATTTTTTTAGTATCATACAATGTACATTGTATTAATGTACAGCTCTGTAGTAAGTATAATCTTAAAAGTACAAAAAATATTTTAGTGTACAAAGTGGCTGAATGTGTCTTGAACATGCCATTTAGAGCATTTATTAATTTTAAATTGTAAGTGGTATGTCTTTGTACTATTTAGCAATTATCCAAAACCAGTCCTCTTGTTAATTTTTTTTTTATCTATGCTATTGTGACAACAGCAAAGTCCCTTTGCAGTGGAAAATCTAAGCTACTGGTCTGCAGCCTAGAGCACTGCATCCCGTAAAGCACGGCTGTCAATATCAAGTCAGGTTCAAGTTGGGGAGCATGCACTGGTACAGTGCATTGCCGCACCCACTACTTGACGAAACAATTCTGGATCCCGGTTGGCAACCCCCCAGGCAGACACGCGGTCCAGTCCCACCCTCCAGGAATGACCCTCTATCTGCCGCAGCCAGGTGTTACGTGGTCGACCCCTTGGCCTGATCCAGCCACTCAGGTCACCAACAATGAGGATCTTACGAGCTGGATCACCCTCGGGGAAATGCGCCACATGGCTGTGGTGCCGTAACTGATGCTCCCTCACAACGCAGGCAGTGTGCCTCATTTGGGACTCCATGAGCAACTGCTCATTTAACACAAAGTCAAACCAACGGTACGCAAGGATTTTCCGGAGAGACACAGTACCAAAGGAGTCCAGTCTTCATCTCAGGTCACTGGATAGCATCCTGTCTCAAAACCATATAGCAAGACAGGAAGCACCAGGACTCTAAAGACTTGGACCTTCGTCCTTTTGAATAGATATCAGGAGCGCAACACACCCTTTTCCAGTGAAGGCATGACTCCCCATACTCTCCCAATCCATCTACTGACTTCATAGGAAGAGTCACCAGAGACATGAATGTCACTGCCAAGGTAAATAAACCTCTCAACAAAGTCAACACTCTCTCCGCAGACAGACACACTGCTGATGGCTGTGCCCAAAAGGTTAATATGCAGTATGAGAAAAATTACAGACAAACATAAAGAGTCGGGGCACCTTCAGGCAATCCCCATATAATTGAAAAAGAAAACATGTTAAGAAAAAGAATAGTCTTGACAGACGCAAGTGAAATAAGTGACTATCTCAATATGGTGGATTTTCCATTAATAAGGATTTCTGGCAGGAAAGGGTGGGTCCAGGTGGATGGACACTGGAAGTGATTTCAATGATGGTAAAGCTGTCAGTCTTCCAGTCTGTAGTGGGAGGAAGAGAAAATGTGTTAGAATTAGCGTCATCTTGTGTTCTGGCAGGAGATTGCCATCACACCAAGCTCTTAAACTGTACCCAACATGCACGTGCATCAGCAGACTCTTTAGTTTTAAAGCCCTATTCAGAATGGAATTGTTTTTAATCCAGGAGGTGGGTAAAGTCAGTACTTGAAGTGGGCCGGTACACACCAGTATTACATATAAGCATTTTCCATGACTTGCCTAGTGAGTACTGGTAGTTAATGTATGCGTACCGTTAGTTTGGATCATATTAGCAACCAGTATTTATAACAACAATATCTCTGATCATGCCTGTTTGCTTAAAATAAAAAATAAAAAAACTTTGTATTGTTTTATAATCAGTTTAGGGATGGGACAATTAACTTAGTGCTGAGTGAAACAATTTGTGCCAAATTGAATCTTTAGGGAAACTCAGTGTTTCACTTCACAAATAAATCTGCAAAACAAGTAACATTTCACTTTTAGTGAAATATTTACTATTGATACAAAAATAAAGGTGTTTTATTCCTATCAATAAGTTTTTCCCTGCATTAATTCCAAATGCATAACTCCATCCTTTTATACTTAAATAAATATCTCTAGTGAAAACAAAAAATAACCAGACTCTTTTCCTTTCATGTGTCGACATTTTGTTGTGATGTAAGATGTTGTGTTGTGATTGTTCTGGTAGTACAATGTCCACTTTGCCAATTATGATGATAATGTTTGAATCAGAATCCCAAAAGTTAAACTCAGAAGTTCATGACACTAGGGCGTACAACCTTACTTAATCTGCAAGAATCAAAAAATTGAAAAGGGCATTTGCTAAGGTATCTTCGGGGTTGGGATGAGGGAGTGAGGGGAGGCTTTTCCATGTGATGAGTTTTTCTGTGGAGAGGACTCAGTAATGTGCACAGTAGATTATATGAACAAGAAGTATAAACAGAATTCATTTTATTGGCGTGCTACAGAGTATCCATGTTATGCAGCTGCCAAAAAACACACAGGTAAGTACAGACATGTGAACAAGGAAATGTTACTTCTTTTCCACACCAAAAATATTTAAAACCCCCCAAAAATTATTTTTATTTAGTTCTGTGTTTCTCAATTGCAAAATCCATTACAAAAATGATTTTAGTGTAAATTTCTTGAAACTTTATGCCTTAGTAAAATAACTTAATAGGAATCCCAAAAACTATTTTGAACGTTTGAGTTTTGTCCTATAAGTGTCTGTCCAGCTAACTGTTTTACCCCAAACCACAGCATTTCTTACTTAGGATAATCACTATTTTGTCCACTTAAACCAGCCATGTTTTAAAAGGTGGTCCCTGTGACTTTCCTTATATATAAACATCTACGCGTGGAAGTGTGTGTGTCTTTCTGTTCGGCTTGGAAGTGCGAGGCTACAGCATAAAGCTCAATGAGCCAACAAGGCGGAAGAAGAAAGACATACCCAGTTGGATCATTATAGGTATTAATTTTCGTTGTCTTTCACTGTGTTGCTGTGTGAGTATTTACTTTCAGAAGTACTTAGGATGTGACCTGCTTGCTGTGTTGCATATTGGATGACTATTTACAATATGGTGTTCATGTGAGTTTTTTATATTGCTTTATATTGTTTTAAGCTGTGCTTGGGCTATTTTGTGTTAATATTCCTTCATTGTTAGCTCAGATATGACACTTAACACCTTCTCTCTCATTCTTAGATAATGTATACCCAAGGTTATGAGATCTTAAACCATCTTCTAACAGTTTTCATTGCATTGCCTATATAATATATTACACTTATCCCCGTCCTAGTGAAGAATGTAAATGTAACATTTGTGTTTATGTTATAACTAATTACACTAGAGGTAGGCAATAGCCAGTTTTAAGGGATCATTCTGCTCTGTTACAGAATAGGCTTTCAATTAAATTTGTATAAAACAAATTGGTTTGTTTTTTTTTTTTTTTTTGTAATTTTAAAATGTAAGGTGATCTGGAGACTTAGTTGCACAAATGGTAATGTCTGCTATGTCTCTTCTTCAGTGAGGCATAGGGTCATATGGAGTACCATTAGAAGTGTGTTATTGGTCTTCTTTAGGCAGCACCACCCCAAGCAGTTTTGAGTAGATGGTGACGCTGTGGGAAAGTCACATGACAATGTCTCCTCTAGTTCAGTCGGCTTTTTAGGACTGTCTGGTGCTGCATAAGTTGATCTACATGAGACTTCTGTTCCTCTGTAGTCCCAATATCCACATTATAAAAGACGGTTCTACTTTGAGAAAACACTTCTTCAGGTGTCTATCTCTCTCTCCAATGGTTATAAGCGAGGAAAGAATCCAGACACAGGCAAAATGTGAATCTCAGTGAACAATCTGTGATGTCCTGACTGTGCTTGACAATGGAATTCATATTTGAAGAAAGTTCAGAAAGGTCACCTGCATTTGTGCGGCGAGCAGCCTTACCATGTTCTAAAGTGTGGAGAACAATAAAGTCAGTTTTTGCCTCCTTGCTGCTTCCCCCTTTCTGTGGATTAATAATTAGGTAAGGGGACGGGGATTTGTGAAGTGTGAATGTCTGTCCATATAGGTAAAAATGGTCATGTATTTGTCTAGCTCAGTGTACTTTCTCCTGAAATTTCTATTATATGAATTTTACTGTACTTCTTAAATGAAATGTATAAGATATTGTTCACATATTTATGTTTCAATACATCTCAACTAAAGCACCCTTTTTTCAGCAATGTATTTACTCATTTAACTGACACTTTTTATTGTTAGAAAACTACTAAACATATTTGTGAATTTTTTTTCTGCAGTCAGAGTACTGCCGGATTATGTAACTTGTTCAGGGTCACACAGTGTATCAGCAGTGTAGGTTGAACCAGAAACTTTGTGTCTTACAACCCAGCACCTTAGTCAACTAAGTACAATCTTATTTTCATTTTGTGATCATTTTAGAACAATTTTATTTTTAAAACAACAACAAAAAGTAGGATGAGGAATGATAAAGAGAGAACAAGTCTGACATCTAAACCACACAGTGTTATGACAAGTGATATTACTGCTGCAATATTTTGCTTTTGCAGCTTCTTCTTGAATGTAAAACTGTTGATAAAATGACATGATAAACATCTAAATTTAAATATTCTTTGTCCCTAGAAATAAGTAACGCAGATGTTAAAAATAAGTTACAGGATATGTTGCACAAAGGATGTCAGAAAGAACATCAAAGGACAGCATGTGAAAATTGTCTTTTTTGACATATACATTTGTGACACCTCAAAACAAAGCACTCAGATTCCATGATACCAAGTGTTTAGTATTGATGCTAAAGGAATATCAGTTTTACAAAAATGGTAATGCAAACAACACTATATTGTTGCAAAGATTATTAGTAAGTAATACAGAAATACACTGCATTACTAGCCTATATAAATCATGGGTGATAGCACAAGGCAAATTATAATTTTAAAATAAATGTTATTGCCCATCTGCAACATTTAAAGACCTTTAATCGAAGTTATGGAAAGGGCTCCATTTTTTTATTATTATTTATTACAATGTACCATACAATTCAATGCAGTACAAAAAAACATTGTAGAGAGGGTGCTGATGGTCTGAGGAAAGGCTGGGATGAAATAACTGTGGCAAAACTAATCTCTACACCAATTACCCAGAGCTATTAGTTAGTGATGCAGTCAACTTTAAATAAACCATAAACGTTATCAGTTACTGTGCCTATAGTTGATAGAGGCAGAAATACTTGCTTTCACTGCCCATGATTGTGAATATATTTCTACTTTTTGTAGCAGTTTTTTTTTTTTTACTTTTCTTGATCTTCTCAAGTCAATTTTTCTTTGACTTAACAATATTGGTAATATCTTACTCACAGAGGGAAAAAACAGAGCCTACTTTATATCAGATCCAGTGAATTTCATCCTGTTCAACGGCCAGCATGGCAACTTCTTATTAACGGTAGCTGAGAGCTCTGAACCAACAACAACATATATTAAAGCTAAGCTCACAAAAATCTTCCGTTCTGAAATTGCTTCAGACTCCTCATTTCTATCAAATCAAACTTTCCTGAGACTTTTATTTCTTTAAGAAAGAGGGAAAACAGTGTGCTCTATCAGTTCCAATAGATATTTTCATCAGCAAAAATAGTTTATCTTTTTCAGTTACGTTTTTCATAACATTAGACTGTCATACTCAATCAAGTAATAAAAAGCTTTTAAAAGACCTTTCAACTTTAAACAACAGGATTAGCTAAAACAGTTCACACTCCTGGACTTTTCTATGCTTTACAGTTAATTAACTAATCCCCAAAGAGCAGGTGCAAGCTCCCTGTGTGCAAGGCAGCTATTACCGATTACCATATGGTAAATATTCACATAATTCAAGCAGAAATTGACAAAATAAGGTCTGTAAGATACATATGAAAATGTTACCATAATAAAGATCTATTTTTATCCACCAAGAGCAGTTGTAAAATATGCACATAAAGAAATTCTGAAATCTAGAATATGTGAACTCCCTTAAAAGCAAATAATTTTCTCAGTATTACGTTCATCTCAAATCTGTGCAAGATGGTGCATAATATAAACTGTACACCTACACACCTGTCTAAAAATGGGTATATTAAAATCTTCAGGGACCACATCTGACCTTTAAAAGGTGCTACCAGGCACCAGTTTCTCTTGGCCACATCCTTTAAATTTACTGTTGACCCTGCTGTTTTTTTAAATAATGCTATTAAAAGACTGGGAATAATTGTAAATCCAATACTAATTTTTCAGATAAGCAAGTATTTTTCTCCAAATGGTGAGAATCTGAGGCGCGTCCAAAATATATGAGCTAGTGAAGCGTGCACTTGATGACAACATTCATAATTTGAACTGTGGTCCAGACAGATTTTATATAACTTGAGTAGAGATAAGTAACTACTACCTTTATGTGTTTACTTTTTTCCGTTACTTGGTGGTGGCACTATTTTCCAATGACCCCTGGTCAGAATATGTTGCAAATACCTGCAGTGTTTAAAAAAAAAAATCATAAACTGTTAAATTCCCAGAGGGGTCTGGATGGCCCTTTTGTCCTTCAAATCTCTGGAAATTTATTTTCTCCAGCATCCTGTTGGCTGCAATTTTTGTTTTACTCTCCTCCTGGCCATCTACTCAAAGCATTTGTAATTATGCTTGACATTCTGCTTCTCATGCTGACTGTTTTGTATAACCATTTATACATAACTATTCTTTAGATTTACAATATTTTGTAGCTTTTTAGCTACTGCTATTGTAAAACACTTTTGACCTACTTTAATATATGGAAATGTGCTATAAAAATAAACAATGCGGCTGTTGTGTATTCGATGTACAGTCTTAAACTTAACTATGCAATGATTTGCACAAAATGATGATGAAAGTGTCTTGTTGATGGCAGATTTCCATGCCTTACCTGAATTTCTAATTGAAGGATCCCATTCACATCATACCCAAGATCATTTAAGGGTGCACTCCGTGAAATAATTTCAAAGACCCCAGAAATACTACTTGTACTTTAAGAATTCTAGCTAGTATAGTTTCAAGCATAAAGTTTAGTGGAATATTAGGAAAGTTGGAAGTGTTTGTTTTCACAAAGTGTCTAACTTGTAAATAAAAAAAGTAGTATAGGTCTCTAAAGCTTCATAGTTCTTTGTGACTTCCATGAATTAAATATGGGTTAAAGAAGGTCATATAATATGATCATCATCCTAGGGAGTAAGTAAATGAAATTTCATTGGTACCACATTTTGAGAAACAGATGTACAAACAGTTTGCAAGAAAATTGGCAAAAACAATGACTAGAGTTCAGGGTAAAGCTTATTGAAAAGAGTTTGAACATGAATTCCTTTCAATGCCTGACCAAAAATTTTACATTCTGCTTCATTTCACAGTGTCAAATTAAATGTACTCACAACCCAGAAATAAAACGGAGTTGGGTAGTGTCATGCCCCTCCTCAACCTAAGAGCTTTATATCATATTTTTAATGCATGACATTTTCTGTAGTACATAATCAAAGTTATAATCGTATTTCAATTTTTAATAGACATTTGTTAATATATATATAGTACTACCCTGGAAAAGTCATAAAAGCATTGGATTTAACAAAAAATAATTCTCCCAGGAAATTGAGATGAAAAGATGAGCATCCATTAACATCTCGTTTGATGCATTCCATCATATTGCTGAAAAATCGTTTACATTTTCTTGTGCCTGTAACTCCTACATATTTGAATTGTTCTGACATAATGTGATCTAGTTTAGACTGACTTGGATGATTGTTCATGGGAAGAGTAAACTCTTGATCAAAATAAATTTAGATTCAGAGATTCTATGAAATTCATCCAGTAAATTTAATAAAAACTGAAATTTGCACAGTAGTGAAGCCCTGTTATGAATTATGAAGAGCACACATGTGCCAGAAGGCAAGAAAAACAAAAATAATGACCAGATCCATAATTTATAAAGCTTGTGTATGCACAAAAATGGCTTAAAGAGAGTACGCAACTTCTCACCCAATGTTTGGGATTTATAAAAGAAAACTTGAAAGAGGTGAACATACGTATATTTAACTGACGCATGTGTATGCAACATTTTAGACAAGCTAGAAAAAGAGGACACCTTTGATGAAGCACAGAAATGCAGCCAAACTTACTCATACAACAATTCATATCACTGAGCTGTTATTATAATGAATGTTAATGTGACAAAAATATTACACTTCAGAAGTGATTACAAACTGTATTGTAGTTCCCTTTTAATAGGGTCAATGCTATGTATTTGCACTAAAGACCTTTTTTGATTGTTCACCAGTTTATATCAACTACATGTCATTTCTAGGGGAACTGGCCTACAGGTCAAGAATGTCTCAGCCAACCTCTGTTATTCCTGCTGTGCCTGAACCAATTATCTGACCAGCAAAGCACTACATCCAGTTTGAATTTGGTGTGGGTGTACATGCATAAAACATAAAATGTTTTTGCCAGTGTGAAAAGTTAATTTGCAACAGTGTCCAGTTCTCCTAATGTTATTGGAGCAATTTACTCCACTCCTATTTCAATAAGGGCACCTAGCAAGAGTAAAACTACTTTTGTTAACCATAAGCAGGTACATTCCATGAATGCACAAGTCATCCAAGATGTGACTGGCAAATATTGTGTCTCCATGGCTTGGCTCAATTCATGATTCATTTATTTTGGAGCAAAGTAGCTTTTACAGAAGTGATGATGCTGCATGTGGTGGCTGGCCTGTTGGCAAAGTAACTGGTTGAACTCTCAGTGTTTCATATAGCCTGAACTATTCCTTGTAACAGCAATCACATCATTACATGTTCTAGGTGATAGCTGCTAAATGCTCAGACCCCTAGAGTGCAGAGGAGAGATGTTATAATGCCGTGAATGATTTTGCACTCTCAGTTGCAGAGCATAGCCACATACTCGTGAATGGAGGTGGCGGGGTCTTGATACTTCAGGTGGGAGGCTGCTGTACCAGCCAATAAAGTTCAGCATTCTGAGTGCATACCTATACTAATAAAAGGCAAAGACCTCACTGACTGACTGACTGACTGACTCACTCACTCACTCATCACTAATTGTCCAACTTCCCGTGTAGGTAGAAGGCTGAAATTTGGCAGGCTCATTCCTTACAGGTTACTTACAAAAGTTAAACAGGTTTCATTTCAAAATTCTACGCGTAACGGTCATAACGGTTGACAACGTCCGCCATGTTAAACTTTCTTATTTATGGACCCATCTTCACGAAATTTGGTAGGCAGCTTCCCTGCGCTAACTGAAACCGATGTACGTACTTACTTCAGTGGTATGATGCCACTGTCAGCCGCCATATTGAACTTTCCAACGGTCTTTGTTGCCCTCACTGACTCACTCATCACTAATTCTCCAACTTCCCGTGTAGGTAGAAGGCTGAAATTTGGCAGGCTCATTCCTTACAGCTTACTTACAAAAGTTAAACAGGTTTCATTTTGAAATTCTACGTGTAACGGTCATAACGGTCGACAACGTCCGCCATGTTAAACTTTCTTATTTATGGCCCCATCTTCACGAAATTTGGTAGGCGGCCTTCCTGCACTAACCGAAACCGTTGTACGTACTTATTTCGGTGGTATGACGCCAATGTCGGCCGCCATATTGAACTTTTCAACGGTCTTTGTTACCTATGGGCCCATCTTCAAGAAACTTGGTACGCGGGTTCCCAACGCTAACTGAATCCTACTTACGTACATATATACATCCATGGCCTGCAGCTTGGTCGCTGTGTGAGGCGACGTTGGGTCCCCCATCCCCACGCCTCCCACATTGTTGGCTGCCTGCCTATATAAGGCCGTCCGTCGCTCCAGTCTCTTCATTCCCTTCCTTGCTTCGCCACGGTATTCACATCTCCCTGCTGATAACTGCAGCCTTTTTATTTAATCCATGGCTTCTCCGCTGTTTTATTGTTCGTTTATTAGGATTATAGTTATTGTATAGGTATTTTAGACTTAGTTTACATTGTTCAGGTACCAATTTCCTTTATCGTTCCAACAGTACCCCCATTAACATGTCTATCGAGGTGATCACCATCGATCAAAGAACTGTCACTTACCGAGTGGTTTCCATGCCCGGAGATGGCGCCTGCCTTTTCCATTCTCTGTGTTACATATTGCACAGCCATATCAGGCTCACTCTTGATATCCGGAGGAACATTATGTCTTATGTATTGAATGACTGGGACAGGTTCAAGGTGTGGACTGATGACGGTACAGGAGATAATTATACTACACAGGACCACTATAAGAGTGAAATGCTTAAGCCCTTTACCTATGGTTCTGCATGTGAGTTGATGGCTGCCGCTGAATTGTTCGGTTGTTGCTTTCAAGTGTACCGAAATGGCCAAATATTTTACACCTTTGGACAACCGCCAATGCCTCTTAAACATCTTAGATTCACAGGTGACAATTTGAGTAGTGGACACTTTGATGTTTATGAATGTTTAAACTCTCAAAAGCTGGATGCAAAGTTATCGATGAAACCGGTTGTATGCTTACAACGCTTGACAGATGCCAAATGTCACTTCAACACACAAGTCCTGTAAATACTAACGTAATTGAAACAAACCAAGCTGAACTGACAACCTGGCATACAAAGAGATCTTTAACAAATAATTATTGGTATATTTTCCCTCAGTTTAAAAAGGTTTACTTTTCTTCTTAATAAAAATTTTAAGGCAGTACTTCGCCGCTGTGAAGCACGGGTATTTTGCTAGTACTGTATATGAGATTGATTAGCATGCTCCATATATGGATATTTTAGGGTGGCATATGTATGCATATTTACAAGGCAATTGTGATTTATAACTGGTAAATTGCATAGAAATGTGCGTACTCCAGGTTTGTAAATCTGATTTTTTTTTTTACTTACACACATTTCAAATCAAATTAGGCCCTAGGAGATGGGAATTCTTGGAGGAGGATGCAAATACAGGTAAAATTCCGTTACAACGAATATCTTTACAATGAAATTTTCATTACAACGAAGAATTTTTATGGTCCCGACAGCTTCCCCATATGACACGAGTCTATAGAAATCTTGATTCTACGAAGTACATTCAGCAGACACTTTCATTACAACGAAGTGCACAAAAGACCTTGAAATGCTTGAATGAATCATTCACAGAGCAGTTAGTTCTGTGGCCGCAGCTCAGTTGTGCACAACAATCCCCAAACAGAAGCACTGTCATTTTTTTTTTCTTTCTTTGAACTTTCCTCATACTGTTTTCTTGTCATACTTTTTTGTTTCCTGTGGTTTTCAGTGATACATTTTGCTTATTGCTTGTCAACATTTGAAAAACATCCATTGGAATTTAACTCATTGTCACCCTCCTATAGTAACGGCAGACACGAAAAAACGGTAACAGTTCATATTAGAAAGAAAAAACTTAAATTTTTTGCAGCTGTCGATTGCGGCACAAAGAAAAAAAACGTTGCAACTGAATTTTGAATTTCACCATCGACATTGTCAACTTTCTTGAAAGATTGAGCAAAAAAAGAATAAAAATCTCGTGTTGCAAATGTATGTGAACAGCTGTGTTTGAAGACGTCGAAAAATCAGTTTTTATGTGGTTCAGTGATGCTCGTTCAAGAAATATTCCTATTAATGCGGCACTCATTCAAGAAAATGTGAGGTTTGTAAACTCTCTTGGGACCTCCCCCAACTAGACAGCGCCGAAGTTGGATGTAAGCATCTGTACGAGGCAATAGCAGGCTGAAAGCTATGGTGTGTCTCTCCGCCAAAGTAAACAGAAAAGATCTCAATGGGTGATGCAAGGTTAGAAGCACGTACATTGTAAATGCAGAAAACAGGATTACTTGGTCACTGACCTGGCCACGACCCTGCCTGACTGCTGTGTCTGTGTATAGCAGAGTGGCAGATCACGCTACAATAAATAACTGCGCCGTTCCTGTTTCAAGCTGAATAAAGCTGGTTTTGCTAAAGTACTGAGACTAAGCCTCGTGTTTTGGGGTGCAAGACAGGGACTTATAGCATGACCCCAATCTTTTATGATTTGCTTCTGTGGCGCTTCACTGCACCGCTGTGAGCCTGCTATTGCCCTGTCCCAGCAACAGACAAACAATCTTCCACAGACGCTGCAATCGCGCTTCGGGATGTACTTCAGCTTGTCGTTCCAGTTGGGTGGGGAGTGGAGCGGATCCCAAAAGTTCAGAAACCTCACAATATGAAGAAGAAGAAAAGGATGATTCGACTTCTGATTGATAACTGTGCTGCACACAACATGCTTCCGCCTTTAGATAATGTTTGCATTGAATTCATCCCACCCAATTGCACAGCAGTGCTTCAGCCATTGAATTTGGGCATCAGTTGCACCCTGAAAGTGTATTATCGCAAGGAAATGCTGAGAAAAATTCTCGTCAGCATAACTTGTAGGCAGGAGGAGATTAAAATTAACACGAAAGAAGCCATTGAAATGATTCCAAATGCCTGGACATTAAAGAAAGCACTATAGTAACAAATACAGAATTTCATTACAATTAAATTTTTGTTACAACAAAATATTTTTTAGGTCCCTGGGAGTTCGTTGTAACAGAATTTTACCTGTATATATTTACTTATCTGTATATTTTTTATTTATTTGTTTATTTAAACCTTCTGTAAAAATCCAAATTTCCTCCTGGGGACAAATAAAGTTGTATCTATCTAAAACTTTGAAAATCATACAAAAAGTGTAAATCTAGGGGGACAAAAATACCAATCAGTTAAGCCCAAAAAAATTTTAATTCCGAATTATGATCAAGAAATCATAAATAAATAATAAAAAAATATTTTTTAAATAATATAAATAAAAATTATAACCAGAAAAAATAATTACTTTTCTAGGTATATATTTGTTTAAAATCTAAAAAATCCCTAAACTAGGACATTCCTCCGACAGTGCTCCCATCACATGCCACGTCTAAATGAAATCACATGTTATAAAGAGGATTACTTTGTGAATCCAAATTCCAGGTTCTCTGTTCTTCTTACCACAGAGGAAATGAAAATATCCACCCAAATCTAAACTGATTCTTAAAAAAATGTAAGTGGTTATCCTATGGAATACTATATTTGAATTTAGTGAAATGCGATGTGAAACCACTTGTCACAAGATTGACACAAAGTCACCAGAAAGGTTTGGGGCAGCCACCCGTATATTGTTCCTTGGCTGAAAAATTGGTTAAATTTGAACATAGATGTTCACAGTTATGAGTCCAAAATAGAACTGATGGTATGGAAGCAAGATGGCGGCTGTAAATGCCAGTACAGGAAGTGATGTCATCGGGGCCGGAACCAGAAGTGATGTCATTAGGACTGGAAGTGGCTCCATCAATAGTGCCGTTCCTGGAAGTGACATCTTCAGGACCGGAAGTGATGTCATCATTGGTGCCAGAACCGGAAGTGCTGTCATTAGAACCCTGTGGGATTTCCCGCGGATGGTCTGCAAGAAATTGAGAGAGGCAGTGAGTGCACTCCACCGTCCCCTGGTCTGGCATGGAATTACTATCATTTAGGCCCTTCAGCTGTCTCCCATTCGCACGTGTGTGACACACTTTTTTTCTCTGTTAAGTTCAAGAATTACAACTTTCAATTTTGAGCTTACAAATTTTATAAATTAATGGTCGATATTATATTGGTTGTGTATTTCTGAGTTTATTTTACAATATTTCAAAAAGAAATTCAACATTTTGTATAGTGGATATAATTTTTTTCATAATTTTACTTATTGTACAATCCGATAGTCACCAGCAATGTCTTACAATGGAAGTATAAGCATAGAAAAGGTAGATGTGAGTAATTCCCTCTCCCTTTTCAAAATCTCTTAAATCCAGAATGAATGGTCAAAGCTTAAAATAAATAGTTTCATTCTTTAACAAGATATCATGCGTTATTATAGCCCTAATTTCATCACAACAACACTCGAGAAAATATATTGGAAAGTCAATGGTTATAGTCCTGATCTGACATTTATAGTGTTTACCTGTTCAATCCTCTTGAAGATAGCTTTGTAAGAAAAATAATCAATGACAACAAAGTTAATTTACAGTAGCAGCAGGAAAAATTAACACGTCTTTTTTGAAAATGATGTAATGAAAGAACTTAAGGAAGATAAGAAGACAAATTTTAAAAATAGATAATTTAAATATTGCAATGAAAAATTGGGGGAATGTTTGGGGGCTGTGAGAGATGAGAATGAGAATAAGTTATTATTTATCATTCTTCTCCATTTTGTTATTCTGTAAATTACTTGTTATTTTAATGGGTTAAAAGCCCAGCTTTTAATATCTTTTTTCTCACTTGATTTTGAAAAAGGTTTCCCTGAAGGCAGAAACATTTTAATTCAGATAAATCAATAAATGTTCTGCAAAGAATGTCAGAGAGAACATCAAAGATGGCATGTAAAATAAAGTGGCAATTGTCTTTATGACACCTCAAAACAAGGAACTCTAACTCCTTAATACCAAGTGTTTAGTACTGATACTGCAGGGATAACAATTTTTAAAAAATAAAAGTACAAACATTAAACATGTATATGTGTGTATATTTAGAAGTAAAACAGAATTCCACTACACGTTACAAGAGTACTTGTCAATATACAGTACATCAAAGAAGATGTCACGAGAAACTAGTAGGTGGATTAAAATTGATATACTAAAATAAGTGTTCTTGCTCAACTAACACATCTAAAGATCACGAATATGAATATGGTATAATTTTTGATTTATTGTAATGCAGCATTCAATTTATTTCAGTGACAATGACTAACAAAGACATTTGCCAAAGACTTAGTTCTTTGTAACCAGTAAATATATGAACAACAGAAGACATGACTTCCAAGAATGTGATATCGTCACCTTTTTAGTATGAAAAAAGGCATTGTAGAATGAAACTAGGACCTGATGGTTTGAGGAAAGGCTCAAATGAAATAACTGCTTTTGTCAAAATGCTTTCTATACCAAGTACACGATACTAAACTACAGCCATTATAATTTTCTCTATGCATAGTTATAAGTATGCAGTTATAAGTGTGCAGTAAATATGCATACCTTATTTCAGTGCCAGTAATTGTAAATATAGCCGTATTTCTGCTGCTGTTATTTTTAACTTTTCTTGATTTCCTGAAAGCATTTCAAATAACTGAATTTATTTTTTCAAGTAAAATGCAAAAGCTCTCAATCAGAGTTTTAATAAGAGAAATGTGTTCTCATATCTCACACTCTTTAGAGCTGAAATAGTATTCTTGCAGAAGACAAGTTTAAAAATTAAGGACCGTTTTGGCTGAAAAAAGGCTAAATTGGACAAATTTTCATTATAAGAAAACAAAAGGCGTGAGGAATTAAATTCACAAAACAATTCCATTTATGGCCATTGATGCAGTGTCCAACCTGGAAGGGTGATATGGTATATTATGGTGGAAGGCAGGGCTGCAACGATTAGTCGACGCGTCATAAACAGAACCTTCAATAGAGGCTCCAGTCACAAAGAACTTAATTGTTTTTTGTAACTGCAATGCACTACATGAACGTCTTGGGCAGTATTGTATGTTATTGTTTGTCAAGACTGCACACAGTCCTACCAATGAAGAAGAACGTCTGAGAAGAAGTGGTTGCAATGGCGAGTCGGATGGAGGAGGGGGAAGGAGATGGAAAAAAATTGAGACAGAAACTTTCTAAATTGTGGGAGCACTTCACCGAAAAAGAAAAACAAGTTGAATGCAGATTATGCAAAGCGGAACTTTCTTTTCATGGCAGCACCACCGAGATGCATGAGCATCTGAAACGCAAACATCCTGGAGCTGAGATGCCACTGTCTCTTGAGAATTTACGCTGGCACTGTTAGTTAGTTAGTTAGGGTCAGATCAAGAGGGGAGGGACAATGTAAACGAGACTGAGAAAATAAAATTGAAAAAAGCTAACTTTAACAAGTAACAAATTTACACCTGATCTGTTTGTTTTCAGATAATATTGAATTAGTGTGATGATGTTTCCTGATTTGTACTATTCAGGTCATACAATGATTTCTTCAAAATGTCACATATATTTGTCTCTTTCTTTTTTTTCCCCGATGCTGCACGCTGACACTAGAAGGCATGAGCTTTTTCAGTGCGCACAGCAGCACGCAGGTGGCTGGTTGCTTGTGCTATAACAAGCTTGACCTGGCGGCGATCAAAGCACATGTACTGTGCAAGGCATGTGCGGGGTCCACTGACAAAACAAGAGTGTTCTTGGCTCATTTTACAGAGGAACATTCTTTCCTCTGCATGTCCTGGAGTCCTGTGCAGACTGAGCAAAATCGGGGGGGGGGAAAAAACACAGTCACTGATTACAACCGCAAGAAGGTACATGAATGAATATGAATAATGTTACATCTGTGCCACAATGTTTTCCAAAATGTACTATAAGGTCATAAAATGAATAATTCCAAATATCATATATACCTATGCGTCTGTTTTGTTGTCAGTGTGGCTTTGACATCACGGGCCATAAGGCGCATACTAATTCAGCGTAAGCAGGAACACTCAATAAAATTCAATAAAAAAGTGACAATGAGATACGAATAAGGCAGATTTGCCAGTGTTTGTGTGTCAGCTTTTATCCATCCAGATCAGAGAATTTCTAGTTTGATTGTCTCAAAACACCACTCACATCTACAGTTATTCCCAGTTTCAGATAAAAAGTAACAGCATAATATCCCTGGGGGGTGGGTGTTAATATGTGTCGTGATTGTGACTGAGAGAATAAAAGTGAAAAAAAAAAAAAAAACGGTAACTTTTACAAGTACTATACATTTATAGTGGCTGTTACAGACGCAAATCAAATGTATGTGTTTATTGTATAATATTAACAATAAGAGCAACTCACTGCTCAAAACGGTAAATATATGAGGCAGTCAGGACCAAACCGGGGGACTCTTGATTATAAGTCAGCAATTCCTACCGCTGCACCACGGAAGCTATTGCATCGTCCTTGAACCTTTTGTGTTTATTTGATCTTTGCACTTCAGGCTTTACACATTAAATAGTTTATGTCTACCTTTTGTCATTTATTACTAAAATATGAAAAACGTTTCAGTTTTAACTATGTATTTTTTGGTTAAGTTAAATGCACTTTTTTTGTTTAAAGACTACGTGCACTTTGTTTAATGCATTTCTTTTTTATTATGATGGTCACACTAATATAAAACATTTGATTATTTTCAAACTCATATGTTTCACTGGTTATTTTAATTTAATTACTATTAATTTTAATCGTGTTAATGCGGAGACATCAGGGTGGCATTTACGGGTTGACAGACGTGAGCAGATGAGGTAAGACATGCACTGGAGCCCAGAACAGGATGTGGAACCACAGGTCGCAGGCATCAAAATAGTCAGGCATGAAATAATCATGACTACCAAAATAATCTCTGCATATATAAGTTAATTCTGACTAATATAGAGTGGATTCAGAAAATATTCAGACCCCTTTACTTTTTTCATATTTTGCTTTGTTACAGCATTGTGTTTAAATCATTTAAATTATTTTGTCCCAATATCAAGCTATACTCAATATCCAAGGCAAAGTGAGAACCAGATTTTAGAAATGTTTGCAGTTTTATTCAAAATAAAAGGCTAAAATGTCACATGGACACAGGTATTCAGGACTTTGCTATGACAGCTTTAATTTGGAATCCCATTCTATTAATCATCATTAAGATTTTTCTAAATTTTGGAGACCACCTGAGGGCAATTCAGTTTATTGGACATGATTAGGAAAGGCAATGTTTATCAGAGCTAAAATCAAGCCATGAAGGTGAAAGAATTGCCTACAGAGCTTTGACAGAATTGTGTCAAGTTGGGGAAGGGTACAAAAATACATTTTACACTGAAGGTTCCCAAGAACATAGCTGCCTTCATAATTCTTAAATGGAGGATGTTTACAACAACCACAACTCTTCCTAGTCCTGGCCACCTGGCCAAGTTGAGCAATTGTGAGAGAACAACCATGGTAAGAGACACGACCAAGAACCCAATGGTCACTCTGGCTGAGCTCAAGAGAACCTTTGTGAAGATGGGAGAAACATTCAGAAGGATAACCATAGCTGCAACACTCCACTGATCTGCTTTTGTAACAGAGGGGCCAGACAGAAGCCTGTCGTTAGTAAAACATACATGGGAACCCACTTAGATTTTACATAACAGCACCTAAGACTCTGAAAAATTGAGAAACATGATTCTCTGGTTTATTAAAACCAAGATTAGCATCATGTCTGGAGGAAACCAGGCATCGTTTATCACCTGTGCAGTACCATTCCAGCAGTGAAGCATAGTGGATGCAGCATCAGGCTGTGGGGTTGTTTTTCAGTGACATGGACTCAGAGACTTGTCAAGCTTGAGGGAATACTGAACAGAGCAAAGTACAGAAATATCTTTAATAAATCCTGAAGAGCGCTCTGAAAATTAGGCTGGGTCAAAGGCTCACCTGCCAACAGGACAATGACCCTAAGCACAAAGCAACGACAACAGAGGAATGGCTGAGGGACAGCTCTTAGAATATGCTTGACTTGCCCAGCCACAGCCTGGACATGGACTAAGTTGAGATCTCTGGAGAGAAAATAGCTGTCCACCAATAGTCTCTATTCAATCTGACAGAACTTGTGAGGATCTGCAGATAGAGTAGAAAATCCCCATTCCAGGTGGGTGAACCTTGTTGTCTCATACCCAAGAAGACTCCAGACTGTAATTGCAGCCAATGGTGCTTCAACGAAGTACTGAGTAATGGGTTTGAATATTTGTGTCAAAGTGATATTTCAGTTTTTTTTTTATTTTTAATGAATTGGCAAAAATATATTTCCTGTTTTCTCTTGGTCATTCTTCGGGATTGCCTGGGAAAAAATGAATTCAAGTGATTATAGCACAAGCCTGAAACACAGCAAAATATGGAAAAAATTAAAGGGTCTGATTCCTTTCTGAATCCAGAGTATATGCTGTGGGTATGAATGTCAAAACAAGTTGTGCTTAAGGTTCTGGTATTAGTTCCCAGTATGAACACTCAAATGCCGGAAAATTTAATTGTATATTAAATCCAGATTCAGGTCTTCAGCAACTGCAACTATAACATCTAAAACTGTTGTGGTGATTTCACAGTTTGTTAAGAATCATTATCTCTCTGACCCATGGAGATTTCTATCTTAAGAGAATATTCTCTCTTGTCATTACCTAGTTTTCAGATTTACTATTGGGTTCCAAATGTTTGTAATGGTTGCCATTGAAAAAAAAAAATCTTGTTCAAAATCCATTCTATATGCTTTGCTAAGTGTGTCACTCTACAGTAATTACCACCAATTCTTTTATTAACAGTTTGGAAGCAATGTAAGACACATTGCAAGGCTGTTCTTATCCATAGTAATCACTTCTTTCACTCTTTTTTAGTAATATTCAAACTATGGGAATCATTAAGTGTCATGACATTTAGAGATCTGTATATTTATAAAGTGTGTATTTTGAACTGTTAAACTACAAATGTAATCTTTAATTCTGCATACAAATTAGAAATGTCCTCAGAAGTAACCTAACCAACTTCCACTGTTTTTCAACTACCCCTGAATTGATACTGGCTAGATTGGATTAATACCCAAATAGCATCCCTGGATTACAGTACACCCCCGAAATTCGTGGGGGTTACGTTCCTAGAGCACCCGCGAATTGTGAAAAACCACAAATTTTGGATGTGGTTAAAAAAAATGCCTATTTTTATAGTTTAAACCCTAAATATGCCCCCAAAACACTTTAATTTCATTTCAAACTCAGCTTAATACATTACCTAAAAAAATAATGTAAATGTAAATCTGTATACTATACAGTACTGCTATGTCTCCCTCAATGCTAGAATGTAAAATACTGATGTTACCGTTATTGTAATTCATGCGTGTTTTAATTGCTAGAAGCCTTAGAAGGTTCAGGGTGTTTTGGTGGCATCTTGGTGCTTTACAGAAGAACAAAACAGAAAACACGAGAACACTGAGCTGGAGATGCATCACAGAGCAGCAGTCAATCAGCAGTAAGGAGAACTGAATAACGCTGTAGTGGTCCAGTGCCGCTAAGATTCAATTTATTTATTTTTATGGTGGAGATTCCAGGGATGCACCCATCCTTGGCCCAAGCCGCACGCACTCACAAACAGAGAGAAAAACAAAGCAAACTGGTAATCAAACAGCAAATAAAGAATGTAATGAAAACAAATGAAATAAATGAAAACAACGATACCACCCCTGTTCCCCTTATGGCAATTATACATTAAATACAACAAAGCAGAAACAAAAAACACACAGTAAAGTCCATGAAAAACGGCAACAGATGAAATGTAATGATGAAAATAGATAGTCCAAAGTGCCGCATGTTGAATGGGAATGTAAAGATAGCCCTACCGCTAGTTCCTGAAATGGTGAAGATGGGTGGATGGGTTCAGGAGCACTCCTTTCTTCGCAGGATGGCCATGAATCCACTTACAGTCCTCATCTACACAGGCAGACAGCAGACAATCCAGACCCCAACCACGAAACGATCCAGGACAAAACGAATAAGTACAGGTAACCCAACAGAAGGCAGAAATTTAAAAAAAAAACTTTTTTTTTCTTTTGGTCAACGGCCCCCTTTTTAAAAGTTGTGCTGGCATCCTTTGACCCCAACAGCCCCTGCACCCTCAGCAGAAGACCAATCAGAGCCACTGCGGGGACTGCTGGGAGTTGCATTTTCTGGTTTTATTGGCTACTTTCACCATCACAAGCCATGTTTTCCTCTATGGTTGCTTCCTGTTCACTCTACAGTACAGTATTGCCACGAAAAAAGCCATTAAAGATTATGAAAGATATTTGTGGTTTCCACTAACAATTATTAGTTAGGTTCTAAGGAAAAATCCGCAAACGACTGAGGCTGCGAACTCTGAAACGTGACTTCGCGGGGGTCTACTGTATATCAATAAACGTAAAGTATTTTACCCCTTTGATGATGTTAGGGAATGATGAAAGTGATCTGTCAATTAAGATGTTGACAATGAATGGAACTCAGCTATTCATACTTCTACTTCAATATGTTCCATGCATGTCATAATGCAAATAAAAATATCTTGTATAAATTATCTAAAATGTATTCAGGGCTAGGTCCAACCTGTGAACAAGTCAACACCTATGTCATTAGAATATTTGGTTTGGAATATATGACGCTCAAACTGTTTTGGACAAAGGTTTTTATGTAGCTCTGGATTTGAAACCACTTGTAATGCTTTAAAAACAACATTTATTGAAGTACAAAGTTGTAACACGCTACTCTATAAAAGAAATATCCTTTCAAAACTCATTGGGAAAGGGATATTACCTCCTTTAAAAAAATCTCTTTTGGGTGATCTGTTCAGAATTTTCTTAGAATTTGGCAGCAAGTTATTAATGTAATTCTAAAGTAGGCATGCTAGACCTGGTTGAATGTTTTTATTTTATTTGCTATTTAATTGTATATGAAGAACAGTGCTAGATAAATAATGCTGCCAACTTTCAAATATAGCCAATGGAACATATTGTATTTACCTATTTTTGATTGGAATGTGTTTTGTTATTGCATTTTATTCTTTTTTGTTTTATTCAATTATTTATTAAGTATTTCCAATAATAACAATTTAAAATAAATCAGTAAGCAGAGTTTCTGGACCTGTTTGCTGGACAGACAAAGCAATCACTTAATTTGTGACTCAGAAGCAAATCCAAACCACTAATCATGAGTCTCCTCATTTATAGACCCTTATTCATGTCTATAATCTTGTTTATTTTTTCCACAACAATAGAAAAGTTACAAACAATTTAGAGTCACCTAAACCTTGACGATATGTCCATAGAATATGCCAACTTTTTTTTTTATTTTATATGAACAAATATTATTGAAGAGAATAGAAGAAATAGAAGAGTAAATGGGATGTATGAAATTACAAGATAAAAAACACCACCAGCCCCTGGAGCTGAGGGGATAAAGCCTGCTTTTAGAGGAACCTGTCCTCTTTAGGGTAGTTTATTCCTTTCTTGAGTATGTTTCTTGATTAAGTTGCTTTGTAAAATTATAATGTGTCAGAATATTACATAAAAAAGGAATTTTGCATGCATACAGAAAGATTGGCTCTAACAGTAGATATATAGTATGCATGACAAAGTTTAACTAAATATAACAAATATTTATTTTGTTTTGCCTGCATAGCTTCACATGCTTACATAAATAATTATATACACCAGCTTTGTCATTCTTATATTTGTGTACACTGAAGAAGGCATATATAATATTTGTAAAATATACAAACATTGGTCATAATAGAGTGCTTGACACATCCCTAACATACCTTTTGTCTACACACTCCCTGCAGTCTTTAACAGTTATCGATATTAACATTTGCTCTTACAGTATAGGGAACAGTCAGCCCTGAAATAATTTTAAATATTTGTGGTAGATTTATTGTGCAGCCTTAGCAATAACTGCTGCTGAGTCCTGCCTTCAGCACACATTTTTCTTAAACACAATATGTTTCTGAAACTTATGCAATGATTAAATTCAGCTGTGATTTCATTTGTATTCAGATATTATGCTTTTTCTATTTAGAAGACTATTTGTTTTTGTGGACATGAACCATTGTAATGTGACAGTGTAAGTGCTGTCTTATTTTACATTTAAGTTATGCATCCTGGAGTGGCCACATGATTTGAAAGTGCAAAACATAAAGCAATACAAAAAATACATGTGGTAAATATGTAACGGTTGTTGCAGTTCTGCCTTTCCTCGGAGAATTGTTTGAAGCTACAGTCTGAGACATGCTCTAACATATATACAAAGCTGAACAATGGGGGAACAAGCTATTAATCTGCTACAGATACCGGCATTTTATTATCTTAGCATTTTAAATGTTCTTTTTAAATATGTCCAAATGTTACTGAATAATGTACAGTAGTATCTAATCAAGCCAAAGAAACTGAATGTTGTCAATGAGCAGTTCATAAATAAAACAGAACATACACTTCAAGTCAGTATTTTATTATGTCACAGCAGATCAGGTTTTATTTTACACTATAGGTCACTGAGTATTTTGCCCTGAGATTCTGGCCAAATGTCTGCTATTTTAGTTACTTCTGCTTTCCTGGCACCAATATTTTAACTGGCTTTTTGTTCAAATGTATATTTTCTATCTTTCTTTATACTCATTATAGTTTCACACATTTTTTCCTTACTTCAACTAACAACTTGCTCTTCCTTTCTAATTATTGTCTTTAATCTCCATTTTTGATATTTAGCAATCTATGTATTTTAAAAAACGTGAATGGACGTAGTGTCTTGTTTGCCAAAAATGACTGCAGAGAGGATTATGAGAAAATATTTTATTAATGAAAACTTCAAAAATACCCTTAATTATACATGAATTCTGTCCAATTATCACTCAGTCCTGATCCCTGAGGTCAAGGAGAAAAACAAGATGCAAGTAAAAAAATACATTTTTAGGGGAAGGATACCATTCATTTTTTTCTTTATTTAAGAATAAACATTACAACAAAATCTAACTGAATGTGAAAACTTAGACTGACATAGCAAATGCAAAGATATGCCTTAATATAATAAAAAAAAGACTCACCATTCAGCATGTTGTCCAAAAAGAAAAACTAGAGCAATACCTCATCTGAAACAGTCCTTTATACATAATAAAACAGCAAGTAAAGTAAGACATTTAACCACAGGCCCAGTATCCTTACTTTAGGATTATATTAATCAGCTCTTACCACGTTTGGAATAAGGTTTTCAAGAGATACTCTTAAAGAGAATTAGATTTTTTTCCAGTTTGAAATAATATAATTATTGAGCAAAATAAGTTCACATGCTAATAATAGGGTGTAGAACATTACAAATGACCTTTCGTTAAGCGTGTTTGATAAACAAATTCTGTCATTAATGAGTTAGTATAATATTAGACGTAAATTGCATAGTTTGGAGTTTTGACACATGAGGACTCTGTTTCTAATGTTTATTTTTTTTTTGTTGAAAACTGAACTAACACAGTTAAAATTAATTCAAGTCCTAATTTTCTTTATTTACACAATGCAGTCTTCAAACATCACATGACTGTGGTTGTGTGATTTTAAATCCAGAATTCTTTGAGAGATGTGCAAACAATTTTGCCCACCGATGTTTGATTAAAAAGTTCACAAGCTGAATCTAGCCCTGAGCACATTTTAGGCAATTTTATACGAGGTATAATCAATAAAAAAATTTTAGTTGGATTATGGCATACCTGGCACCTATTGAATTACAATACATTCTGTGAATGACTGAGTTTCTTTCCTTCTTGAAATTTTAATAGAGACCCGTTTCCCATCATTCCCTAGGTTCAATAAAGAATAAAGGGTAAAATATATATATATACTGTATAATTATTTATTTAGTGTAGAAAGGAGACAAGATGTCAAAGAGCTGGGGCACCACCCTGGTGACCCCACACAATTAAACTTTGCTGAAAGCACAAAAAATGGACAACACACAACAAACTGCAGACGTGTCTTTTCAGATGAGTTCTCAAATGAGAACTAATTTCAAACTGGCCAAATGTCTGGTCATATGAGTTCCAGACAGGGAGATGCGGGTCCAGGAGGGCAGACAATGGAAGTGATGTCAATGGTGGAATATTATTTTAAAAATATCGAGTGTCTCCGATATCACATATGTTACAGCCATTACAATAGACAGGCCACCAGCAATAAATACGTACAATGCAAGAAAAATTGTATACAGTAAATATGTGTACAGTGACACTAACGGTATGTACATGTACTAAGTACTGTAAGTAGAAAATTAGTTATGGTTACTCACCAACAATGACACGATGACTTGTACGATAATGATGAGTTTAGTTTTACTGCACAACAAAGGAGAGCGTTACAGCTCTTGTAAAGGAGCCTCTTCAGGCGACTGTGTAGCACCGCCGTTGTTCTTCTTCCGGCAGTCTTCAATCCAAATCCTTAAAGCAGATTCCATCCAGACTACTGCCTTATTACATCCACTTACAACTCGTTTTGCACCCTGGTTAAAAGGACACTGCGGCCGTAGATCTTATATTCCTTTCCTACTTTTTAAATAAAAAGAATCGTAGCCGCATTGATGCCATAATGGCGTCCTACAGTGGTGTAGCTTTTCTCTTCCTTCAACATATCCAAAACTTTTACCTTTTCGGCAATCGTTAACATTTTCAGTTGGCGCTTGGGCAAGGCCCCTGAAGCAGTAGCAGGAGCAGATCGTTTTGGAGCCATAATGAAGGGCTTGACTATGCACAAAGATAAACACAAAAGAGCGCAAAAGTTAACTCTTTACACAGCAAAACACGTTGATGCTGAATGAGCGAGATGAGACTTCCTGGTTAACGCCGCAAAATCGAATTCAGCGCTCCGTCGCTGAGCCTTTCAGCACAGAGGAACTTAACACAGGAACGTGCTCTGATTGGTTAGCTTCTCAGCCATCTGCCAATAGCGTCCTTTGTATGAAATCAACTGGGCAAACCAACTGAGGAAGCATGTACAGGAAGTAAAAAGACCCATTGTCCGCGGAACCCGCGAAGCAGTGAAAAATCCGCGTTATATGTTTAGATATGTTAGAAGCGTGATATAGCGTGGGATTACTGTATTAGTCTTTTTGTTTGATTTTATATGTGTTATTCACTAGCTACATTACATTACACTTGCCTTAGATGTACCATCAGTGTTTGTCCTATGCGTTTGTTCAGTATCTTTGTGTGTCTCAGGCTGCCAGGGCCGGCACTTCCTTTCTTGATCACGTTCAAGTAAAGCAATCCGAGTGACACCTCATTAGTATTTATTGACCCAATGTTACTTGATACATTATCTTCTTTGTTTTCATTGAAATGCTCCATTTTAACACCTTTTTTACCAAATATTTTTTTTTTAAATTGCCACAATCAAGAATTGAGCTTTGCATACCTCCTCAGTATCCTTGTGTGTCTAAGCCTCTATTGCCTGGTGCATCCTGTCTCAATCCCATTTAAAAGAGCAACAAAGGCCAAATTGACCAATCACAAAAAAACCAAACTGACCAATCAGAATGCCTGGAACGACTGGACATAAACAAACACACACACACACACACACAGTAGCATTATATAGTAAATTACATTTCTACGACCCCGAATTGGAGTAAGTGGTCTTGAGAGTGCTATGGTATTCATTATATTTGTACAGTCTATCTATACTAATAAAAGGCAAAGCCCTCACTGACTGACTCACTGACTGACTGACTCACTGACTCATCGGGTCCAGGAGGGCAGACAATGGAAGTGATGTCACTCACACTATTCTATCCCTGACCATCTCATCTTCGTTTGCATAAGCACAGTCCTTCGCCACCAATTTTAACTCCATTACAAAGTGATCAAAAGTCTCATTTATACCCTGCGCCTTCTCATTAAACTTGTATCTCGCGAATATCGTATTCGTCTTAGGCATGACAAATGCCAGCGGCAGCGTGTCTATGAACTTAATTTAAAGTTAAGCTTTACACCTTGCTTTCCTATTCGTTTGCATAAGCACAATCCTTCACCAGCAATTATTTAATGTTATCTCAGACCAGGCACTTAAAGGTTTCTCTCACAGTTTTGCTGAGTTTGTGCCAAACACTATTTTATCCCTGACCATCTCATTGTCGTTTACATAAGCATAGTCCTTCACCAGCAATTTTAACCCCGTTACAAAGTGATCAAAAGTCTCGTTTATACCCTGCGTCCTCTCATTAAACTTGTATCTCGCAAATATCGTATTCGTCTTAGGCATGACAAACGCCAGCGGCAGCGTGTCTATGAACTTAATTTAAACTTAAGCTTTACACCTTGCTTTCCTATTCGTTTGCATAAGCACAGTCCTTCACCAGCAATTTTAACTCCGTTACAGCAATTTTAACTCCGTTACAAAGTGATCAAAAGTCTCGTTTACACCCTGCATCTTCTCATTAAACTTGTAACTCGCGAATATCGTATTCGTCGTAGGCATGACAAACGCCAGCGGCAGCGTGTCTATTAACTTAATTTAAACTTAAGGTTTACACCCGTGCTTTGTTTCTGCAGTAGCTGCACTTATGAATATGCTTGTATGCGTCACTCGCTTCATATTCTTTTGCTGCCTTCTCAATTGTGTAATGCTGACAGATGGCCTTATATGGGCAGGCACTCAATTACGTGGGAGGCGTGACGATGAGGGGCGCAACTCCGCCTCACACGGCGACCAAGCTGCAGGCTATGGCCGTATATATATACGTAAGTAGGTTCCATTTATGACCATTACGCGTAGAATTTAGAAATGAAGCCTGCCTAACTTTTGTAAGTAAGCTGTAAGGAATGAGCCTGCCAAATTTCAGCCTTGTACCTACACGGTAAGTTGGAGAATTAGTGATGAGTCAGTCAGTCAGTCAGTCAGTCAGTTAGTCAGTCAGTCATTCAGTCAGTGAGGGCTTTGCCTTTTATTAGTATAGATATGTTAATAGTTTGCTGTAGTTAAGCATTTGCTTTGATTAATAGATCTACTGTTATACAAAATCATTTAGTAAATGACTGTTATCATTAACCACAATCATGCTCCACTTCACTGCGTTAGTAATAGGGAGCCCTGACCAGATGAGAGAACATTTTGGGAGGCCTTAACTTTGAGAAGTTGGAGAACTGCTGATTTAAGTTATTCTGTTAATGACAGCTGACAGAGATGATATTTATTTTTGCTTTTGACTTAAAAATGCTCCCAGTTGGTTCAAATAATAACATTTTCAATACTTGAAAACTTAATGCTGGCAAATAAAACATCACAGAAGTACAACATGCTTGGCTTATCACTTAAGATCAAAACATGCATGATGCTGACATTAAAAACTCTAATGTTAGGCAGCAAAATCTATAGCAGACTACAATCCACAAATAGACTTGTCTTATGAAACAAAATCTAAAGCATTAACTACTGTTATTTATTTAATGCAAAATGAATTGCATCAGACTCTAGACCTTTAAATATGGTTAAATATATAGGACTGTCAGACAACATTTAATGAGGTCTGACAGTTCTTACACATTATCTTTACAAGACAATTGTGTCCCCTATGAAACATTTATCTGAAAGGCACAAGTCTTTACAGTCTGAGTGGCTAAGAAGATATAAAGCAGATACAATCATAGGAGACTACTGGACATTATTGAACTACATTGTGGTAAACATGTGAATAATCGAGTGATATTTTGCATTTGATTGCAATTAAAATTTTAATCATTTCAAACCCCTGCAATATATAAATATGATATATAGTCTCGCACATGCAAAGAGGGAGCAAGCTGGGAGCCCTGAAACTGATGTTAAGACGGAGGCGGGTCATAAAGTTTTTCACATACTAATCTCTTCCTCTATTGCAAAAGTGAAGGAGGAAACCAAAGATACAACTTGACAAAAGTTTTGGCACGGTGGAGAAGCCCCATCCCTTCCTGCCATCTCAGCATATAAATTGCACTAGGACCAGAAGACAATAATCAATGTTGATCCGACAACTGTTGTTACCATTCTAGCTGCAGTAGCATCGTGTGGAGAAACACCTGTGTGATGAAGGACTTAGTATTTTACATTCTCTTTACTTTTCTGTTTTTGCAATTGACTCATTCAAATAGACTTTATCCTCTTCTGATTCCCTTATTTAAATTTAAAAAAATATTAATACACATAATTACATATACATATACAGTATACATATTGCAGTGTCATCTTTTTATTTTTGTATTTGTTTTAATTGAGTGTGAAATGTTCTGGTATTCCAAAGATTTTTCCCCTTTCCAGAACATATACATTTGACTGAAGCCCCAGACACTGAATCCTAGAAACACAGATTTTGATTGCATACGAAGACAGTGTGCAGCCCATTATGTCAAATGTCTACTATCTTTTAGATAAGCTGCCTGGTTTCTTCACATTTTCTGCCTTTCTGTAGAATTGCATTTTGTCTGTCACAGAAACACTTCATTATATTTGATGCCACAGTCTCATCAGGACTTTTTTGAAGTCCATATTCACAGTTCTCACAGCTAGACCAGTTTCTCACTCAGGTATTACTTGGGACGCAACTCATCTTACATTTGTTTGACATGAAGCTACAAATGCCACACCATCTGCCTTCTGCAATATGTACAGTGCAATAAATGAAAGATAAATATTTTCATTCCTTGGTACCAAGACATTCTCTGACTACAGCTGATAAAAATGATCGTTAAGTTATATGACTGGAAATTAATATCAAATTTATACAATAGATTTAGAATCCTGGAAACAAAGGATTTACTTTCAAAGAAAAAAATTGAATATTAGGAAAAGGCATTTAGAAATATTACAATTTAAGATAAAATATAAGAATAGGCTTTGTAGAGTTTCAGTCATGAAACCCATCCATTTCAAAAGAACAACATCTAAAGGAAATATTTACATGTACCTACTTACAATGACTAAACTTGCAGAGAATACGATTGGAATGCAAAGATGAAATGCTAATAGTGTTAAAAAATAAATATATTTCAAACAAGGCTTTTCTTCTTAAAAGGGTGGCTATTTTTTACTGTTTCCTATTAATATGTTTAAGTTTTCATAAAATCGCTTTAGGTTCTGGACAGAATATGTTTCACTACTAACTTTGTCCAGATTTTTTTAGCAATAGGCAGCATGAATTTAGAAAAGGTAGACTGAGTTTAACAGGCCGAGAGTCGATTGATAATGAATGTAGGGTGCATATTATGCTTTACTTAAATCAGAAAGTGTCTCATGCCAGAGGCTAACCTGGACACAAAAGATCCACGGATGTTCATACTTTGAACCATAACTAATTGCAGGACAGAAAGTACAACTACGGAAATATAGGGGAGGGGTGGATGTTTAAAATTAAGTGTTTTCATTAGCAGAGTAGCAAAAAATAGTTCACAATGAGCATGTGCAACCATAATTCATAAATGATACAAAAAAGGAAGACTATCTTACATTAATAAAAAAGAATAAAAGTTACAAATGGGCTGACAGAGTAAACTAATGAATATCAGGGAGTATAAAATAACTGTTGATTTCAGATATTTAAAAGAAATTTCATAAGTACACTTAAGCAAAAGACCTGTAAGTTTAAGCTGATTCTATATTAAACTTATTTCCAAGGAATTTAGTGAAGGTTTTCAAAAGACAAAAAATGCTAAGGTTCCAAATAAGTTATCCACTTATGGTTTAATATTCACTGCTAGCTTTTGGTGTAATCTGTAATCTTTTGGTTTCTGCATTTTGTTGAGGCCTTTTTTGTTTTAAACGGATTTTTGAGCACTGTACCAAATGTTTACCTAATCACATTTTTCTAATGTTTTTGGGTGTTGTTTTTCAACTACATTATCAAGCTGGTCCACTGTTGTCTCTATTATTCTATAGCATTAGTATATGATTTTAGTTTTCGTCATTCGGAGTAGCAATGAAGAGAGCATTTGCAAACAGCCTTTGTGTAGTCCTATGCCCACATCTCCTTCTATAACTTGGCATTCTACAATTCTCTAGCACTTTTTTATATATTCCATTAATATTTTACTGTATTATTTTATTTATTCATATTGTAATTGTCTATTTCTACAGCCTTAGAAATCAACCAACTCAAATGACTTTAGTAAACATTTTGAAGAGTAGTTCAAGCCTGCTTGAATTTGATAGCAAGCACAGATGACACAAGAAGGATCTTTGTAAAAAGAGACATCTGATTTGTTATGGCTTTCTGTGTTCTTCCTAATGCTGCTTTTGCCTTCAAATTTTGGCTTGATTTAGTCATAAGCGTCGTCGTATGATAGCATCAGTGTCTCCTCATTTTGGTTTGTCTTGCATTATTTGGAAATCATTTAGAAAACTACAATGAAGATTACCTTTACCAGCTATGCAATTTACTGTTGATCTAAACCCTCTTGAAGTCTCCAACACTTAACTGGGAGTGCCTGGCTGAAGAACTTGGTCAATGCTGCTAACAGACCATTTTGTTAACAGCCCATTTTTATGCTAGACGCTAATGGAAATACTGACCAAAGAAGTAAACTAGAGAGACAGAAGGTTCATTACTTTTACATATTACATGCAGCAGTGTTTAAGAAAAATACAAAATACCGTGGACCACATAAAGACTTTACATTAAGGGGAGACAAGGGAGAGGGTTGTTGGGGGTTTGGTGTCTCACAGAGATAGCTGCAGCTCATCACACATATTCCAAATTTATTTAAAATTCACAATACTATAGCATAATCAAACTCAAAATCATATATGTCTCCTGATAAAATGGACTTGAATAAAATCTACCAACGAGAAACAGTAAAAGTTACAAATTACTTTTACTTATTCAAACATGGCATCCTCAGTTGTTCTCTTTCCACCGCCTTCTAAACAAATGTGACTCAACATGCATGATAGAAAAAAAAAATCTTACTGCATTCTTTTTTTCTGTGGTTTATCAGCACATGCTCCCAACCTTTGGTTCATATTTTGCCCTTTTCCCCTTTTATCTCAATACATTTGTTATAATTCTTGTAAGCAAAATGCCACTAAAAGTGCATAAAACTATGTGGATTGGTATTGTGAACTTACAGTATACAGTGGTGTGAAAAACTATTTGCCCCCTTCCTGATTTCTTATTC
>JANRMT010062790.1:42466140-42480248 GCA_026402145.1 Polypterus bichir lapradei
GTTTGATGATCAGAAACATTTTGTGTGACAAACATGCAAAAGAATAAATCAGGAAGGGGGCAAATAGTTTTTCACACCACTGTATGATGTACAGGTGTACAATGGCATAAACTTTTTGAAATATGTAAGGCATTGTTACGATAAAAAAATATAGTTTTATGAGTTAATTTCAGATTTCTTATCTCTGAAATCCCCTATCTGCTGGTAATACCAACAAGAATCACCATGTGGCTATTTTCCTTGTCTGGTGCCTGATTCTCACGTCACTGGTTATATAGAATATAATATCACAAAATATTGTAATGGAGCCAATAAGCTGCAGCCACATGGTGATGGGTCACCAAAACTACAAGCTGTCATTCTGTCATGTAAATGGACAGCTTCAAAGCCAGCTGCAGGGGTACGTTAAAAAACAGCAAGCTTACACAGTCACTTAAGAATTGCAGCTAGTGCCACAACACTGAGTGGTCATTTTAAGGATAGCGAGCTACCTAAAAGAGAGATGCCAATAGTGAGAAAACACAGGCACCAAGAAAACACAAGCACTAAATACCAGCAGGCATTGCAGTAGCACAGCACTACAAATATAATAGGGTGTAATGAGCAAAAGAGACAAGTTTCCCTTCAAATGCAGTTTCACAAAATTTCACAACTTTTTTTTACAGTTTATATATGCTTTTTGAGCAGCAGCAAGAAACATTTCTCCTTAAGGGTTGTGGTAGAAATTGACATCTTAATAAAAGAAAGAAAATTATCCTCTACCAGGACAAGTCTGATAAAACCTTTTTGAGTCAGTAATCAGGCAGGAGAAAGCTCATCCATCTGTGTCATTTAGTTACCCTTCATCCATCATCCATCACAGCAGTCTGTTGGAGCACAGCCAGAGTGACCAAAAAGTACAGGTAGAGGGTTATTTTTATAGAAAACTGAATCTGCATAACAGTGCTGAATGAATACTTACATATCATACTCTGATTGGTTAAAAGATATGAGGTGCTTCAGCACAGAGCACAACCATCCTAAACTAAAAGGCTTTCTCCATGATATCCTTATTCTTAAATATCTATTGAATTCAGCCCTTATTCTGTTTTGAAAATTGCATTCGTGCCAACTAGCAAGTCTTACTAGGTGCATGAAAGAACCAGCCATTTTCTTGAGCCACTGCCCTGGAACATTCTGCTTGTTTACTTGACCATTTCATCAGTCTCTTCATGACATTAAAAAAAAACAAATGCTTATATATTTTACTGTGCATTGCAAAACAAAATACTTAACCACTGTTACCTCTAAATTATGCTGTCATGGGGTTTAGCAATGCTGTGCAAAAAGGCACACTGTTAGGCTAAAGCTGTAATTCAGCAAGGCAATAAAATTGTTGCAAAAAGTAGTTCAGGATAAAAAAATGCCTCATATAAAAAATTTGTGAGCAGCAAACTGATCATGCTGCCTTCCATTCAACCCTATTAGACTCCTGTTACCTGTTGGGAAGTGTAGTCCTCTTGTCGGCATGGCTGCAAGGTGCCAAATGAGATGAAAATATTGGGAGGGAAAAAAGTTTTTATGTATTAAACACCATTCTTTCATTACACAAATTTAACTCGTTGCTTAACCAAATAGTTCCATGATTTTTTTTGTGAAGCAAAACAAATTCAACTTTGCTCATGTTGCTGGTTGATGACTAATGTTAAGCTAACAGTAGCTTGTGTCTCATAGTTCTACAGTCTATGCAAAATACAATTATTAGGGTACTCAGAGGTTGAGAGGCAGAGGGATATCAACAAAGAGGGTCACAAAATGAGCTACTGATGTTATGTGTATAAATCAGGATATTGCAGTAGCCTCTAAGAAAAGATGGCAAAGATTAATGAAAACAGGGGTTTCTACAATTAAATTTATGTTATGTGAATTTTTAGAGTGTCTAGTCAAAATTCATTTCAGCTAGAGAAACGTTGCAGGAGGCAAAACTGTTTCATTACTTAGTTTCACTCATTTGATATAACTGATGGTGTAAAGACAAGTATAATGTCAGAACCACATTCACCCAATAAGCAGTAAACTATGTCAGGGAGCTATTAACTAACTGTATCACGAGAGGGGTCAATTAAGACAGTAATATGTAGAAATTATATGGCTCAGTGACAAAGTTGTCTTATTACCCGCCAAAGTGTGACCTAATAAATAATGAAGTCAAAAAATGTTAAAAAGAGTCTTAATGTGGACATAAATTATGTAATTTGAAGAAAACAAGAAAAAAAAGGCAGTACAAACAGCTTACAGACTTACTGTAGAATATGGGAGTGATGGGCAACTTTTTTTTTACTGACATACTAGGAGGCAAAGCCCCCTGCTCGCTTTGCTCAACCACCTACCATCCTCCCCCCTGGGGGCACACTTTGCAGCTCTGCGACTCGCATTGTGAAGGGGGGCTGAACGCGCTAAGGAGATGTGGACAGATCAGCTGCTGGCTTGCTGCTGCCGAGCTGCGCGTTCTGCTTGTCACGCTGTTCGTCGATCATTTAAAAGCCTGTACAGCAGCTGTCCTTGCTTCGCTCGCCCACCCCCTCCCCTGCACTACGTGACGGCCACTTTGCTTCTTCTGCTGCTCGTGTTGTAAGGGGGGGGGGGGGGGGGGTTGAATGCACACTAAGGAGATGTGGACGGATCAGCTGCTGACTTGCTGCTGCCAAGCTGCGTGTTCTGCTTGTCACGCTGCACGTCGATCATTAAAAAACCTGTACAGCAGCTGTCCTTTTGTCTCACTGCTTTGTCTCGTGGGATGTTAAAGTGTCTCTCACGGGACTCTCGCGGGACGTCAAAATGTCTTCCGCGAAGATCACGTCTCGACCCTAGTTTTTTTTATTATAATAGAGAGATGTATATAGCAAACTGCACAATGCATGCTTTTAGCACCATTAAAAATTGCATACCTTTAAGATACACATTCCTCCCTTAGGTTTCAGCTTCTTTTACATTTTTCATAAAAGTTATAATCTTTTACATAGTTTCTAACACTATTATTGATGTTTACTTTAATTAGCTTCCTATTTCTTTCCTTTCAGTATGATTTTTTTCTGCACATCAGTCATACATCTTAAAATGTTTTTTCATGATAAATTTTTTATTGGAATAAACTGAAACTATTACAAATTATGTATAACACAGCTTATGGCACACGGTTGTCAATTAGCTTCCTGAATACAATCTGAAACCTGGCATGCTTTAATCTCAATTCACGTGGGTGTTTAGACATCAATAGAATTAAAAAGCTTTAATTAAGGACACTAGTGTTTGTAAACAAAACCTTTACACTCTCTGATTCTGGACCACATTTACCTATGATTTAGTTTTCACAGCCCTTGTCATGATACTTTGGTAAATAAATCGCTAGCATATGATTAGACATAAGCATGACTAAAGAACTGTTCTATAAATAATAAGGGTAGTGAGGCAGGTAGTGCGCTAACATATATAAACATTTTAAAGTAAAACATTGCAATATTACAACAGGATAAAATAATCTTATTTAAAAGAAAGAGCAGCAGTCACAGCCTAAATAAAAACAATAAAAATATTTTAACATATGCCGAGTCTCTTTTTATGATTTAAGAATCTTCCATACGTGATGAAGTTTTTGAATGTTATCGGGTGATGCAATAAAACAGCTGCACCTATAAACCAAGGTTAGAATCTGTGGCCAGACAACAAAAAATAACACTTGTAAGCAGGAGAGGGGAGATAGTCAGGCCATTTTAGGGAGACCAGGAGTAATTGGATAAACTGTACTTCTTCTACATTTTTTGTTATACAATACACTGTTGATGGAATGACAGGACTTTTCTTGTAATGTTTAAAAAGTGAACCTTTATAAGGATACTGTTATGTTTAAACAGCTTGTCATGTTACCTGGTCAGTGAAAATGTATCATGTTCATTAATGCTTTGGTGTTTGCGTAAGAGTTACCTGACACTAAGCGGGTTAGAAAATGACATTGTATGAAATCCCAAGGGTAATAAGTCTAGTGTCTTACAGAGGAATCTGATATTGTTAGCCTGGGACTCTTTCAAAGCTGATGTTCCAGGACGGACATTGCATTTAAGTTAGCCTCTGACATCTTAAAGTCGGACAAAAAGAAATGCAAAGTTCCAGTTTCAAAGAAAAAGAAAATCATTCATGAAAACAAATGTAGAATGTTCTAAGGTTTACGGAAAAAAAAATCTGACATCATTTCAAATTTCTACAGTAGGCAGATTTTTTGAACTATTATTAAAACATGAAAATGTGTGCCATCATGCTTGCAAGTCAGTACTTTCTGATTTTAAAAATTAACTTTAAAGCTGATTAGTTGATGAATGAATAGCTGTCCTGGAATGACAACCTTGAAGTGAGTTGTACTGGTAGCTTAATAGCTTGACAATTTGTAATACACATTTGAGTTGGAATGGACTGGTGATGCTGATGTCAGAGTGCAGTGGGGTGGTGGCGGTGGTGGGGAGCTGGTGAAAGTAAGAGCTGAAATTGAGTATTACAGTTCATGTGTTCATAGGCTTTGCTACTACCTACAATTACAATATATGTACGGCTCACAATTACAATGTACTATACTTCTCTTGTTATTATACTACTTACAGCTAGCTGCTTTTTTACTGTAGGCAAAGAGATAATGCTTTTCCCTCACTTCTGTATTTTTAAACATTTACAGATCTCTAACAGCTGAAACTCCGATTATTCAAGTTAAAGTTGATGAAGCAGGTCAGGGGTCAGGCAGTGTGATGGCAGCACTTATGGAACTGATTTCTAAGCTCTACGAAGCCATCTTATAATTGAACAAAGACTTTTAAATATAACTTGGCTTCAGTAAATGAATGTGCCAGCATGCACACTGTGACTCATTGAACCCTTCAGAGTAACTTGGTTTCTAAACTGTGACATCTTTAGTTTCTTCAGCAAGATATTAAGGTTAAAATATCCACATTCACCTTATAGCCATGCATCAGCACCTGTGAAAAAGGGTCTAGTGTAGTCTATTCATAACAACAAGTATGGAAAACAGGTCAGAAAAAATGGAAATCGTTTTTAAATTGAATTTTAATTGAATTTTTTTGGCTCTGGTATGAAATTTGGTTTTAGTACAGGTTACAATCATGACTATATACAGTAAATAATTTATAATTATTTGAAAAGTGTCATAGCAAGACTATTTTTAAAGTTATTAGACTATCAAGGCTCTCTTAAAGAAAATTAAGCCTCAGAATATTGAATTTCAGTTTTCAGTACACAACAGTCTGCTTTCACCTTAATCACTGAAAAACAGAAAGCAAACTTCTGAGACTAACCAATTCCAACAGAAATGGGGAGAACAGTTTTTAAACACTTCAGAAATGCATGTTACCTGTAGCTATAAACAGCAGACTGCTGTAGCGTGAAGTTTATAATCTCATTTCAGATGTGCTGCTTTTGTATCAAATTTGTGACAATATAACATATAAAAACAGTACTCATAATAAAGATAGGAGTTAATACCAAGAAAAATGTTAACTTAGAACCTGTTTTTGACAAATTAATGCTTTTTTTCATTATATTTTTGCTGTAAATGAAATAATCATAATTTTGACTGAATGTGTGTTATATTTACTCATAAAACAAAAAATGTAAAATGTATTTATATTATCTAAAAAGTCCAAAAACTGAGACAGAATTTCATCTTTAACAATAAAGAAAATGTGTAAAATGAAAAAATAGACCCAAGAAATGTAATTGGATTTCCTTTGACCTCCTAATGCTGCACGGATTTGGGAAGTTTGGCTCATCTAAGTAGAACTGGTTTGTAGTTAAATTCAATATTGCCCCAAATCTGTCTCTTCTCCAAAGGCAGCTTCACAAAGTCCACTTTAAGCTGATTGCAGTGGTAATAGGCTACTTGATATATAGAGATATTAGTAGGTGCACAGCTTGAAACCCTGGCAAATACTATGCCGCTTGTCTCTGATGAAGGTACTTTGGCTGAGAAAATGCATACTTCACAGAATGGCTATCATGGGTCATTTGGCAGAACAGGCCGTCTAAATAAGCCTTACAGCCCTAAGGAAACATGATGGAGGCTAGGATATTTTAACACAGCTGTGGAAAACATCTGTTCATTTATATAACTGTGAAAGAAGTTTTCCTTAATATATTTTCTGTTTTACATATTATAAAACCTGTAATATTTTTGCATTTTGACAGATCATGTAATTGCCTAAACATGGAAATAATAATATACACATTTTTAAAACAATTTGGGCTTAAGTTAAAGATCATGAGGTTTAGCTGTAGTTTCCTGTAGCGTCAGTACTATGGCAGACATACTTTGGCCTATGTGACAGTGTCCTGAAATAGTTTTAGTTTCCACTTATTCTAATGCCAAAAATGAGTGAGCATTTGCTTCATTTAAATCCTGAATTTATTTTGGCGTATAAGATTCTCAGAATCCTGTTATATTCGACAGCAATGAAAAATCAGAAAAAGATCTGGAATTAGATAAATGTTTTGAGGAATTAAGTGAACATATGCCAAGAGTATGTCAAACAGTTAATTTAGTCATAAGAGACAACTGCAATAAGAAGAAACCACCAATATTTAAAAATGTCAGATGTAAAAGAAACTAAATGTAACAGTGCTCTTTTAAGCAAACAATATCAAGTACAGTGCAAATTTACTTCATCTCCAACATTACTAATATTAGCTAGAGTGCACTATGCTGACAAGATTAAACATGAAGGCAACCTTAACATAATTCCACTATTATAGCATAATTGCCCTTATTGGAACATATAAGAAAAATATTCAAAATAAACTAGAGAATTTAAAGGTAAAGGCAGGTTAAAAATTAAGCACACTCTCTGACACATCTGTTATTTTAGGTGTTTGTCACGTGAGGTTAGACATATCTAATTTTAGATTTGGTGAGAAACAGATAATTGTTAAATATATCCTGGTATGTGAAACTATTGAACTGACAAATGGTAAACTTACCTTTTAATGAACAATATACAATTAATGTATAATGCACGTTACCATTTTAATTTTTTGTAAACCTATGATCATGTATAATTTTTCAGGTACAGAGACGCATGGTAAAGTTCTATTTATATTTTCAGGTATTTTGCATAAGTCAGTTTTAAAGTAGAAATGTTCATACAGTGTCTTTTTCTTATAAATTAATGCATTGTAATTCTATGTATATATGACATAATATAGAATTTGCCAGAAACAAATAACATACTCTAAGCTAAATACGTAAGGACTTCATGGTTCCAACCACAATCTAAATTATTTCAAAAGAAATAGTTTTTAAAATTATATTATACAGAACAGTATACACATACAGTATATACTTTACAAAAGTGATTGAAGCAAACAAGATAATTCAAAGTATATTTACTAAACACCGTCAAGGGAAAATAAAAGACTAAGCTCTAGAAGCTTTTACCAACTAACTGTTCCCATGCACTGTGTTTTATCAAATATATTAGGAGTTTTAAACTGGTAGTAAGGAGGAACAGAAAGGTTTTTTTAAGATCAAAAGTAGAAAAATAATTTTATAAGATGTGTTGAATTTACTGTTTTTTTATGCTCTTTTGACAAGTTTGGACAGTTTTGGGGGACGATGGGGATGGGAAACTCAAGATTAATGTTAATAACTGCTTCTTTTTTATTTTATTCCATACAATCAAGTCTAACTTATCAACAAAGAAGACAACATCACATAAAATCAAGTCAAACTTGACAAAACAGAATTCAGTCCCCACTTGAGAACTATGGGTGGCAACCCATTTTGTGCCATGTGTTGTCTGGATCTGGGTTGTGAAGATTTGTGATTCTTGTGATGGGAATGGGTTGCAGTTGATCAGCATGAACAGTTTAAGCAAACTCCATTGCTTCACTGTAATCTGCATCGGCAGTGCTCCAAGGGAGTTAGAGTGAAGGTTCAATGGGATGATGGTTGGCAATGATTCTCCTATGGGACACATCCTAGACCCCCAGGAAAGAGAATCGGTGCTAGAAGACACAAAAAAGACACAATTGGATTGTGAGAAAAAAAAGTATAAGAACCACGGCTTTAGACTGTTTCTTTTTCAAATCATTGCTGTCCATTCATAATTGGTGCAGTTGAAGCTAAGATTTTTTTTGAGATTTGACAAGTTTACAAAGTATAATTTGAGACTTGAAAAATGAAATAGAGAATAACATGCAGGGATCACTTTATAAAGTAGAATTTTCAGTTGCATCTAGGATTTCTAAAAAACTTCCCTGTATAAAGCAGAAATAAATTTAAGTCTGTGTACCTGCTTAGTACTGGTTGAAATCGAAATTAATCCAATTCGATATCATGTGAAAAAGTAAATCACCTGTGGAAACTGCTGACCATTTCAAATATTTGAACAGGCTAACAAAAGATCTTCATGCAAACAGTTCCTACAGATAAATGTGATATACTTGAATACAGACTTGAATAAAAATCGCCTTTCCAATTACTTATTCAAGAAAAAATAACAATAGATGTAATGATCTACTGGTGAAAAATTAGTACACCCTTGGTTTCAGGAGCTTTTAGCAGAAATACAAAAATGGAGGCATGGTGGTATAGTGGTAGTGCTGCTGCCTCATGACAAGGAGACAGAGGTTCAAGTCCTGGGTGCTCTCTGCTTGGAGTTTACATGTTGTCCCTGTGTCTACAATAGCTTCCTCCAGGTGCTCCAGTTTCCTCCCATAGCCCAAAGACATGCAGGTTAGGAAGACTGGATTGGCCATTGACGTGTGCGCATGTGTGTTCACCATGTGACTGGATAGCACTCTGACCTAGAATTGTTCCTGCCTTGTGCCCAGTGCTTGCTGGGATAGGAACCACACCTAGATGGGATGGAATGTAGTCTCTTTCTGAAAATGTCTTTTAATTTGAATAGTTTGATAGATCTGTGGCATAGTGAGAAGCATGGCTGCCGGTCTGGTGTTCAATCTTTATTCAGTTTGCGTGTTGTCCACCTGTCTATCTGGGATTCTTCCAGAGTCAACATCTCCATTAGTGCTAAAAAATCCTATTCAATCAATAAGCATCTCCAATTTGACTTAGTGTGAATGGCTCAGAATGTGTTTTGTGGAGGTATTATCTACATGGAAAAGTAAATCAAAATACTAAATATGCTATGTACACAATTAAGTCTAGCTCATCACTGATCAGTATATAACAGAATAAATACTGCTTAAGACCTACAAAATCTAGGTAGAAAAACGATCACATTTTTAGGAATGTGGGTACCACTGCTGTTTGTATAACCTGTAAACATAATTAAATAAAATATTAAAAGTATATAAACAGAAGGTCTTTTACTGTATATTAGATTTCCTTAAACTAAGATTAAATGCCTTAGCAGATTTTAAAGGGTTAAATAAATATTGCCAGTGAAATTGTCTCACATGTTTACTGATTTAGCCTAAAACCCCTTTTTTAAAGGAAGGTGATGAACAAAAACTCATTTATAGCTTTAACTGCCTTCAGTCCTAATGACTCAGTTACCTAACTACCAAGGCCTACAGACATAAATTCCAATTATCTTAATTAACATACAAGATGGCAAGATTTCTATCTAGCTCTGAAAAAAACTTAATTACAGACCTCTTTTTCCTTTTTTTCAAAACTTTTCATTAGTCTAAAGGAACACTCTATTTTCTCTAAGACAAAGAATTCTCATCTTCACTAAACAGGTTAGCTTTAAAAACACAAAAAGATATTTTAAGTAAACATATTAGATACTTATTTTGGTTTACTAACCTTAATATTAAGCATTGATGTATTTGGTTTAGTTGAGTACAAGTAATTTCAGTAAACCCTATATTATAAAATGATGGGTGAATAATCAAGCAGATTTCAGATCAAAGGGGAGGTTAACATGTTTGTGTTAACATTTAAATATAAAGAACAAAATTAGAAATAGAATAACCCAGAAATAAAAAGTAACAGCTGGCAATTTGTTTGCTTCAACCAGTTATAGTGGAATGGACCAAGAAATTAATCAAACTTATAGCAATTTGTAGGATGACTGGTCTCATGAAAAAGCAAATTTTGGCTTATAAAAATTTCTGATAAGTTGCATTAATAGTTATTTTGACTTAGCACTATCCTCTGTCCAGCTTCATACATCCATCTGGGTGTCAAAGAACTGAAGGCAGGCATCTGTAACATGCCAGGGTGAAAATGTTGATTTAATCATTATTTTCTGTTTAAACAATTCGGTATCGAGATCAATCTTGTGAATCTCTATCCTGCTTAATTACTATAGGTAGATTGTTACTTATCTTTGACATCCAATCCAGTAGATGTCACTAATGCAGCTGTTAAGGCTTTCTGTGGAAAAAGCACTTTACTATCTAATTGGTGCCTTCGAAACTTAAATCAGATGTGTGTATGGATTCAAATGGTGTGTTGGTAAAGTACAACTGAATAAAAGGAAAGCCATATGTAAGCTGTGAAGCCCAGAAGTTTAGTATTGTTGTAACGCAATAAATTTGAGAAATCATTTATCCTGATGTCATCCATAAACATAATTTTACTCGACATCCAAACGAGTAGAGCCTTAATAATCCACAATGGAAAGGGGCGGAGCCCCAAGCTTCCAGTCAATTTGCCTTATGCCCAAAAAAAAGCGGAATCTATAGCAGTTTTTTATCTGTAAAGATATGAGACCCTACACCATTGCTAAAAATGAGGGCTTTCAACAAAGGATACAGGTTTTTGAATTGCAGTATGCTATACCAACCAGAAAGCAAGTGAGTGAAGTTATTGTATATAGGCTTTATGAAGATCGCCACATCTCTCAGGTCAGTGGAGAGAGTAACCCTAACTTGCAACAACTGAAAATCGATAGCAGCCGATTCTTATGTGATAATCACGTCACTACATTAAAAATTGTTCTTTTTCTTTACTGTTCCATTCATCCAATGCCACTGTCAACAAGCATCAGCTCTAGATCCTCATTTTAAAACACTTCCTTTTTGTTTGAGGAGTAAAGACACATTTTCAAAAACTGATTAACACAATGGTTACTGAACATATGTGTAACTTGTACAATTATGAAAAGACACAAGTGGTTCTGTTGTATCTTTAATTTTGACTAATTCAAGATTATTTTAAATGTCCAATAGGAGAATAAATTTGACTAACAGTTTAGTTGAATGGTGCCTACATGGAGATTCATAACACACAAATAGGTTTGAATAACATTATTTAAGAAGCAGTATTTGAATTGATGAATTTTGAATAAGTGCAGTACCATGTTTTTTTTGTTGTTTTTTTTTTTTGTTTTTGTTAAAGAGCAATAATATTTTGTTCCACATCTTCCAAATACTGATGCTAACTGTTCATTACTAATCAAGTGTTTCTTCTTAAATGTCATTCCATGCAATATGAAGTCACTATGTAGATACCCTTCAAATAAACTGAATCAGGACATTAGTGCCAATACCCACCCCTAATCTCTAATAACAATGCCCAGCATAATGCAGTCTAAATATCACCAAATGTTCAGTTGGAGTGATTAAACCAAACACACTTTAACTGCACCATTTCCCTAAATAAATTAATTAAAGGTATACAGGGTTAGTTTCTCAAAACCCTTGCACCAGTAAGAAGGAGCATATATAAGTAAGAACAGCTTGAATGACTCTCAATGACTTTCTTGAAGAAAAGTGACACACACTTCATTGTGCAAGATAAGCGGTGTATCTTCTTCTTTTAAATGAATGAATCTATGTGGTTCTCTTTGTGTCGTCAGAAATAAAAATTGTTATTTTACTATATGCTCTGCTCCTAAAACACTGAAATGTTTATCAACACAGAAAAAGACACATCATAGAAGTGCATGAAATATGAAAGAGTATTGAAAATATATTCACATTGTGACGTGTGAGTCACTGTCTTGCACCCCAAAACATGAGGCCGAGTCTCAGTACTTTAGCAAAACCAGCTTTATTCAACTTGAAACAGGAATAGCATGGTTATTTTTTGCAGCAGGAGCTACCACTCTCCTATACACAGACACAGCAAACGGGCATAGTTGGGGCCAGGTCAGTGGCCAAGTTATACCATTCCCTCCATTTATAATATCCCTTGCATCACCCATTAGCGACAGGCACGCATAGCGTGATCTCAATTGTCTCGCAGTTGTTTCTGCGTCACTCTGCTGCTGCACTGCAAACCTGTGGTTGCCTCAACAATGGAGAAACAGTCCTCCACAGACACAGCAGGTGTGCTTTGGCCTTTTGGGGGGGGGGGGTTGGTTCCTAAAGGAATTCAGAAACCTCACAACATAGTAAGTAAAAAGGAAACAGTAAAATGTATTTTTTGACAAAGTATGACATTTACAATCCAGCGTTCTTCTAAAAGGCAACCGAGACAGCAGTACACTCTGACCTCAGAAGTACAAGTCCTGGTTTATTTAACATGCCTTGCTAGCAGTTCTTTTTTAAATATTATGGAAGATGTCTTTGGAGCGAGTCCGTCCTCGTTAAGCTGTTAAGAGTACATTGTGTGCAGTGCCACTGAATCATAATGCAGAATTACAGTACAGGTATACTGTTAATTTGAACAGTTTATATAGTTAGTACATATTTGTAAGTTTAATACTGGAGTTTTCTTTATACGTTGTATTTTAACCTTGCACCTATATTTACTATAACAGTGGAGCTTTCTGATTGGGTGTGTAAGAGATGCAGGGGTTTACAGTAAATGAAAAAGAGAGCTTTTTTGGAGGCTGTAAGCTGGATATGTGGTTGTAATAATAAATCGAGAGATGGATATTTACTTACGCCGGTTTTCTTTGCCACTGACCACCATCAAACAAATCATACTTTTTACAATAGTATATGGCATGGCCCGTAGACAGTCAAAGATGATTTTTGTGGGTTTCCAGATTCAGTACCATTAGCCTTATTGATGGCACAAGTATTAGGATTATAGCCCTATTTATGAACCTCCAGTTTATTTTTGTAGAAAACAGTTTCCTTCACCTGAATGTGCAAATCATTCACATTATTAGAAACATTGTTAAGAAGTAATATCAGTCTGGTTGTGCGTTTTAGTATTCTCCAAATATATGTAACAACAATGTTATAGTCAATTCTTTTGTGTTGTTTTTGTTTTTTTTTTTTTGCCTGATACTAGCTAATCAATCTGCTATAAAGACTAATCTGTCATTTTTAATCACCATCTTATTGACACTGCTTGAATCCTTTTACCACTCACTAGTAAGGTATCCCACAAGTATTTGAACTTCTCATGCTTTCTTTCCATCGCTGACCCTTTCCTTGATCCACTTCAGTTCACATATAGGGCAAATCACTCACTGGAGGATGCAGTTAATTTATGCCTCCACTACATTCTTCAGCACCTGGACTTATCTAACACCTATGTGAGGGTCTTGCTTATGGATTTCTGCTCAGCCTTCAATACCATTGTTCCAGAGATGCTTCAGAGTAAACTAATACAGTTAGGTGCACACTATGGTGTTTGCCAGTGGATTATGAGTTTCTTGACAGGAAGGAAGCAGTATGTGAGACTGAGCCCCCATTTGTCGAATCCAATGTCAATTAGCATAGGCTCCTCCCAAAGCTGTGTCATTTCTCCCCACCTGTTTTCACTTTATATAAATGACTGATATTCATGGACAAATGTGTAAAAATGTGCTGAAGACACAACCATAGTAGGTCTCAACTCCAATAACGACATGTCTTTCTATCAAAGTGAGGTGGGCTGTCTTGTAGAATGGTGTTCTTGTAAAAACTTGGAAGTCAATGCTTTTAAGACAGTGAAAATGAGGATTGTCTTCCGCCAACAAGTCACTAACTGTCCACCTTGGCAAATTAATGACCAGACTGTGCCTGTGGTTCAGTCGTTTAAATTCCTGGAGACTACTTTCACTAATACATTAAAATGGGACAAGCACATCACCTCCATAATCATTAAAGCCAGGTAGAGATTGTTCTTCCTCTGACAGCTTAAGAAGCTCGGAGTATCAAGGCGTATACAGTGGTGTGAAAAACTATTTGCCCCCTTCCTGATTTCTTATTCTTTTACA
>JANRMT010062790.1:42480648-42519793 GCA_026402145.1 Polypterus bichir lapradei
GAATAAGAAATCAGGAAGGGGGCAAATAGTTTTTCACACCACTGTATTGTTACATTTTTACTTGTTCATCATTGTGAAAGTTGTGACCACCTCCATCACTGTTTGGTTTCCTTCTATCTCCTCTCTTTCTAATTGTCGATTGCAGTGGCTGATTTGTTCAGCTGAGGAAATCATTGGCTGTTTTCTCCCAACATTAAAAGATCTGTTCATCGCCAGAGCAAAAAAAGAGAGCAGGAAAGATTGCAGCTGACTCCACCCACCTCAGCAGCTGTCAATTCATTAAATTGTGGTCACAGAGAAGGTACAGGTCTATTGCGACCCGAACTACACACCATTCGGCAGCTTCTTTTCTCAAAGTATTCAAATCATAAATAAACTTACATAGGGTTACTCCTAACTGTTTTTACAACTTATAAACAGTAACTGTGTTGTTTGTTTTTTGTAATACTTCATACTTGCTCAACTTGCACTATTTGATATCTATATTATTTTATATAGTTTTTCTATTTATATGAGGGTATTATTGAAGTTTATAAATATTTTTTGTTCAAGAACCTGTTGTATTTGTATAGTTGTTTACACAATGTCAGAATAATGGTGGGTTGAAGTTGTGTTGTCTTGAGTTGGTATTGTCTTGTATTCCATGATTTTGCACTTAATCAAAGTCAACTCTGGTATGTTTCACATTCTAGCAATTAAGTGATTCTGATTATGTTCTGAGTATGTTCTGAATAAAGTGATTCTGAACTTTTCCATAGTTCCCACTAGTACAGACATGGTCCCTGTACAGTTGCCTCTGAGACAGCTTTCTTCTTCTGCTGTGTAATTTATTAATACACATTTAACAATGTTTTGCAAGTGTCGATAATTTAGTCACTGCTGAGATTTTTTCCTTCATTTTTGAAGCCTTTTTTAATTTGTGTCTAGAGACCAGGCTTTAAATTTCTGGTGTGTTTCATGTGTACTTCATTTATTACATTTTTTACTACATTGATCTTTTGAATGCTGTCAATATTGTATGATTTAACTTGCATTACTTCAAGTTCAAGTCCCTGTTTAAACTGTTATTTTCATCAGATCTTTGGATAGTCACACCTATTAAAGACAATTTCTGTTAAGGGTGGGCTTTCATTTCACCAGTGTGATATGCTTCTCTCTGATTTTCTTGGAAGCCTTCAAGTAATGGCTGAAAGAACTTGTTAAGAAACTAGTGAGAATAGCACAAGTAAAAATAGGCACAATGTTTTTTGGAGTGGTGGAACACCATTTTCCTATATCACATAACGATGGTACAACAAATCCCAGCTGCCATCAAGATTGTTTGCCAGTGCCTTTAAATTTTTGGACATACGAGGTTACATAGGATGTAAATTGCACTAGGAGCACAGTGGAGTCCATCGTCACTGAACACATAACACTTTGATAGAATAGTAAAGTAAGCTCAGAATATTACTGGTACATATCACCCTTTTGTTCATGACAGCTAGATGGAGCTCCTAGTGTCTCTATTGGGAAAGGCAGGTCCACCCCAACACCAAGAGTAATTCCAGAGATAGGTAAGGGCAATTAGAGAAGAGTGGGGGTAAAGAATCAGCTGTTGGGAGGAAAAGAGAAATAGTTCAGGATCTGGAGCTGACATTATGAAAACCCCACCTTATAGACAGAGCTCAGCAATCTCCATTGGTAAGCCTAGAGAGTTTGCAGATTTTGTTGTTTGGTCTAGTTTTTTTGCTACTTTTTTCTCCCTTGTGTTGTCTTTATGTAATAAATATCCTTTTTTGTCTGTTTTGGCCTCCTTGACATTATTCTACAATTATATTTGTGAAATTGCATTTAAAAATTAATGTTGTGCATTTCCTGATATATGAAAAAAGCCCATTATATTAACATTTTAATATTTACTTTATGTCACTCAATCTCTTAAATTTTGCTTTAAAATATTTCTTCTTGCATATAATATTCTTTGTGGTTTTATAAAAATTCTTTGCTTTACACTTTCCAAATGTGACTTCAGCTTTTTCTTAGTATTTTGTAAGAGTTTTGCAGCCTTTTTTAGTATTATATATTGAAGCAGAGAAAACCTCTCCCATGCAGTAATGCTTTCACTTATAACTAATGAATTAGTGTTAAATATGGGAATGTAGCAAAATCCTCATATATCATCTAAAATCCATTTTTTTGCAATCAAAACAATTGCTAATCAAATACAGACATTTGTAAATTATGCAATAAATAGCTTTCCCTCTTTTAAAACACATCATTTTTGAGTTGGTCTAACCTGTATCAAGGTTTGTTTATTGCTCTCACTAAACATGTTAAAAAAGGCAGTCCTTGAAAATTCCAAGATATGAGTTACAGTAGCTAAGTGATTATAATCACATGAACTGTAGCTATTGATTTGGAAGGTGTTGTGTTCAATACAAAACTTATTTTGATGTCAATTATTCATTAATAAGAAAGCTGGAGCATTCTTTATAATTTCAGGTTTGACTCAGCAATCAAAATGTATAAATGTATTTTACACCAAGCAAAAAAATGTCAATAGCTCTCCCCCTGAATCAATAGCTGGTTGCAAACATGATAATTGTCGGTGGTTTGCTGCAGAACAGAAGTACATCCTTTCCACTTCCATCAATAAAGACACTAGGTCGTATTTTGTTTCACTTTGCACTGGGGTGAGCCATGCTAGGTTAATTGCCCTGGGGCTGTTTTTCTTACATTTGATTTTCCTCAGTTTTACATTCAGTATCTTAAGTTAGCAAGACCTCAGCCTGTGACATTTTAATACTTAAAGTATTTACAGTGTTTGCTAAAGTATTATTGTGCTTTTTGTAATTAAACTTACTCCTTTTTGTTCTGTTCTGATTGTTTACTAAGATTATATTTTACATTTACTTTATTATATTATGGCTTTCAAGAAGGAGTAAATGCAAAGCAAAGATTAAAGCTACAAATAAATATCTTTTAAACACTTTAATATATTTCAATTTTCAGTCATTGTACTTTCTGTTGCTTTTAGTTATCTGTCTAGACATTGAAAATTTGGTTCCTTTATATATGTACTATTATGAGAATGCTGTGAATCTAACTAATGCTTAGTCTCCTTCGGTATATTACTTCATATTTGGCTATATTTAAATTGGCATACCACTTTTTGCTAAGTTTTCAGTAAACAAAGTGATAATCGTAATCTTTTCCTCACTTGAAAAATACTTACATCAAACACATGCATATCAATAGATGGTAATCATAACAACAAAAGTAAAAGGCACAGTGGAAAACGTGCATCCTACACAATAATTCACCAATTTGATTTGTGCTGTATTAAAAAGTGTCCAGAAAACATAAAAAGTAATTATGCTGACTAGCATACAGATTGGATAGATTGATGGACAGAAAACTGAAAAGCAAGGAAACAAGTGATTTCAGTTTCAACATAGATTTTAAGTGACCTCTTATAGTACATCAATAAAGTTCTTGCTATGCAGTTCATGCCACTTTATGCTTTATTGCTATCAATTATTTTAGCTGATGCTTTCATCTTAAGAGATAGAAATCACAGTGATATAAATGCTGAGATATTTCTATTTGAATGCTAGTAGATTTTTCATAGCTCACTTAGGGTATTAAACACCACTGGATGTGTATAGTATCTCTATATATATATACCATACACTTTTTGTTAATTTTTGGTTTAATACTAGAAACACCAAAGCAGACACTCACTGTCGTATGTTTTTAAATCTTTAATTATTTCAACAGTACACATGTCATTTTCATATTCTTCCTTCACTTTTCCTAAATTGCTGCACTTCAAACGTCATTATGAAATTCTATTCAAAAACAACAACAACATTTATTTATATAGCACATTTTCATACAAAAAAGTAGCTCAAAGTGCTTTACATGATTAAGAAAAAAAAAAGACAAAATAAGAAATTAAAATAAGACAACATTAGTTAACATAGAAAAAGAGTAAGGACCGATGGCCAGGGAGGACAGAAAAAACAAAAAAAAAAACTCCAGACGGCTGGAGAAAAAAATAAATTCTGCACGGGTTCCAGGCCACGAGACCGCCCAGTCCCCTCTGGGCATTCTACCTAACATAAATGAAATAGTCCTCTTTGTATTTAGGGTTTTCACGGACGGACTTGATGATGATGGTCATGCAGACTTCTGGCTTTTAATCCATCACTGTTGGAACATCACGGTGCTTTGAGTAGGTGGTGGTGGCGCAAGCCAGCAGCTGATCGAGCAAAGAGGAGGTAAAAATAAACCTGTATTCGGAGGAGCAGCTATGTCTCCTTGGGGTGTGTTCAGCTCCCCTCTTCTCAACGTAAGTGGCAGAGACACAAAGTGGCTGGCGCGTAGCGCAGGCAAGGGGTGTTGGCGAGCAAAGCAAGTAGCAGGGAAACCCCTAGTTCGAATATAAATGTTGTATTTTCTTTGTGAAAAAGGAAGAACCAGTGCAACTTGGTAATTGTCTGTAACTGAGGCACCATTTTGAAAAAAATACTTGGCTACAGCTATATTGGTGAATGTTTTGAAAAATGTACACACACAATCACACATATTGACTTACATATATGGCAGGAGCATATGTACACAAAGGAAAGTTTATTCTTGAATTTGCATACATTATCAGTAGGGAATCCATTCCCAGGAATTCGGGAATCCCGCATGTCATTCCCGGGAATCCCGGGCACCCGGGGATGACACAGTGCACGGGCATCTCACATGTGAACGGTTTTAGAACAACCGACACTTATTTTTAATAAAACTACTGCAATATGTTGACACCAATAAAAGACTAACCTTATCTACAAGCAGTTCATGCTGTCATATAAGTACATGTATCTAGATAGTTGCGGTAAAAAGCACAATCTATCCAGCGTGCGGTCATCCAGGTGAGAGCACACATTCGTGCAGAGTAAGCCAGCTGCTGAGAAAGCACGCTGTGCCTCCACTGAAATAGGCGGCACAGTCATCAGATACTGATACACTTGTTCTAAACAACGCCCACGCTTGCTGTTGCTCTGAAACACCGCCATTTCAGCTTTTACTGATGCATCCAGTTTCTTGTCATCATTCTTTGATGGCAAGTTTCTTGGCACAGATAATGCAGATGCAACAGACTGACACATTGCAATTTCAAGTTGCTGTTCAAAGCTGTTGTCTGACAGACGTCAATGAAGTCTGCCTCGTCCTGGCACTTGTGAGCTGCAGAGTGCAGACTCCTCCCAGTCCACTGTGCTCAGGGTTACTGGGAGCCGGGAGACTGACGACTGCTGCTGGTCTGTTGTTGACTGAATTAATCGGCAACACACTACACCATGTGCCAAAAAACTGTGCCGTTTAATTATTTTCAACTATAACTCTGTTATTTCTTGATCGTTTTTTACACTTTTACACGCTATATATGCGAGCTTGGCTGTTCCCGGTTTCCCGGAAATTACAGCAGATTCATTCCGAAGTAGAACCGATGTAGAACCACTGCTCTATACAACTCTAAGTAACTGACACGCAGGTAAACAGACTTGAGCTGAGAAAACTGTGCGGGGTGGGGGGATGTGATAGCAGGCTGCTTGCTGTTTGCGGCTTATCCACACATTTACAGGACAAAAGATGCTGACGGAGAGGTGAGAAGCGATTTAAGGTGGGACGGATCTACAAGTTTTTTCATAGGCTCTGGTAATTCTAGTGTTAATGCCAGCTTCTCTAATTCCAGCATTTGTACTATACCCTTTATATAATATGCAGTGATTATCAAAGTACTGCATGAATAATTAAATGTAATGCTAAAATATAAAACATAATTTTTTCGTTAGAACACTGAAAAATAATGCATTATTTGTGATCATATCATACAAACTGTCATTCAAAGGAATTAGAAGAGCAGTCAAAGTGTACAAACAATGCAATGTGGACTACAAAATACTCAGTTTCAGTGACAACTGTTTGACAGGAATTCCACAGGGCAAGGTATTGCTAAGGATCTACAATCCCTAAGAATCTAATTACATCAAAAAAATACATTTATTTATCATTAAATGAAAAGAAAACAACAAAAAAATGTGGACAAATACTGGACAGAAGTATTACACCTTTAAGGTAAGCTCTGGCTGGTATTATTTGCTAATATTTAAAAATAGGTAATGTATTATTTTTTTCTCTGTGTTGATACATTGTCAGTTACCATTATAGATTTCATTTATGCCATAATGATATAATATTGATATTTTAGAGCCCTATTTTCTGTGTCATTCACAAGCTGTTTACTCTTTTATTGATAAAAATGTACTAACATTTCTCAAGTTGTGCATTTATTTATGACACGATTGTTATTTCAGACCAACATGTGCTTATCCTGGAACTTAGATTATCAAGCACTTATAATGTAATCCACAATTGACAGTTTAACCTGTTGTTATTAGTTGATGAAGATCCTATTAAATTTATCTCCACAAAAATTTACTTCTTTGTTAAAACATATCTCAGGAGATATCTGCCAGAACTCTCTAAGAAACACTTTAAATTTTAAGAATGTCCTATGTGTCATGAAAAAAAACTGCAAAAAAGAAAGGCAAGAGAATTAATTAGCAACACATATAAAATCAATGGTGAATATGCACAATTGCCCACTGTGACCACTTTAGAAAAAGATTACCTTTTCAAAGAGAATGGAATTTATTGACCACAAGAGAAATGAATATACTCTATCTATTGCCTTAATCATGGCATTCTTATATGAGCATGAAGAACAGGCTAATAAGATGCTACGATCATACAAAATAGACAAAATCAGCTGCAATCCAGAATCACCACACATAATGAAAAAGTGACTAAATAGAAGCAAATGTGTAAATATTAGCACCAGAAAAGGAAACTAACTTATTTAAAATAGAGTCTTCATTAAATTTATTGGCAAGAGTTTCTTTTTAAATTGGTGTACTGCCAGAGCTGGAAATTTTCAGAGCACAAACACAGGGAAGAAACCAAGACCAGGGGATAAGGAAGACATTTTTCGCCTAAAACAGATAGTAGCCAAAAGCTAGAAAGTCAGAAAATATTGAATAAAAAAAAACCAGGATGAATACCAAAAATTAAAGTCAGAGCAACACACAAGAATCCTAACTGCCTGAATAGAATTTGATATGCTAGCAAATTTAGTCAGAAATCCAAAAGTTTACATATATATAACATATAACAATATATATAACATTTCAAACAAACCAGTCAGCATACAGGAAAATGGAATGGTCCAGAAACCCATCTCTGCTTTTAAGCATTATCTAAAGTCCCAAAATAGATATTCAAACGTGTCTCTTGGCTGATAAGAGTCCATCTGGCCTGAATGTGTGTTTGCTAGCAGGTCTCACAGGGCTGGTGTTTAGTGGCGATGCAAGTTGCCTCTGAGGCACAGAAGGGTGGGCAAAGGGGGCAAAGCAGCTTGGGGATGCCACCAAAGTGCTCACTAAGTGTTGTATCCGAGAATGCTGATCTCGGAGCTCTTTTTTTACCAACTTCTCCAGTAATTCTGCCCCTTCAGGTAGTTGAGCATGTGTGTGAGATATAATGTGTTTGTGGTTATTAAAATAGTGGTTACAAAAAGTGTGCCACTTAAGAAAAAAAGAGGAATTGCAACAAGATAAATGATCTACATAGTCCTCTTCATACTAGGCTTCAATGTTGCGACCAGTGCTGAAGCAAATTAAAAGAGAGAACCCAGGCTGAACTCAGGTATCCACATCTGACTGAATATTGAATATTGACATCACAATCAGTTCAAGTTGAGTAAATACTGACAGACTTAGAATGTGGCAACATGGGCCTCAATGAAAATTAACAAAACAAGAAATCCAGATTAATGGTGATTTGACAGTGTTATTAAATGCCTGGCAATATGGTAGGCATTTAATGATCATTCCAGATTTCTTCAAATAAACTGCCGAGGGCTGAGCTTTAACAAGTCACAAAGATGGAGGGATCATGCAAGGTGGGTTTAAGTTAATTATTAACTAACCAATTGCACAATGATACAGAAATTATCCATAAAGAGCATTGTCACCAGTCCTGGAATTTAAAACTGTCGCGATAAAACCTGTTGTAACCTCTCCCAAAACGTCGGCGCCTATATAGAAAACAAGATGGTGTTGCAGCGTATCCCTATCAATTGTTCTCAAAACACCTTGTAGGAAGATATAAGGTTAATCTGCAAAATCCCTAAATAGGCATATACTTTACTTAAAACAATTCAGGGAACCCACAGAAAATTAATAAAAACTGATGATCATAACATCACCAGCTTTGCTGTGTCATATGTTTTGGGAAGATAAGTTGCTCAAATCTAATAGGAATAAAATCTTTGCTCATTTATCGGACAGTCTTGAAATCACAATAATCCACATACAGCACTGTTTAATAGCTAAAAGGGCATTACTGCTTAAACAACAAATTGTTGTAATAACTTGCACTACACTGCTAGCACACCAATTTATCTTGTTCAGCTTAAAGAATCCTAATCCAAATACCATAATGCAATTGAAAAAGGATTTCCTATCTTACTTTAAATTTGAAAAAAGTAAAGCCATTTTATGAGGAGCAGTCCAAAAGTTGTTTTGAATCTGGCAGGCATTTATGAATGTTGCCCTTAGTGAATTTAGATTTCAAATTATCGCTAACTTTGCAGACACTTCAGTTTCTTTAAATGTAAAACCTCAGTTTAAGTCAACTATCTTTTTTTTTTTGCTAACTGGGTGGATAAGTATTGTTTACCCTCATGACCTGTAATTTACTCATTTTAAGGCAAAACATAAAGTTGCTACAATGTTACAAATTTTTGTGTTTATGTTTAGTGTCATAATTATATACCATAAATTATACGGAGACATCTTTGGTTATGAGCATTTCAACCTTTTTTCATTTTGTTTCATTATTTGTAAGATACTGTTTCTCAGCTCCATGACTGAATCTTTATCAAAAAAGGATATTTTCAGAAATCTTCACAAGACTGTAATGCTGCTGCTGTTGCAGAAATGATGCACTTCATACAACACTAACACATCAACAGCTTCTAATTTGGACAAGAGCAAGCGTCTCAATTCAGCAAGAAGCAAATTGCACTGATTTAGGTGTTTCATTAAGCCATCTTGAACTTATCTTGGTGCTTTGAAGGTCTTAAAACAGACAGATCAAGACTTGAACATAGAAGCTAAGGCTGTTACTTCCTCATCTTTGTATTTGCATATGAAAAAACTACAATTTTAACTACAAAAAACATTTTTTTAACGGTTTTCTCATTTACCTTTCACAAAAGGTACAACTATAACAAAACAAGTGCACTTTTATTCAAGAATTTAACCGAAGAAAAAAGAAAGCAGGTTACGGTAGGCGGTTGATACGACAGCTTGGTGGTACAATGCTAAGAACTGCTGTCTTCCAATCAAGAGGTTGTGGTTTTGATATCAGCTGCTTCCCAAATTTACCATTTTGTACTTGTCAAAGTTAGCTGGTTATTTTTTCAGTTTTTATTCTCTCACTCATGTTCAAGCTCCCAAACTTGTTTTGTTATACCCCCTCTTTATTTGAAAACCGTGTCAGATCTTGTGCATGAACGAGACTGGGACTGAGAAAACCGTGGATGTGAATGGTGTCCGTGACAGAGAATGACTGTGGATGTGAATTTTTTTTTTATTCAGTTTTATTGTTGAGTGTTCCTGCTCACGCTGAATTAGTATGCACCTTCTGATCCATGATGTCAAAGCCGCACTGACTAAAAAAGAGAGACTTAGGTATATATGACATTTGAAATAATTCATTTTATGACCTGTATTGTACATTTCATTGTGTCTGTAAATTTATAGTACTTGTCAAAGTTAGCGTTTTTTTTTTTTTCAGTTTTATTCTCTCACTCACATTCACGCACGCCACCCCAAACCCCAATCTGATGCTGTATGCAGATAAAGCCGTGTACTTGACTGGGAATAATTGTGGATGTCAATAGTGCGGCTGTTACAGACACAAATCAAATGTATGTTTTTATTGTATGATATTAACAATAAAAGCAGCTCACTACTCAACATGGTAAATTTGGAAAGCAGCTGGTATCGAAACCGCAACCTCTTGATTGGAAGGCAGCAGTTCTTAGCATTGCACCACGCAAGCTGTCGTATCAACCAACTACCGTAACCTGCTTTCTTTTTTCTTCGGTTAAATTTTTGAATAAAAGTGCACTTGATTTGTTATACTTGTACCTTTTGTGAAAGTGTTTATTTCATAGATAAACACTGTGCACTGAGAAACTTCTTTGCGAATTGAACTGCAGCGGTGGGTGGGAGGATAGGATACCAGGCTGCTTGCTGCTTATCAACACATTTATAGGACAAAAGAGGATGACGGAGAGGTGAGAAAGGATTTAAGGTGGGCTGGATTTACAAGTTTTCTCTTAGGCTCTGGTAATTCTAGTGTTAACACAGAAGAGATAATGGGACCAACAATAGGAAAAAGGGATTTTATTTTATTAGAAAAAAAGTGGAAATGAAGTTGCACAATGGGGGAAAAATATTTTGTTTCTATGGGCAACCAAGAAGGAGGATGCTGAGGTGGGAGGACAAGCCCAGCTCCAGACTGGCCTTAGGGTAAAGGCAAGGTGGTACAGCTCAAGACCAGGGAGTGAAATGCCACCATCTGACGTGTTGCTGATCAAAGTGGAGTGTTTAATAGATGGACTCTTTTGATTCGAAAGAAAGAGGACACCAGAGACTTAACATAGTGCCAGAACTTAGGTGGGGGAGAAAAATGGAGCATAGAACTAAAAAAGTTAATTTTTGCGAGCAAATTAATTTTAATAATTGCCAGTTTGGACTGGAAGGGGAAGATGGGACCAAGAAGAAATGGAGTCTCTGACTCCTTTCAGAGCATGGCAGATGTTGGCAACTGCAAGCTCCTGGACTCCATCACAAATGATAACAAGAAGAAGTTAGTGAGAAAAGAACAGATTTAGACCAGTTAATCTTACAACCAGATAAGGCTTCATAGATATTAAAATGATCAAGGACATGGGGGAAATCAGTAGGGGCATTACCAAGACAGAGAACAGCTTCTTTTACATACAATAAAACTTTTTGGGGTATATCTTTTATCAATATAAGACTAATATTGTCTGAGGTGGGAAGAACTACTGTCAGAGGCTCTAATGAAATAATAAAGAGAAAAGGGGAAAGAGGATAGTACTGTCTGGCTCCTTGAAACACAGGAAGGGGGGGGGGGGATGCTGGCATTCATAAGAAGGATAGAATAGAATAGGGGAAGAGAAAAAGATCTGAACTGTGTTTAGAAAGCCTGGGTCAAAACCCATTCTATCCAGGACCTTCAATAAAAAGGCACACTTCATCCAAATGTCTTCTCTGTATCTAAGGAAAAATAGTGGAGGATAAGGAAAGATTAGGGGCAACATGCAAACATGCAGGAAGCACTGAACATTGTCAGCTGCCTGACGGGACTTAATAAAGGAAGTTTGATCAGAATGAATCAGATTAGGAATTACCGACTGCAGCTGATGTACAAGCACCTTTGCCAGAATTTTCATGAATTCATGAATGGTAATGGGCAATAACTGACGCAATCGGTGGGGTCCTTACCCTGTTTAAGCAACAGGGTAATCAGAACTAAATCAAGTAAAGAGTTGAGATGGAATAAAGAAATAGAGTTAAGAGTGGGACTGAAAGCTGCTTCCAAAAAGCAGACAAAATCTCAGGGGGCATCCCATCAGGCCCTGGAGATTTCCCAGAATTCATAGAGTCTAGTGCTTCTTTTAGTTTATTAACTGATAGGGGGCTATTCAGAGCAGAGGCCACTCAGCTCAGAGAGTGTTAGGGATTTTAGAAATGAGTTCACATCAACCAGATCAGAGGGATAAGATGAAAACACATCAGAATAAAACTGTAAAATACATTTATTAATTTTGTCTGGGATTGTAGTAAAAGACCCATCCTTGGCTTTAATGGCCAAAATCATCACAAAGGAATTTGCGAAGCAGAAGAGAACCAGAAGTTTACTGGGTCTAGATGCAGAAACATAGCAGCATGTCCTGGTGCAATGTACCAGATATTCTACAATACACAACAGTAAAGCATTCAGTTCAGCCCTAGTGCTTGCAGTGAGAGTTTCATAGTCTTTTCCCACCACATGCGGACATGAACTCTCTAAAAGCGAAAAATTATTTTCCATATTGGAGATCTTTTGACAAGATTCAAAGGCCAAGCCACTGGCAAAAGTATTAGTAGCATCACAAAGCCATCCAGCAAAATGAAGGATTTGAATTGATCCAGCATTAATAGAAATAAATTCTTCAAGCTTACGAGCCAAATAAGCAATACATTTAGAGTTCTGAAGCAGAGATGTATTAAATTTTAATCGTGGTGTCTGGGAGAAAATACCACGTGTAACACAGCACACTTATGATCAAAGATGCAAGAGGAGACTAGCATTAGTAACAGTAGAAGCTAGAGAACGAGAAACCAAATGTAATCTATGCAAGACTGGGACTTAAAGAGGTGAGAAAAAAAGGAGTACTCTTTAACCTAGGGGTTAATTAAACAATACAAATCTACCAGATTAAGATCAGCAACAAATTGACACAAACTGCAAGTTGAAAGAGGGAAACAATGTCCAAGGAGAGGAGGGGATTTATCCAGGACTGGGTCAAGCACAGCATTGGCATCTTTGCCAATAACAAACTCATAGTCATGGTGTATAAGAATCTGAAAAATCTGATTAGCCAAGTTCTGGAAGAAGGTGCAATGAAATGGGGTGGGAGCATTCACAGAATAAATCCAAATATTCCTACCACCAAGCTCGGACAGGAGATAATTGTACCTACCCACTAGAATCACACCCAGAACCTTAAGCTGAAGCGATCGCTGGACAAATATCCCACCTTTACAATTGCTGGAGGGGGTGGATGGCAATGAGACAACCATATAAGGTTTGGAGGCAGCCCGCATCACATCTTGCTTTAACAAAGGCGTCTTAATTAAAAGAGCAATATCAATGTGGTTTCTATGTAAAAAGTCAATCACACAAGACCTTGTCTCAGGTGTAGACAATGCTCTAACATTCTAAGAACCTATATTCAAGTTAGCCATAGTCTGAAATAAAGCAAACAGTAAAGACAGGAAGGAAGAAAAACAGAAAAATGCCACAAGCGAGCACATGTCCGTCATTCACCCATGAACTCACAAAGCGAGTCTCAGTAAAACCCATGCTCCCCCAAAAAAATGATATAAAACCACTAAACCCTGTGCTCTATATCAGGCACGGCAGATCCCGAAGCAATTACCCCTCTGACCTTGCATGAGTGAAATGCCTACGCTAAAAAATTTAGGAGATGTAATATTAAGGCTTAAAAGCAGACACATTTACAACCTAAGAATGCTAGGCATCGATGTTAACACACAGAAGGCCCCCATTATCAAACTGGGAGTGGCTGCATGAATGCGTCCCACCACCCTGCCCAATAAAACAGATAAAGAAATATGAAACAGAAATGAAAGCCTCTGGCATCAGGATCAGCGATTATGAAAAATATAAAGTAAATACCCAGACCCTGAAGGACACTACACCACATTACCCTCTGAAGTTAAATTGCAATAACAATATTTAAAAGAGATTAAAGTGACCAAAATATTGAGGTATAATCAGTCTTTGCAAAATTATTTGACAGAATAAAAAGTAATTAAAAGCAGAACCTTAGCTAGGCGAAGTTCACAATGATGCTGGTCGGAGAAGTAGTGGCAACCACCAAGTGGAGAAGTAAAGGGCAAAGGTATCCGGCGATGTGTCACAGAGGAAAGGTGCTAAGCGATTTGAAGTCATCTAAAGCTTTGTTTGCCTCTGCTGGAGTGTTGTAGAATCTATGCTGACCTCCAAAAGTAAGCTTGAATTGCACAGAAATAAACAAAAAAAGGGTGACTCTTAACTCCTTCGCCCTTGTGATCTGCTTGTTCTATGTCCATCTTGCAGTGGCCGTTTTAGCAATGAAGCCTTGATAAAAACAAATTCTATGCCCTTCAAAGGAGAGCTCCTGACATTTTCTTGCCTCTCAAACAACTGTCAGGTGGTCTTGTTAACTGAGAAACTGCATTATAATAGCAGGAGGGTGGGATGTGTTATCCTGTGCACTATACACCCTGTGTGGCCTTTCTGTAACAGCCTCAAAGAAAGCAAGAGCAAGAAACATTTTTGGTCAGAGCTGATGAAGGCAAGTTAGCATATAGTTTCCTTCTCTACCAGTCCTTATTCTGTCTCAGGTGAGCTTTGCCTGCAGCGACTCAACCTCCCCATTAATGGCAGTGATTTCCACAAAATTGTGTTTAATGGAGTCAATGTCCTTCTTTAGCATCTTGAAGTCAGCCTTAAGATATTTATATCAGTCTCAAGCTGGATATGATTCTGCTGGATAATGTCATGTAAAGAGTTCACCTGGTCCCCCCAAAAATGTTTTCAACCACTCCACAAAAGAAGCCATATAGGGAGAGATGGCATCCTGTGAGCTGCCTTCAGGTTGGGTAATATATTATCAGGACTGCTAAGGGAGGAACTGGGTCTTCTTTGTGAAGTAGCTTACTAAGATGTTTTGAAAAGGTTTAGGTGACAAGAGCAAACAGTAGTGAGCAAAAGGTGGAAAGGATGCAAACAGATGCAAAACTATGCAACCATTACAAGCATGTATCACATGATTTAGCTTTATATACTGTACATTTCTATTGCATCAATTAATCATTTTCTTTCTCCTTGTTTTATGTGTAGCAAATTTTTCCACTTTATAATATGACTTGCCATAATTTTCTCTGATTATGAGTTAATTTTGTAAAATCATTATGAAATCATATCTATAAAATACTTTTAAAATGTTATCACACATTTGAAACCTCCTTCCTCATTCTGTATTAAATAGTCAATTGTTTTATTTGTCCAGATGCTTAGTATGGGTGTTGAGTGCAGCTTGCATAATTGGCACTAATGTGTCTCTTGCCTGTGCCAATCGCTAGCAAGTGTTATACTTTGAAATTGCTGCTGCCATTTAAATTGGGAGCTGAGCAAGGCTGAGGTCTTGATTTTCATTTTGGAGTGTGTTATTAGGCAATCTAATCTCTAGGCCCTTGTATTTGATAGCTGTTATATTTTGCCAAAGTCAGGTGTCATGAAAGCTAGTTGCTTCTATCAACTATGAGCTGTCAGATTTGGCATGTCTTCAATGTCTTTATACCAGACAGACATTTTGCCAGGCTGCAGTTTGCTGCATTTTTTAAAAGATAATGGCCAAAACCTGACACATTCAGTCTTACTTTAAACCTAAATTACTCAAATACTTTACATAGTACCTTTCATAATGTAAAATTCCTGAAAAAAACTGCCTAAAATAAAAGGGTAGAACTATTATTTTAAAAAAGTACTTTTTTAAAATAATAAAGATAAAAAATGTTGACATTTCTTTGGGAAAGTTCTGTAAGGGCAGTGATTGCTTACACTTATATAATCTACAATATTTACTTTTTCAAGTATCAAAACCCTCTCCAGCTTGAAATGAACAATGAAAATGAATATGAGGGTAATTCTTATTTGTGCATATCTAATCTAATATATAATAAAAAATAAAAGTGAACAGTAGGTAAGCTAAGCACCTTGAAAAGTCTGAGAAGCCGACTTTATGGGAGCATGCCTCAAACAGACAACACAAGGCAAGAGATGTACAGACATACGAGGACACCAAAGAAAATGGCTGAAGGTATACACAGGGCAATAGATATCAAATATTTTAAATGCATTCTATTACCCGTCTTTGACAGGTAATGTGGCTAGTCCAACTTAATTAAATGATATGTGACTGTGTGTCCAGCTGGTTGCAATGTATTTGTCATTCCAACAGATGGTGCATCACAAACACTTTAAGTAATAAAATGCATTGCATTTGTCATTCCAAAAAAGGCACATCACAAACGTTAACAATCCTTTTGCGAATCCCATACCAAATGGCAGGTAACAGAGGCATATGCATTGCATTTGTCATTCCAACAGAAACACAAACAAATGCAGTGATGCATTTTATAATTACAAATGTTTGTGTTACACCATCTTTAGGAATGACAAATGCAATGCATTTTATTATTGCATGTATTACAAAATATATTCCAGTAGATAGCGCACTGCAAACATTAACATTGAGGTCTATGTTGATTACTTAGATTTCAATCTGCCTTAGATAGGTAATACAGCTCGTAAATTCATAAATGCATTTGCCCATTCTTACCTTACAGAACTTATTAGCAGTAAACTACTAAATAAACATGTAATATAATTATAACTAGAGCCCCTAAATGCTACTTGGGCTCCTTTGTACCAACAGCAATACATCTGCGTAATGCCTCACTGTGACAGCCAGGTCAGACTCTGTCTTTTAAATTTTCTTGCGTTCAGACCAAAGTGTATGTTTAAATTTATTTATATACTTAGCTGCTTATATATGTATTTATTTATTTAAAGAACGTGTGTAAAAAGCCAAATTTCCCTGTGGGGACAAAGAAAGTTATATATATGTATCTATCTATCTATCACAACATTTATCCCAAATTAAAGCTGAAGACACATTCATTTTGTAAGCCATAATCTCCGTACAGATGCTACTGTCATTCCAACAGTAGATCATGCTGATATTTTGTGTCTCTTTAACTGTTTACTTTTTATTTAGTGCTATGGCATTTGAACAGGTTATCCCTCCTCATCTTGGAATGGGACCTTGGAGTGGATGTTAAGCTACCAGGGGGTCATGCCTGGTTTCAGGTCTTTATCATATTCTGCCTAAATCATGATTCTTTTTCTTTTGCATTGAAATATTACAACTGCAGAGTCCTCAGTGTGGGGCTGATTAGGAAAGATGGAATCAACAAGTAGATGTGGTTGTACACATCTTTGTTATGTTTTGATTTATTCATTTCCTGAACCTTCTTGGTCCAGTTCTGGGTGAAGGAAGCTCCTGGCAGCATCAGGAACAATCACAGTATAAAGAATGCAACTGTCAGTTTACATAAATAACCCATTTGAGAATTTAGCAAATACTTATTCACTATTTAAGATTTCATAACATAATATGCTTAAGTATCACATTTATTTAAGCCTGTTTCTATAACAACAACACCAACATTTATTTATATAGCGCATATTTAAAAAAAAACTGTAGCTCAAAGAGCTGTACAGGAAGTAAATAATAATAATAATAAAAAATGTAAATAAATACATAAAACGAATGAATAATTAAATAAAAATACACCAATACCAAACAAATATATACAAACATAAAATAATTAATAACATTTACATAGCACTTCTCTAACTATTCAAAGCACCTTACATAGACAGTGGGGAACCAATTTAGCCACTGCCATTTTGCATCAGTACACTCACCACATATTAGTGGTTACGTGGTGAGGGGACAAGAGAGATAGCCAGTGTAAAGAGAAACAAACACAGGAAAAAGGTTTGGCAGATCCATTCTATATATTGTAGGTTTCTCGGGACAAAAAGGCTGTGAGATACTCTGCCAATCTGTTGAGACTGAGTCACCAACAAGGACTGACTGCAGAGCAAAAGTGGTGGGTTGTTATAATGGAGGGACAGGAAGAGGCGGGTCATCTGGACAGAAGATGGATGTGAGGTCATCAGGGGGCGTGGTCTGAAGCCGGAAGAGGATGGAAGTTAGTTCTAACTGCTCATGAAAGAATGGGAGAAAAGGCATTAGCACATTTGGTCACCCCTTATACCTGCACTTCAGTGTTAGTCAGACCCCCATGCTGCCTCCCATGTGCATGTGTGTGACACCAGTTAGAAACAAGGGTTGCTTAAGGATCCAGAATGGATGAGACCATGATAGGCCATGTATTTACTATATCAGGGTACACCTTACTCTTTTCAAAGAGTAAAGAATCAGGACGTCAACTTTAGGTCTCATCCGAAGGACGGCGCCATTTTTTTCAGCACTGTTTGAATCCTACCTGGCAGGGAGAAAATTCTTTGTTAGTTGTGGGAATTACAACTCAAAGACACATGATATCCAATATGGTGTTCCACAAGGCTCTATCCTAGGTCCGCTGTTATTCTCAATCTATATGCTTACATTAGGTCAGATTATCTCAGGGCACAACGTGAGCTACCACAGCTATGCTGATGACACACAGCTGTACTTATCAATAGCACCTGATGACCCCGATTCTCTTGATTCACTAACACAATGTCTGACTTGTATCTCAGAATGGATGAATAGTAACTTTCACAAGTTAAATAAAGAGAAAACTGAAATCTTAGTGATTGGCAATAATGGATACAATGAGGCTATTAGAAATAAACTGGATACATTAGGATTAAAAGTCAAGACGACGGTAAAAAGCTTGGGGGTAATTGTTGACTGTAATCTGAATTTTAAATCGGATATTAATCAGATGACTAGGACAGCATTTTTTCACTTAAGAAACATAGCTAGTTAGACCTCTTATATCACTAAAAGATGCTAAGAAATTAGTTCACGCGTTTGTTTTCAGTCGACTAGATTACTGTAACGCACTCCTCTCAGGACTACCCAAGAAAGACATAAATCGTTTGCAACTAGTGCAGAATGCAGCTGCTAGAATCCTAACTAGGAAAAGAAAATCCGAACACATTTCTCCAGTTTTGATGTCACTACACTGGTTACCTGTGTCATTCAGGATTGACTTTAAAATTCTGCTTATGGTTTATAAAGCCTTAAATAATCTCGCCCCATCTTATATATCAGAATGTCTGACACCTTATATTCCAAATCGTAACCTCAGATCCTCAAATGAGTGTCTCCTTAGAATTCCAAGAAAAAAACTTAAAAGTGGTGAGGCGGCCTTCTGCTATTATGCACCTAAAATCTGGAATAGCCTGCCAATAGGAATTCGCCAGCCTAATACAATAGAGCACTTTAAAACACCGCTGAAAACACATTACTTTAACATGGCCTTTTCATAACTTCACTTTAACTTAATCCTGATACTCTGTATGTTCAATTCATCATAATAACTATTCATGGTGGCTGTAAAATCCGTACTGACCCCTACTCTCTCTTCTGGTTCTTTTTCCGGTTTCTTTGTGGTGGCAGCCTGCGCCACCACCACCTACTCAAAGCATCATGATGCTTCAACAATGATGGATGGATTAAAAGCCAGAAGTCTACGTGACCATCATTATCAAGTCCTTCCGTGAGAACCCTAAATCCAAAGAGGACTGTTTCATTTATGTTAGGTAGAATGCCCAGAGGGGACTGGGCAGTCTAATGGTCTGGAATCCCTGCAGATTTTATTTTTTTCTCCAGCCATCTGGAGTCTTTTTTTTTGTTTTTTCTGTCCACCCTGGCCATTGGACCGTACTCTTATTCTATGTTAATTAATGTTGACTTATTTTATTTTGTTACTGTGTCTTTTATTTTTCTATTCTTCATTATGTAAAGCACTCTGAGCTACTTTTTGTATGAAAATGTGCTATATAAATAAATGTTGTTGTTGTTGCTGTGTCCCTGTCACTTGCATTGGGACCAACACACAGACCACAGATTAAGCGCCCTGTGTTGGTCTCACCAACAGCTCTTCCAGCAGCAACCGAAATGTTTTCTGGTTGGCCTCCCATCCATGTACTGGCCAGGCTCAAACATAGATAGCTTCAGGGACACTACCTGTGCCGAAGTTCAGGTTTTATGGCAGCCGTACAAACGTGCACAATATAAATAAATAAGGAACAGAGATGGAAAATATTTAAACATGTGTAAAATTACCATTGACTAAACTCAACTTTTTAATTCTATGTTGGTTATAATGAAAAATAACAGAGGAAATTAAAAACTCCAGCTGGTGAGATGCTGGAAAAAATTAAGCTCTAGATTTTCAACACTAACAGACCCCACTGGTAACAAAGTAAATCATTATTGCAGTAATGCATTGTCCTAAAGGCTAAAAACAGTGGGTCTCATGAAATGTTGGTGTGCCCAATTTTCCTTCTCCTGACAAAAATTGATTGATTTATTTTTTTTTATTGCTCAGGTAAATTTATTGATTGATCAAATTCTATCTGTCCCGAATGTATCCCGCATGCACAAAATGCATTACTGTAAATAACTTTGTCAGACTAAAAGATGCTTCACAATATGTTAATGCATAATGTTTGCGAATTCATCAGCTCATGATGGCAAGGAAAGAAAATCAAGAAAACAAAGACCAAAGCTGTTAATTTGAGAGCATTAATCTCTGATGGTGTTCTGCATACAAAAACATGTGGACAGGAGAAAGGGCTGGGGATAGCGATGTGGATGGTTTGGGTTCAAAACAGTCCTTACGAGAGCAGTGTGAATGCTTTTTGAAAAGTTTTGATCCCATGTCATTGTTTGCAAGTCATACTTTTCTAAAAAAAATCACCATTGTCACATATGACTGAAAAAGTGGGAACTGAGCTGCTACATGAATAGAGCGTTTTTTGGTTACAAATATCAAACCCAAGTTTGCACTCAGTGGTTTATAACAATGGCGCAGTTACTCTCAATGACACGGCAGTGTTAAAAAAAAGGAATAACAATGACAATAATAATTAAATAGATTAAGCAGGACAAATCAACACACTTTAAACTGGATGATAACCATTAATCCTAAAAATAACTGCATTGCAGTTGTCGCAATTCTAAAATATACTGCAATCCTAAAAATAGGTGCAGTGAACATAATGGAATCCTTGATAATCTCCTGCATGTAACACATTTTTTTTTAAAGCAGTCCCCAGAAATATGCTAAATGGGTGTTTTGTGCCATACTTCAAATTTGTTACCTCTCTGCTGAGGTCAGGACCTATTCAAACAAATCTAAATTAAACTCGACTGTGCCCAGCCAATTTCTTGCTGTGTCTTAATAATATAATAATGAAACATTCTGAGACCCCAATTTTATTATTTACTTATTTCTATTCATATACTTCATATCCTTATTTCTACCTGAGACTGGGACTCTCAGGGTGCTCAGCACATTGTTATAGACAGGTTTGTGGTTGTTTGCAGTGAGAAGAAGAGGGCAAGTAGAAGAAGCCTTTTCTGTCACACCTGCTGTGATGTTCGATTTGCCTAATGTACAATAATCGCCATTTATGTCATTTCAGCACTGATGTTATTTTTTGTAATTTGGCAATGGACTGTTGTGTCAGTTGCTTAATTTCGGCAGTGGTTTATTATTTTCTTTTTCTTATTATGACAGATCCCTTTCTTGTCTACTCACTAACTTACATAGGTTTTCTCGTGTTTGCCCGTCTGTTGCCTTTAACGTCATGTAACACGGCACACCATTTTTTTCACTGTTTCATTTAGCTTGAAAATGCACAAAATTCTTTTTATTTTTAAAAAAAAAGTATATTTTTTTGCGTCTGATTTTGTGGAGGTCTGATGAGGGGGCCCTTTGAGTCTGGAAGGGGCTGCAGAGGTGTCCACTATGCCACCATGGAAACTCTTGACTAAAAGGTGAGGACAATGAGAAAAAAACAAAAAGTGAACTAAGAAAAAAAACTTAATTAAATAACGAGAGAAATAATTATAACCTATTTCAAGAAAGTATAAAAGAAATTCAACAATTATTTAACAATGGCATTGATACTGTAAATCTTCCCCAGGCTGTACTTACAATACATTATTGAGGCTATTTTTTAACAAGTTCTGGCTATTTATAGGCAAATAGTGAACCAAAATGCTACATGTACCTCATTGTACTGCCAGAGGTACATTTGTTAAGCCCCAATGGCAAAGTAATAAAAGATCCGGAGATGAGATTGGTTGACCAAAACACTAGAGGGGGTCAAAACTGGCAAACATATGTGTAACTAAACATAAAACTAAATTCTCAAAGTCAAAAGATTCTATCCAGATTCTATTTCACTATAGATCAAATAGGAAAGCAGTAGCAACAGGTTTTGTTCAAATATCTAAACATTTGAGCGACTGATAATATGCAAAGGTGATTTAATTAACACCAGCAACATCACACAATGAGATTTTTAGAAGAAACAAGATGGCAACAAAGACCCTTGTTTTAGCAACAGAGGTGCAAAATGGCAGCACCCATAATATACACAGAACAGTGTTGTGAAGTAAATAGTAGACATAGGCCCATACCTGTCTGAATTTTGCCAGCTGCTTCTTTAGGTCTGGCTCTTTTTCATTCTACTACTTAAGTATGAAGCTGTGATAAACCAAAACCATGTTGTGCTTCAATATCAAAAAAACTACCAAGACTTGTAAATTAAGTTAATTTACTAGACAAAACAAAATATTGTTTTTATGTACTGCCAATAAGGGGAAATATAACACATACAGAGAATGCAGGTCTCCATCCAGATGTGAAGAAGCAGGTGGGCAATTAGGATTAATTAGTGGCACAGTGTTCTCAGGTGGGTGAGCTGCCCTTCATAAATGTTGTCTTCTCCTTAGGCAGGCAAGGACTTAAAGCATGACTGTCTGAGAATCTACAGTCAAATATTTAAATGTGGCTGTTGGCTAGGGGATAGGGGCTCGTGTTTAGCAAGGGTAACTTGGCAGATACTATCAAGATTAACAGTTAAATAAACCCAGACATACTGTAAATACTCAAGTGATTCATGTTTGTTCAAGCCAAAATAATATCTTTTTTGCAGTATATAAATGAAACCACTGTATGATCTCTGACCAGTAGACAGTGAGCGTCTAATATACTATATATAAAGCTCCTTGTGTGTGCATTTGTTCTTTATACAATTTCACACCCTTTATCCTGTCTCAGCAAGATTTTGCACACCTATCCCAGGCAGAGACCTCAGACTATTTTGAAACTGATATTTGTGAACCTGGGTTACATTCTTTCCCTTTTTGCTACAACATCAAAAACAAAATTTATTTTTGTAGTACATTTTCATACAACAATGTAGCTCAAATAGCTTTAGAGGAAGATCAAGAAAAAAAAACAATTCAGGAAAGGCAATAATATTTAAAAAAATAATAAGTACAAAAAAAAAAGGTAAGGTCAAATGACTGGGAGAACAGAAAAACAAACTAACAAACAAAAAAAAAACTACATTTAGGTCAGAGGAAAAAAAAACAAAATCTGCAGGGATTCCAAGGGATCAGGAAATGATTCCAGTTGTTGCATGAGAGAAAGACTTTCCAAGACTAAGGTCATAAAGCTTATGAAGCTGTAACAACAGTTGCGGAAGTTAGACAGGAGCTTCCACCTGCATTCGTAAAGTCATTCGTGTACTGAAGTAGTATTTTACATGTACTTCGTCAGCATGCCAATGTCAATCAAACACAGGAAGCTCTGCAGTCTACTTGTGACTTTATATTGTAGGAAGATAAGTAAATAAATCAAGATAACATTCGATCTGGTCTTTATGTAAGTAACATATAAATGTTTTTCATATAAAGACTATCATAAAACATAATCACAAACAGAACTTTGCATGATACCTTGGTGAGCTCGGCATATCCTGTTGTTTCGTTGAAGGATATATGTGTGGCAGACCGAGTTTCAGGACATCGCCCAACCTCTTGCTGCATCCAAATGGTGCCATCTTTCACTTTTAAGCCTGGTGCAGCTGCATTGTTCTTATGTGTGAGTGGACGTTTCTTTTGGGGAGGGCTTCTGTTCTCTTTCTCCAATGTAGAACCTTCATCGTCATCTGAGTTCACCTCTGTTATAGCACATCTTTATTTGAAAACAGCAGTATCAGATCAGGGGGAGCGTGAACGCGATTGAGAGAATAAAACTGAAGAAAAAAAAATGCAACCTTTACAAGTACCATACATTTACACCAGCTGTTACAGACTCAAATCAAATGTATGTTATTATTGTACAATAGTAACAATAAGAGCAGCTCACTACTCAAAACGGTAACCCTGTGAAGCAGCTGGAATTGAACTCGCAACCTCTTCATTGTCAGGAGTTCTTACTCCTGCACCACCCAAGCAGTCGTGTCAGGGTTGTACAAAATTTTGTCATTAGTACTATAACATGAAGAAAGTTTGTTTTTGGTATGTATTCAACATCTCTTGCATTTTTCGCATTTCCTGTCATCGTTCATTTACCCAGATCGTTGTAGACACAGAACACACATGAAATGCATGTGTTTCAAATAATGATATATCATTTACCCTATACAGCTACAGGTACCTCACTCCCAGATAATCAAGACTTGATCTGGAAGAGCTTTTTGCCTGAGTTTAGTTTGTTTGTGTGTGTGTGTGTGGTGTTTGTGGGGGTGGGGGGGTTGGAGGGTGTTGGGGTTTGGGATAGCAGGCTGCTTGTGCTGATCGACAGATTTACAACACAAAAGACGCTAATGGAGAGGTGTGAAGGAAGTTAAAGTGGCTCGGGATTACATTTTTTTCCATAAGCTTCAGGGATTCTAGTGTTAACCCACTCATGATCCAAATGCTTATGCAAACAATTGGAATGTTGTTTTTAATATTATTGTAAAAGCAATAATTTGATTTTTTTTCTGTTCAAGTCAGACAGTGTGGACTAGTGGCCAAGGCACTGAATTTTTAATCTCAAGGTTTCCAGTTCACAGCCTGGTCCCAGCTCACTGTATAACCTTGAGCAAATCACAATTGTACAGTGTCCTATGTTACCTGGAATAAGGTGTCATCCAAACACCATAATACTAAACATTTGCTAAATGTTTGATAAATAATATGCTATTGTTGTTTTTAAAGAATAAGTTTCAGATATCAGTAAATATTTAAATACTAGGCGAAGCCCGCCGTAGCATACGGCGGTGTAAGAATAGGAACGGAAAACAGTGAGAAAGGAATTCAGTATAACAAAGGCTTAGGAAACCACCGTCGCAGTATAACGAAAATAGCAAGGAGCGAAACCAATGCCAATGGACGAGAGTGTACCTTCCTGTAGCAGGCTACGGAAAACATAGACATATATGGATAGACACTGCATTCACTGTGTTGCCCAGTCGACACGATAAGTCAGCGCGTCCGCCCTATTGCGAGAGGTAAAAGTGCCATTTAAACTAATACAGGTAAACATACAACAGATTTTGGCGAATCGTTTACATGCAATTATTTATATTCATTTATACACTAAATGCGTGCGTATCCCATGGTTTTAGAGTTGGCGAGCGTGGCTCTGTGTCTTGCTTGCCCTTAGTTAGAGTTGGTGGGCAGGGCTCTGTGAGTTGGCGATCGTGGCTCTCTGTCTTGCGTGCGGTGTAAAGTCAACGTGGCTCAGAGGTGCATGTGGACTTTTGCACAGACGAAAGCGACTGAGGCTGTGTTTGGTGAGTTGTTGCATGCTTCGAGAGCGACGCTGGACTCAGGAGGGCGGTTAGAGTTGGCGTGTGTGGCTCTGTCGTGCGTATCCCATGACGCGGTAGGAGGGTTAGAGTTGGCGGGCGGGGCTCTGTCGAGCGTATCCCATGGTCTTAGAGTTAGTGGGCGGGGCTTTGTCTTGCTTGCGCTCACTGTCTTGCGTGCCCTCAGTGTCTTGCGTGCCCTTAGTGAATTATATATATATAGATTGTTTTTATTTAGAAGCCTCATAGTTCAGATTCCTAACTGATCATTTATTGACATAGTCCAAAAGTAATATAATGCAGATCTGAAATGGTTTCATTAACAAGAGAGAAAAAAAAGATTTTAAATGTTAATATCATGGGTGATAATAGTTTAATTTTGAGAGTGGATAGGACTTTTCACAGATTAGCGAAATACCAAGGAATCAATCCAGTACAGAAACCTTTAGCTGAGATTGTTCTTTTGCACATTTGTGTCACTCTAAAATTACTTTCATCTTAACTGATAGCTAATTAATATGAAAGATTGATTAAGACATTGAAATTGAAACCAGGAGTTCTATAAATTAATAAAATAACTGCATTTAATTTAGTTTTAATTTCTTCCATCAATTATGTTTTGTTTATTTTTGTATAATGGTCTTATAATAGTAAGATAATAAGAACTCTTAGACAGTTTTAGAAATATTATGTATTAAAAAGATGAAATACTACCTATAATTGGCTATAATTGAAGGTTGTCATTAAAATCATTCTAGGTGTGCATCTTTTCCTATGATGCACTCATTTTGAAAAAGGGAATGATTTTCAGATAAAGGTACACTTAAGGGAATGGCATTTAAGCCAGTTTACAGATTTTTTTTTTGTTAAAATAAAATCAGTGTTTTGTTTCTTAATGAATATATATTGATTGGAAACCATTTTAGTATGCTATGACAATGTCAGACTTTTGTGTGTCAGGCTTTTAAAGTAATATCTTTTTAAATATCTGATTTTAAATCACTGCCTACTTATGGTCTGTAGATACATGTTGGATAAAGAAATTTTTGAAATGTCACACACGGTAGTTATAAAAGCTAGTGGTTGTCAGACTAAATACAAGATAATACACAGTTTGTGGTTAAACTGAATAAAGCATAATCTAAATAATAAATATATATATACCCTGATTAATCATAAATTCTGGGCTGAAGTATTTTTTTGAAGGCTGAAATCTTTTACAGACCTTGTTTACTCAATGTAAATCACTCATGCTGGTTTTGAAAACTGTAAGATTATGTGTCTTTCGAAGGCCAAATATTAAATGTCCTGCTCACCCAAATCTCTAAACCAATAACATGCTGGGGGGGTAAAAATAACGCAATATAGAATTTGCCATTTTCAGGTAGAAGCAGTAAAGCAGCTTTTCCTTTCAGTGATTCTATGCATGCGTGCAGAGTATTTGCAGTGAGGGCAATTTCATCTCCACCAATCATTACTGAATTGCTGCGGAGCTGACTGTTGTAGAGTAAAAGGCTGAAAGATGGAGTTTGTTGCTTTATTATTATTGTTTGTTTAAACATTGTGTTTATATTTCTTATATGTTTTTCTTACAGAAAAGTGAAGTTGAAAAGAATAATGCTCAGTTTTGTAAAGCACTAAAACACATATACACTTTGCTGTTGAAAAGCCTGTCAGAGTAGTGTTTCTTTTTAAATTCCTATTTAAATGGAGAATTGGTTATTTTTTAATTTCAAAATATAAAACACAAATCATTCAGCTGAAAATGTTACCAACATACCCTATTTTGATAAAATAACTGTACAGTATATATATGCATTTTGAGTAGCATTGTGTTTACAGATGCTATAAAATTCATTGAATGAGTGAAAGAAAGATGTCTTTTAAATATGAGGTGGGCACTGAATGAAAAAAGCTGACCTATGCATATCTAATCTGTAATTGTTCTTGTCATACAAGTACACATTAGAAGACATAGATCAGCTTTTTTTCTTCCAGCCACCATAGTGTTGTGGCCTTGGGTTAATTCTGAAAACATGTGTAATTTCATTTTGTGGTTGCGTAAGGTCAAAAGAAAAGCATTACTCCAGGACTGGTAGGAAAAAAAAACATGCCTTATGTTAACTTGGTAAATAAATACACTATATTTGTACGCTTTTGCAGGGCATTAGTAATGACTGCTATTGTGTTACTCCAAGTTCCTAAAAAATTAACTGTATAGATGCTGTAAGAAAAATGAGAAATCCAGAGTAACCAGCATGATCCTAAAATGGCCCTGTGTGAGTGGGATTCAATGGCAACTTTCTTGTCCTGCTCCTGTGCCAATGAATATGATATAATACACAGTAATGAGAAAGAAAACATTTTGAAAGTTTAAGCAAAATCAAATGGTGGAGGTATGGATGCATATATGAGAGAGAAATGAAAGCCTCAAAGACAGACAGCTGTGCTAAAAGTTTTAGTATAATGTTCAAAAATCTAGTTTAGGTAGGTTGTTACTGCATTGGTTGCCTTTACTTGACTAAATAAAACTAGGAAAAATCAAATAAAAAGTTGAACAAACTAAAAATAAACAGCAATTCACAGAAGTAATATATTAGTTTACTAGCAAAATACCCGCGCTTCGCAGCGGAGAAGTAGTGTGTTAAAGAAGTTATGAAAAAGAAAAGGAAACATTTTAAAAATAACATAACCTGATTGTCAATGTAATTGTTGTGTCATTGTTATGAGTGTTGCTGTCATCAAGGATTTGATTATCATTATTTCTTTCAATCAGGTTCGTATTTGGAGGACGTGTTGTTTTGAAGTTACATTCCGTGTTTGTGAACCGTTGTAAAGATAACAAGTTTCATTCATCAAAGTGTTCATTACGCAAATCGCTACTCATGAATGTAAGATGTTTAACAGGCATTCCCGGTATTAACTTGTGCTAAACGTACCATGGTGTGACATAAGGGGAGCTGACTGTAAAAAGGCAAGGAGGCATGTATTTTGAACGAAAAGGGAGAAGATAACAAAGGAGCGGAAAAGTGAGAAGGAAAACTGTTTAAATAAAGAGCTAGGAAGGTGAATGGAAAGAAGCTGCCAGTGGTAAAGCAAGGAAGACTTCGTAATAAGGACGGTTGGGTGCATGTAGAATGTGTAACAATAAGATTGTTAAGCCTTATGATAATGTTCCCGCACCGAGGATTTAGAGAGACGCACTGGGAAAAGTATAATCTGAACCTCTCTACAGTTTCGTTTATTTTCGGGTTGTAATGTTCATCAAATTTACATATCATCTGGTCCAGTGGTGGACCGTGCATTTCACACCTAGGCCTTCAGTAGTGCTCCGTCTGAATCAACCCGCCCCTCAAAAACTACTTTACGGTTATAAAAACCATCTTAATATGCAGAAATACAGTATAAAGAGCCGCTGCATCGCAAATAGATAACTCCTGTAGCCACAATAAATGCCTTTATTGAATAGACAAACCAGGAATGAACAAGTTCCTTTCTACTGCAGCAACAGCCGCGACACACATAAAAAACATCAATAATAACTCATAAACTTGCAACATTATTTAGGAAAATCGCAACATTTTACTCACCAAAAATTCGGATTATTTGTAAACAAAATCCATCCTCCTCTCTTTCCTCAAAAACAGTTCAATCACTCTGTTGTACAGATTATCCATGCGCTTCAGTTCCATCAAAAAGCCCCTTTCTATCGCCATCAAAGCTAATGCTGAAAGTCGAACCTGCCCTGTCGTATTTCTGGCATAAGTTTTAATTCGCTTTAGGGCTGAAAATGTCCGCTCGACAAAAGCAGTGTACACGGGAATGGTCACCGTCAAATATACCAATGTGTACAGCTGCCCCATGCTCTCATTCAGATTTTTTTGATGAAGGAAGTCAAGGAGATCAGTGGGAGATTTTCCTGCAAAATCATCCATGGCATACATTACAGTCAGCTCTGTTTTTAGCCGAGACAGATCAAAAACTGCTCCGTGGCTCTGTGTTAAACTGGCTGCATGCGGGAAATTTTTCTTGTATTCCCGAAACTTCTGGGGGTCGAGGAGCGTGACAAACATCAGTTTTTCGTGGTCTTGAAATCTGGTCTGTGTCTGGCAAATAATATTGTCCAGAATCCTGCCATGTAGTTGGCGGTAGTGCGCGCGAGGATCTTGCGCTTGGAGCGCCTGCGGTGCATTCAGTGGCCTTGTAGAGTTCCTCATATCGGATTCTATCCAATCAATGGGTCTGAATACAGTGACGTTGCCGTACGCCTGCTAGAGGGCCCTACTGACACCAACTCAAAATCTGATTAGTTGAAGCAACAGTTTAATCGACATTTATTCTGTGTTAGAGGGCCTGCAGAACGGATTGTGAAGGCCTCTCTGCCTGGCAACAAATGATGGCTGAAATGTGATTGGTTAAATGCTTTAATACGAAAATACATGTCTGGAAGCAGCACAACCATCAGAAAAGCTATGAAAGGAAGCGGACAGACTATTTGGAATTATTTAATAAGTATTCATGGACAAAATATAATTAACATCAGTTTGTGATTCAGATATTTTTTTAGGCCAGCAGAGAAGGCCTTGCAGGCCCTAACGGCCCACCACTCAAACTCATGGTTAACTCATCAGGTATTAAATCACCGGTCAGCGCCTGACACAATTCTCTGCCGCTCTCTCCAATAAGATAACGGAATAATCTGACCTTAGTGTTTTCCTCTGCCTCCGGCATTGCAAGTTCTGTGTATAATGTGAACTTGTCCTTCCATGTTCTCCATGACTTCGCCAGGTCTTTAGCATCGAGGCTTTATACCCTGCGTCTTCTTATTAAACTTGTATCTCGCGAATATCTCGTGCGATCTTGCGATGTCCACGGCTTTATTTAATTTTAGCTCAGACCCGGCACTTAAAAGTTTCTCTCGCACTTTCGCTGAGGGAGGGTTTCCGCAGTAGCTGCACTTATGAATATGCTAAGCACAGTCCTTCACCTGCGAATATTTACCTTATATGGGCAGGCACTCAATTACATGAGAGGCGTGATGATGCGAGACGCAACTCTGCCTCACACGGCGACCGAGCTGCAGGCTATGGCCGTATACAGTATATGGACGAAAGTAGGTTCCAGTTATGACCGTTACGTGTAGAATTTCGAAATGAAACCTGCCTAACTTTTGTAAGTAAGCTGTAAGGAATGAGCCTGCCAAATTTCAGCCTTCCACCTACACGGGAAGTTGGAGAATTAGTGATGAGTGAGTCAGTGAGTGAGTGAGTGAGTCAGTCAGTCAGTCAGTCAGTGAGGGCTTTGCCTTTTATTAGTATAGATAATATATTTTTATAAACTATTTTAAAGTGTCAGCAGGAAGTAGTTTCTGCTTTGACCTTGTATTTGGTGACAATCAAGACATAATAATAAAAAACTAGCCAACCTGCGGCGTATGCTAATTATTTATTGATAGGTGAACACTTCCTGAAAGACAAAGTTGTCCAAATGGGGTGGGTTTGAGGATATGACTGTGAGTGAATGAAAAGATGGAACTCTGGAGAGAGCAACATACAATTGTCCGTGACTGAAAACTGGTTTTGGCAGATACAGGCATATCTTTTTGAAAGTTTGACCCTGTGCCTTTTTAATTGTCATTGCAAAGGCCAATCTAACAGGAAATTGTCTGTGTATAAAAGTAAAAGGCAAATTTGAATCTGAGTGGGAAGATGATGTCACATCAGTGTGGCGATCACGTGGGTGTGTTCTTTGTGTGCACATACAGACATTGTCAATAGATGGCAGCAGAAGGTCATCACGTGTGTATTTGGGAGACAAGAGAACTTCGTAATGCCCATGATCCAAAGGACCGCTAAAGAGCAGGGATATGGAGAGACGTTGGGGCGGATTGTAAACTCAAGGAGAGGAATGAGGAGTTCTCGGAAGTGAATGGTGATAGTAGCTGGAAGCATTTGGGACATCGCCACAATTTCTGCCTCGCCACCATAAACTCCGGAGGTAATCATGTAGTCAGCGTATTGTTGAGCAGACTGTATGACTATGCTTCCGTGACTAAGAACAACGGACAGCACGTTGCCGAAGTTATCGCAATGTTGGCAAACAAAGGTTACAGCCATGTTGCGAAGCTCGAGAGCAACAGTTTCATCAATGACATTTTTCCAGAAAAAACGACTGATAGAAACAAACAGTTACCTGATGCAGGAGTTTGTATAACATTGAAAGAAGTGTTGTTTCCATGAAATAAATTTGAAGCGGTGGCCATGGTAGGCAAATGAACAGTCAACGTGGCTCACAGCTGCATGTGGACTGTAGCACAGACCAAAGCGAGTGAGGATGTGTTTTGGGGGCGGGCACATGAGCAAGTAGTGCGCATGCCTCGAGAGCGAGGGTGGACATGGGAGGAGGGTTAGAGTTGGTTGGGTGGGGCTCTGTCGTGCATAATCCATGACGCGGGAGGAGGGTTAGAGTTGGCAGGTGGGGCTCTGTCGTGCGTATCCCATGGTCTTAGAGTTGGTGGGCGGGGCTCTGTGAGTTGGCGGGCGTGGCTCTGTCGTGCATATCCAATGGTCTCTGTCTTGCGTGCCATGGTCGGCTGCTTAGTGAATTATATATTGTGACAGAATTAGGGTTCGCTCGCACCCTTGTACCCTCAGACTACACGTCAGACACCAGATAAAAATCCAAATAATTATTTATTATAATAATAAAGTGCACAAAGCACGCTCCTCTCCACAATTCTCAATAACAATCACAAATAATAAACCAATCCTCCACTCCCAGACGCTTAGCCACCCTGCCTCCCAACTCAGCTCGTCTGTCTGGGATCTCCCAGAGTCCTTTATACTCCTTGACCCAGAAGTGTTTGTCCCTCAGTCCACGTGACTTTCTATCACTTCCGGGTCAGGTAAAACTTCTCTTTTCTTCAACCTGGAAGTACGTCATTCCTCCCGTTCACGTGACCAGGACGCACTTCCAGGTTATAGGGCACATAGCGAGGCTCATAGACTCCTACAGCGACTCCTTGTGGTCCCCAAGGTATCCAGCAGGGCTGTGTATAAAAACTACAAAGTCCATGAGGCCCTGCTGGAACTCGGGGCACGTCCATGCTGTCGGGAGAGCTCCTCCTGGCGGCCTGGGGATGAGGGCCGGCAACTCTTGCCGGACATCCATCACAATATATAGATAGATGTTATTCACCCGTTAATAACCAGCAATCCTAATATACTTATCACTGTCTTTTGGCCATGACAGATGATAAAACCATAATCTATTAAATATAAAGAGAGATAAATTCTGAGCAGAAACAGAAGTGCCCTTAAAGAAACAATCTAGATTAAACTAACTATGAAAACAATAATGTAAATTTAAACAGTGCCAGATAATTGTGTACTCAATACAGAAAGGATGCCTAACTAAATAGTTTATTTCTGAACTGCTATGTTTTATTTCACATCCTTTTGATATATATTGTCACACACATGTGCATGGGAGACCGTTTACAGGCTCAAATATAGGTGTTTCTCAGCCGGGCCAAGGGTTGGCGCTGTCTTCTGACACTTTCTTTTTTTTCCACCAGAAGAGCCCACCTCCTAATGACATCACTTCCGCTTTGCAAGATTGTTCATCTGGATGATGTCACTTCCAGTTCTGGTCCTCCTCCTGTTTCCCCAGCATAAATCCGCCATCCTATATCAGTTTGTCAGTTCCACTGTGAACTCAATTCTCTAAAGACCTAATCATTTTTTTCTTTATTTTCAGTTTTTGGAATTCCCCAAACCATTGTGCTCTCTACTGAGTATTATTACAGTATGTTATGATAGTGAAGATAATATCTGTATGTATATGAGTGTCCCCTATTTTTCACTGGTGTCCCATTCTTCTAAAAACATCAAGTGTAGTTTTAAAAGCCCCTAAAGTCCTATTGTCTACCACACTACTTGGTAGCATATTCCATATGTCTATGGTTCTCTATGTAAAGAAAAACATCCTAATGTTATGGGTAAATTTTGCACAAACAAGTTTCCAAGTGTGTCCCTGTGTTCTTGATGAACTTATTTTAAAATAACAGTCTTGATCTACTATACTAATCCCCTTAATAATTTTAAATACTACTGTCATGTCTCCTCTTATTCTTCTTTTGCTTAAACAGAAAAGGCTCAGCTCTTTTAATCTTTCCTCATAATTCATTCTCTGCAGTCCTGGAATAAGCCTTGTCTATCATCTCTGGACATTTTCTAGCCTTGCTATGTCCTTTTTGTAGCCTGGAGACCAAAACTGTACACAGTACTCCAGTTGAGTCCTCACCAATGCATTATAAACCTTGAGCACAACCTCCTTGGACGTGTACCCTCCACATTGTGATATATAAGCTAACATTCTGTTAGCCTTCTTAATGTATAGAAAAAAAAAAAAAAAATTTCTGAGGAGTCTACAAAATACTGGACCATGGAGGGCTCACTTTTCATATGACTGTGAAAAAGTAAGTACAACACATAAAATGTTTTTTCATTCTAACATATGTGGACATGTTATGATTTAATTTCATTTAAAGAGTATTTATAGATAAAAGTAATATAACAAATATTGTGCCACATTTGCATTTTGTACTCTATTGCATCATTTAAATAAACAGAAATGTGAATTTTGCAGTAAGTACAGTACATCCATACACTTGTCACTACCTCAAATACCTAAATTTATAGTCAGGTGGACCTTTCAGGTTCAAATGATTAGAATGTCATTAAAGAGGATCTTGTTTGAACCTGTCTTATATAAAGCTCATCCAATTAGTTTGGTTTGTACTTTGTTGTTGAAGTATCACCATGACTAAAACAAATGATCTCTCTGAGGCCTTCAGAAAGAAGGTATTAGAATCTTATGAGTCTGTGAAGGGACATACAAACAATATCCAATAATTAGAAATCAAACATTTCACTCTTCAGGGGCCTCATGTATAAATGGTGCGTACGCACAGAAATGATGCGTAAGAATGTTTCCACATTCAAATCGCGATGTATAAAACCTAAACTTGGCGTAAAGCCACGCACATTTCCATGGTACCTCATACGCTGTCGTATGCAAGTTCTCCGCTCGGTTTTGCAGACTGGCGGCACCCAGCGTCAAAGCAGTGCTATTGTTCCTGTGTGGTTATCCTTTCCTTTCCTGACGCGGCTTTATAAATACACTGAAATTAATCGCATATTGTTTATTAGTGCAATGCATCTGATTGTAATTAACCTGTAACAATATAATGGTCCAGGGAATAGCTATAGTATTCCAAATACCATAACTGCTTTAGCGTTGTTACTCTCACTGCACCTTCTTTTTCTTCTTCTTCTTCTTCTTCTTCTTTCAGCTGCTCCCGTTAGGAGTTGCCACAGCGGATCATCTTTTTACATATTACTCTCACTGTACCACTCAGAGTATTTATATCACTGTATCTGAGTGTGAATCACAGCAGCAGCTGATCGGAAAGAGAATTATCTGTATACAGCATCAAATACACGCTGTTTCAGCCACGGCAAAACGTTTCAAAGCCTTTCCTGTATGGACCTCGCGGTTCAGAAACAGTTTCATCCCAAGAACTATAAACGCACTCAATCAATTCCTCCTTGTAGAACTATCTGTACTTATAAGTAGAATTACCTCACTGTAAACTTGCACTACAGTTATAATATTGCACAACCTGAGCCACTTTATAAAGCGCATATTTACATATGATGACGATATAATTTTTAAGATGAAATGCAGCAAAATATGTTTATTATATTATACAGATAAAACTTTAAATTCATTTAAATAATCTATATTCTTCACTGGGACTGGTGTGAAGGATAGAATAATTAAACATGTACTATGAAGATATTTCAATGTTCTTTAAACGTTTTGAAGAATCGGCGCTCTAAGCTTACAGATGGCTTAATGTCTATTACAGAGCTGATTGTGTGGCGATCAGTTACTTGGAAAAAGAAAAGCAAAGACTACAGGGGCGGGCATGCCAATATATATTGAATATAAAACAGAAAGAGAAAATAACAACACAGCTAAAAACGCAGTGGCAAATTTCGACAAAAGTTAAATGCTTGTGTCATGAGGTGGCTATGCAGTGCCCGCAACGAAAGCGGCCATCCACTGTGCATAAGATACCATATTGACATTGGCAGGCGAAGGGGCCACTGATTCTTTCTCTGCCCAGGGCCGCCATGAGCCTAGAGCCACCCATGAGTACTGCTGCAATAAATAATTTCATCGAAGTTCGCGCACAATCACTGCGCCGTGAAACCCATGTTTAATAACGTGCTTTAACTCCTATCATCATAAAAATGATATCACGTATACATCTCAGTATTTTAGTTATTCAGAGAGCTGTAATATCACAAATGTAATGGATTCTGTGTCCTGTCGGAGGAAGAGAGCCGGTTTAAGAAGCACGTAGTGATTCACATACATAGAGCACATAGAAGATCACATACAAAACAAAGCATTTAACGTGCTACTTTAATTACGATGTGATTTGAGAAACTGGTTAATTAAACAATTTTAAAATGAAGTTTATGATGTTCTACTTTAATGACAGAATAAACTACATGATTAAAGTGGAAATTTCAAGATTGAAGTTGACATTTCGTGCTTTTTCCCCACTGTGTGCCTTTTTTTTCTCTGTACTCTAATAAGCTTTCATATGACACTTAGATGGTGGGCTACGACTCACCTTTTCACAGCGACTTTGATATCTGACAACTTCTTTTTTATTTCTGGCACTGTGCGACTTTGTGAACTTGAGCTTTCAAGTTTCTCCAACACGCTATGTCACTCGATCAACTTCATTTTGTTGATTATACAACGGTTTAAATAAAAAAATAGTATGTTTTTCCTTTGCCTCCACTTGGTATTCGCTGAAATTCTTATATTTTCACTCTTGCTTTTCCCATTGACTTTTCACAGAAGGCTGAGCTTAAGGGCTATTTATATTGATTTGCATATTCAAAGATGCGTAATTCTGGGAGGAATTGGGGTGGGACAGCACGTGCGTGCACGAGCGTTACTTTTCCTGCTGACCGGGATTTATGTAGCGGAAGAACACGGAAGTTGGAGTACGCACAGATTCCTGCATCTGGATTTTTCTGCGTGTAAGCACATTTCGGCTTTTGTGCTTACGTCATGTTATAGAGCGAATTCTACGCACGGCGTTATGCATAAGGCCCCACAAGATTATCTACAAGTAGAGAAGTTCAACCCAAGAGCAGAACGAAGATGCTGAAAGAATTATCTAAGAACCCCGGAATTTCATCATTGATCTTACAGGTAGCTCTTGTTGATGTCAATGTCCATGAATCTACCATTAGAAAGGGGCTGCACAAATTAGATCTACAAGAGAGGTGTGCCAGAAGGAAACCTTTGCAGCTCGCAAATAACATCAGGGCAAGGCTAAACTTTCTTGGCAGAAACAAGGACTTCTGTAGCAATTGTGTTCTGGATAGGCAAAGCAAAGAGGAATTTTGCCAGAGTAGCAGAAGACAGGTTTGTTAATAATTAAAGACAGCAATTGTCTAGGAGAAACTGTTACCAACTGTAAAGCATTGTTTAGGTAATGTTATAGTTTGGTTAATAGACCTTGTGACTTTAGTGGTTGAGTTTTCATTGTGCACAAATCCAAATCCAGAGTTTAGTTAAATGTAGAACAGATTTGGCACATTGACACCCTTATTCATAATACAAAGAGTAGGATGGTGAATTCCACCACAGATGCTGATGATGAACATTACAGTCACAGCCTGGCAAGTTGTGATGTCCAGAACTATGGTGAACATATTTGTGATGCTGCACAATACCAGTGTCTTTTAGGACGTTCCAGCCCAAACATTTTCTCTGGGCAAATTGTTTAATATTCAGAAGTTTATCATGAGAGTATTTCAACATAGTGAACTGAGAAATAGCAAGTTGACTAAAAAGCAGAACAACACAGTTGGAAGGGTGATATAGGGGAAGTCACAGGTGAGGAGTGTGTCTTCTCCTGCACCACCTGCCTGTGAGACAATGACCTGGACATCAGGGAAACCTTTAAGAGAAACAGTGAAGAAATCTTGGTGTTTTAGTTTATGCTCTTCTCCCATTTTCAGGAGAGGATTAGAAGCACCATAAGACAGCCAGACTCAAGAAAGTCATTAGAAGTAGCCAACAGGATACTCAACCTAGTACGTTCACCACTAAAGTGACCAAGCCATGATAAAAGGAGACCAAATTGGCAAGGCATCTGTTCACATCCAACTAAATGAGAGAATTGCTCAGAGACACAGTGATTGCTGAAGGGACCATAACTATGGCATGACAACAAAATTCTGATGTTAGCACTTGGACTTGTTTACTGTTCAAAAAAGCCTTTCCATGTTAAGTTTATAAACTATGGAAACAACTTTGAAGTTGTTATGTTGACTCTGTTTAAAGAGTTTGTGTACTGATTGGTACCCTCATGTGGTCATACCATATACATATGTAAATTGTAACTGTTTTTCCAGAAACCTTTGCAGGTCACAATAGGTTATATCAGGTGGAAATCCACAACGTGACTATAGGCACAGTGGCCATACTTAAATACTAGGTGGACAAACTGCTGCAAATATTCAGGGAATGCCATATCTTTGTTATCATATACAGTAGCACCATCAACCATTACTTTCAAAAACACATGGGACACCACACAAATCACATCTGTAAATAAATGCAAATAAGACCTTCACTGGAGCTCTCCATCTTAATTCTAAGACCTGACCAGACATCTTTAATTTAATGTTTATTTATTTAAATTAAAACCAGACAGTATGTTTTGGTTTACAAAATATATTTAGTTTTTTGGTCAATGATATGCTGAGTAACACCTAACAGCAATAACATATAAACAATTGTAATATTTTGTAATCTTGCAGATCACTTTGGTTAAATGCGTTTGCTAAATAGACAGTAATAATTTGAGTGTACTGAGTTCATTTTACTTTGGTAAATGTGAAATGTTTAGGAAGTGCTGTTATAGCTTCAGTCAGGTGTAGCTCACTGTAATTGCACACTTGACCTGCTGCAGTATGCATATACTGCAAGTCTAATAGGTTTGAAAGTGATGCAGTCTCATTTGCCCTTCATACTGCTTTAGAACATCTAGAGAAACTGAACTTATGAGTTTATTGACTATATCTCAGCTTTTAATACGATTGCTCTAATTAAGCTGGTCACAAAGCGCAGGGCACAAGTGCTGTGCAATTCAATCTATAATTGGGTTTGGAGGTTTTTAAAAGACAGACTTCAAATTGTGAAAATAAACAATATAATCTCCTTCGGTGGTGCTCCTCAGGGTTGTATGCTTAGTTCCTTGTTGTGTTACGTGATTACTATCCATGGAAGTAGAACAGGCTACTACATGAAATATATCATATAATTTGCTGATCTCACCACTGTACAGTAAATGTTGTGTTTGGAAGCAAATATTTGTGCATAAGAAATAATAAAACCTCACTTGAAATGTTACATTGATATTGAATTGGTTATCACTCTCATTATCACTGCCTGCACTGCAGTTTAAATGGGGCACAGTTTTAGGTTACTATTTCAAAAGATCTCTTATGAAATTATAGAACAGAGCACAACAATGCATGTACTTTTTGTAACAACTATTCTAAATTAATGCAAACACTGGAACCTTACATCATTTTCCTCACTGTACTTCTAATAGTATAGTATAGTATAGTATAGTATAGTATAGTATAGTATAGTATAGTATAGT
>JANRMT010062790.1:42524195-42549096 GCA_026402145.1 Polypterus bichir lapradei
AACAACACTCATATCAATGACAAAACAATTACATTAACAATCATGTTACGTTATTTTTTAAATTTTTCCTTTTCTTTTTCATACCTTCTTTAACACACTACTTCTCCGCTGCGAAGCGCGGGTATTCTGCTAGTCATAAATACAAGAGGATGGAAGCAATCTACCTGTTTAATATCCTTTTTCATATTCCATTGCTGTTTGCCTATTTAATTGTACCATTTCTACACATTTTTCATTAACAGTTTTAGTGATCCTTTTAAATTCTTCTGGCACTTCCATTGGGTCTAGTGCTTCCAATATACATCTTCAAAGTACTGCATCAAATTCTGCTTTTAATTGAAGAAACACCAGGTATACTTCTTTATTTCTATCTAATCTTTTCTCAGTTGTTTTTCGTACAATGAAAATATGGTCCTATGTTGGTCTTCCTGTACTATTATGACTAGTTATCACAGTTCATTGAATCCCCCTTTTTATATATCGGTACAATTATATTCTTTTCCCATTCCACTGGTATTCGCTTAGTGTTCCATGCATGCCAGAAAATTTTTTCAGCTGTTTAACTACTGTTTCTCCTACATACATTACAGCTTTTATCCTGTCTGCCCTAGTTGTTTTTCCATTTTTTGCTTTTATTAGGGCATTTGTTATTTATTTTTCTGTTATTTCTCCAAGCTCATAAGCTTTGTGTTCATTCATCCCATTCTCCTCTAATGGATTTTTATGTTCTTCTTGAATGTCTTTGCATAGTGAGCTCTCCAGGTTTTATGTATCTCATCCACCTCTGTCTGCAACTCTTCTGAGTTTTTTTATAATTTTTATTTTCTTTGTTTGAGTCCCTTTTAACCTAAACACTATATTTAAAAATTGTTTTTGATGTTTAATATCATTTTTATTTTCTTACCAAATTCTTCCTACCACTTTTTCTTTGCCGATTTTACAGTCTGTTTAACCTCTTCTCACTTTTGTTTTTATAAAACCCTGTCTTCCTCAGTTTTTGTTCTGAAATGTTTTCTCCATATCACATTTTTCTGTACCACCTTGCTCTTCACTTTCTCATTCCACCATTTAGTTCTTATTTGCTCACTTCACAGACATCTGTATCTGTTTGTAGTAATACTTACTTAAATTCTAACCATCTTTTATGTATTGTCCACTTTTCTTTTTTACTTCTTTCATTTTCTTCTACTTCTTCTAATTTCTTTAAATCTATTTAAATATTCCTGTCTTTTGTTGGTTTCTTCTAATGAGTCCAATTTGATTCTTAAGTATTTACTTATTTGTTGCTTAACCAGTTTCTGAATGTTCAAATTTATGCCAATCTATGTTTGGGACATAGCTCTGCTCCACTGATTACTTTGACATCATACATGGTATTCCTCATGTCTCTTGCATAAATACAATCTACCATACTTTGATTATCCAGTTCTTCAACTTCATGAGTAATTTTATAAATTGTTTTGTGATTTAACTAAGTGTTTCCAAATAGATTAGCTATATACCAACCCATAATTTTTCACTTATTCTCATTCACCTCTCCTTCCAAGTCATGTTCTCCCATTTTTCTCTGTCCCTGCTCTTTCTGGTTACCAATATGGACATTCTAGTCTCCCATTACTATTGTGTGCTTGGCATTAGACTGCTGAAAGGCCAAAGGCTGCTGAAGAGCTCCAAAAAAAGCATTATTTTCATTTGCTGTTCTTTTTTCTGTTGGTACATCAATTTGAATTTGTCCTATTTTATTCAATATATTTAAGTTCACCATCATTATTCTCGGCTTTATAGTTTCTCATCTTGTTAACTTCTTTTCCATCTCACGATTTACAATTATCCACACTCCTCCTACAACTCTTCTTCCTATTGGAGATCCCAAAAATATGAGAGTATGTCCTTTTTCTAGATTTATCATTTCACCCTCATTCTTTTTTATTTCAGATATTCCATGTATTTGGGTCTTACATTTTTCTATTTCTTCTCCAATCTCTCTTTCTTTTCCAGTTAACATTGTTATTTTCCAATTCTTAAGTTTTTCTTTGCCAGTTTTTGTAAACGGTTAGATCAGTGCTTCCCAAATTTGGTCCTGGGGACCCTCTGCGGCTGCAGGTTTTTGTTCCAACCAGGTTCATAATCAGTGACAACATCTGATGACACTGACCTCAATTAATTAGCTGATATTTTTTCCCTTCTACATTCTCGAAAAGCACAGGAGCATGATTTTTACATTTATAAGAAATTTAGAAATATCTCTGCTTTCACTATAGATTTAAATGTTTAACTCTGTTTTGTTGATTTCATTATATTTTGCCCTTTCTCTGTGCAGATTTTCCCATACATTATATCTTATTAATGACAATTAAAAACGAGCAGAGCAGACACCCAGGCAAACAACATTAAATAATCAAAGGCTGCAACTACTTTAGTGTCAGACCCACTAATTAGGAAATAATGGAATAATTAAACAATTAGAGCACCTGGAACAGTAGAATGAAAGATGAAAATATAGTTATATATATATTTTTAACCAAACTTAATTTTCTAATTTCTATATTGTTCCCAAAACACAGAACTTGTGAAATAACAGTTCACTTAACACAAGAATTACCAAAGCTTATGAAAAAACTCCGGCCCACCTTAAATCCACTCACATGTCCCCATTCAGCATCTTTTGTCTTGTAAATGTGTTGATAAGCCCAAGGAGCAAGCAGCCTGCTATCCCATCCTCTCATCGCCACAGAAACTGCAAAAACCTCTCCCAGCTCATGCCATGTTTATCAGGGAGTCAGGTACCTAGAGCTGTATAGGCTAAAAAATATATCGTTATTTGGAACACATGCATTTCATGTGTGTTCCATGCATACAAAGGTCTATGTAAGTGTAGCATGACAGAAATGTTGAACACATATCTAAAAGACAAACTTTTTTCATGTTTTAGTACTAACGACAAAATTTTGACATGAAGTGTATAATGTGTGAAGACTGAAGTCCAAATATCAAATAATCACTTTCACAAAAGGTACAAATATAACAGAACAAATATGCTTTTATTCAAGACTATGTCCTTGTAGCGCCTGCTTTGGTAGTACAGCAGTAAGAGCTGCTGACTCCTATTCAAAAGCTCGCCAGTTTGAGTCTTCTCATGTTTCACAAAAAAAAACGTTTTGAGTAGTGAGCTGCTCATATTGTTACTATTATATAATTAAAACATACATTTGATTTAAATCTGTAACAGTCGGTCTAAATATATGGTACTTGTAAAGGTTAGCATTTTTTTATTCAGTTTTATTCAGTCACGTTCACGCTTGCCCCGATCTGACACTGCTGTTTTCAAATAAAGATGAGCTATAACAGAGATGAACTCAGATCAGAGAAAGAGAACAGAAGCCCTCCCTGCAAGAAACGTCCACTTGCATATAAGAACAACGCAGCTGCACCAGGTGTAAAGACGAAAGATGGCACAGATTCGATGCAGGACGAGGTCCGGCGTCATCCTGCCTGCTGACACATTTACGAGTTTTTCATAAGCTTTGGTAATTCTAGTGTTAATTAGCCCAGGAGTCCAATTAAAAACAGAAGCTGGTTGAAACAAAAACCTGCAGCCACAGTGGGTCCCATGGACCAGGTTTGGGAAGCACTGGGTTAGATCATCCATTTTCAATGTTTATTTTATGTCTGAATTATTCTTACCTTGTGTAGGTGATTAGCTCAACAACAAGGGCCCTGTTACCTCAAAACAACTTGCCTTTGGTTCACGGCTGCTTATTATAAATATTCACAGCAATTCTATTCCCAAGACTTTCTTCTTCCACCACTGGAAGGACACGCTCTCTAGGAGTATGGTCTCCCTTCAGAGGCAACAGATATTTTAAACAAGTAATTGTGCTTATAATATTTCCATCTTGTGTTCCCTCAGAACTGTATCTTGCATATTGTTCCAGTACTTTTGGCCTTCTGCTTCAGTAGTTTTCTAGTTGTGTTTGCTGTAGTTATTAATAATATCTTTTTTCTTGTACAAGAGCCCTTATGAGCAGGAATATCAATGATTTTGTGCCATATGGCAATCAAGTTGAAATTGACTTGATAGAAATATGTAAAATTGTAAAGGAAAGTAGTAAAGCTGATGCCAGCTGTTGCTATTCACTCATCAACAAGACCCAGGAGCACAAAAGGAAATTGGTTAGTCAGTTTTACACAAATAATGTAAAATACTTTTTTTTTAAAGAAATGTATGATTTGAAGCCTGGATTGTGGCTTTTTCTTTCTAAAAAATATACAGTATACTTGCTACATAAAATCATGTCTCAACAATAATGATGTGAATGATAGCTGCAAAACTGCAAATACGTAGAATTAAAAATTGTATTTTAATAAAGAAACAAAAAGTATTACTGAATCCAACACTCACTCATCCCTTCATCCATTATCTAACCTGTTTAATCCCATTTGGAGCTGCTGGGACAAGAGTCTATTCCAGTAATATGAGGTATAAGGCAATAATGAGGACGTGTGCTTTGTTCTGACGTGTGCTTTGCAAAGAGAGTTTGTGGTGTGAGATTTAAATAAAAAAAAATACATTTTGCTCTTAAAAACTTGGGTTTTGGTTGCAGCTAAGGAGCCGTGTGGGAATTTTTAAAGCTTTTTTTCCCTTTAGAAGAGTTTTTTTTGCCCGCACAAGAGCAAAAGTAGCTGTGTGTTTGGAGGTGTGCTTGGAAAAGTTGCTTGTACTTGTTCTTGTTATTGTTATCTATATTTGAATTAGCATCGAGGAGTCAGGGTAGAAAGCAGCAGTAACTGATATCGGCATTTGTAAGTAAACAACCGCGTCATCTTAACAGCGATTCCTTAGTTTAAAGGAAAAGGAAAAGGGAAAAAAAAGGCAGAGGCTGACTTCAAAGAAGTAAAACGGAAAGGCTCAGCAGTGTGCAGGTAAGCAGCCAGCGTTAAGGTGCCGATCAGGCACAGGGGGCTGTAGGAGCAAACAAGGTAGTAAAGTTTTATTTATTTGTTTATTTTAGACTAAACGGTCCTTAGCGGTCCAGAGGTAGAACAGTTAAGTGGGCGACAGCATAAGGGTTCATTAATACGGGGGAATACAAACAGTGCGAGTGGAGAGCTTATCAGTAAGGGGAGCGCAAAGTTAGGAGAAGAGACAGAAAAAAGTAAAGTTAACCTCATAGACAAATAGCAGGCAGCTGATAGGGAAAACGGCACAGGAGCTTAAGGGGAAAAAGTGTAAAATATCTGTAGCAGATCTTAGTGTTACCATTTAAGTTAAGGAGCAGCTGAAAGAAGAAGAACTTTTAAGAAAAAAAAAGTTAAGGTAGTTTAGTAATCCCAAATCAAATTTTAATAATGAGGCTGTCTATGAGGGATACATCTGCAAGAGATGCCAGCTGATCCAGCACCTCCAGCTCAGGGTCGCTGAACTGGAGGAGTTGGCTGACCTGCGTTGTAATAGAGAATTGGCAGACTTGGCCCAGGTGTCCTTTAGAGAGATAGTGTGCACCCCTAAGGTGGCGTGAGAGGAGATTCCAGACCAGACAGGTAGGAATAGGTGGGTCACGGTCACAAGGCATAAGGTAAAGGGTGCACACTGTCCGGGGGCATCAATCCCAGAATTAGAAGTGTCAAACCATTATCACGTCCTTGCAGAGCGGGACGTTTACTCTGATATTCTGAGGTGGTAGGCAGGGACGAGGAGCCCCAACGGGCTACCTCAAAACCAGTTCCCAAAAAGAGAGAGGTAGTTGGGGACTCAATCATTAGGGGGATTGAAGCGCAGGTGTGCTCCAGAGAGAGAGAGTCTCACATGGTGTGTTGCCTTCCCAGAGCACAGGTTGGAGACCTCCCTGGAAGGGTGGATAGGCTCTTGGCCAGAGCGGGGATGGATCCAGTTGTCATTGTACATGTTGGAACAAATGACATACATAAGGGTAGTCTATTATGATATTATAGCAATAAAAGAAACCTGGCTAAATAACAAAGATGGGGATAAGTATAACACAGAGGGATATACATTTTTTAGGAAGGACAGACAGAACAGAAAAGGAGGTGGGGTTTCTGTTTATGCCAAACAGGATTTAAATGTAAGACCTCTTCAGTTGCATGATGAGCCCCATCTTAGTGAGGACATGTGGCTTCACCTGGAAAATATTAGGGAAACAGGTCTTATTTTAGGAGTGTGTTATAGACCACCCAATTCAGACAGTAATTTCAACACATATCTTTTTTGTAATATCAAAACGGCAAGTTTACAGAGAGATATTATAGTCATGGGGGACTTTAATTATCCAAATATTAACTGGGATAACCTTGCAGATGGAGGAGCACAAGAGCAGGAGTTTTTAGAAGTAATCAGTGACTGTTTTTAACACAACATGTTAAAGCACCAACACGGGGTGAAGCCTGTCTGAATTTAGTATTTTGTAATAATCAGGATAGAATTGAGGGTGTAGAGGTGATTGAACCACTAGGGTCAAGTGTCCATAATGTAATACAATTCTCAGTACTTTGTAAGAGTGCAGATACAAAGACTAAAATTGTTAAGTTGAACTTTGGTAGGGATAATTTTGAGCAGATGCGACAATGTCTAAGTAGGATACACTGGGATAAGCTTTTAAGTGTTGAGACAGTTAAGGAGCAGTGGAACAGGTTTAAAAATGTTTTACTTGTAATGCAGGACAGATACATACCTAAATTTGGAATTAATAGGAAACTAAAAAAAACTCCACTGTGGATGAAAAAAGAAGTTGCAAAGGAAAAAACTGCTTTATAAGGCATATAAGACTACAGTAATGACTGCAAAGTGAATCGTAGAGCATATGAGAACATGAGGGCAACCATTAAGAAGGATATCAGGGAGGCTAAAAGACAGTTGGAGAGGAATATAGCAGGTAAGACGAAAGAAGACCCTAAGAGATTCTTTCAGTATTTTAGTAGTAAAAGAACAGTCAAGGAGTAGGTCAAATGCATCAGGAATAGTAAAGGGAATTAAAAGACACAGACAGTGAAATAGCGGATCCCCTTAACTTACATTTTTCTGAGGTATTTACAAGTGAGCAAGTGGACAACCTCCCAGAAGTAAACGCGACTACTAAGATTTGGAAATTGTAGAGGGAGAAGTGCTGTTCAGAATAAATAAGATGAAATCAAACAAATCACCAGGACCAGATAATATTTATCCTCGTATTCTTAAGGAGGCTAGTGAGTACATATATAAACCCTTGACACATATTTTTAGGAAGTCACTGCCCACTGGAGAGATTCTGAAGGACTGGAAAATGGCAAATATCATCCCATTATATAAAAAGGGTGACAGGGCAGATCCAAGCAACTATAGGCCAGTAAGCTTAACATGCACCACAGGATAATTAATGGAAAGAATTATTAAGGATAATATGATCAACACATGGCAAGGACAGGAGTTATTCTGAACAGTCAGCATGAGTTCAGAAGAGGGAGGTTGTGTTTTACTAACATGCTGGAATTCTATGAGGAGGCAACAAAATGATACGATCAAAGTGGAGCACATGATATTATTTATCTGGACTTTCAGAAAGCATTTAATAAGGTGCCACATGAGAGGTTGGGCATCAAATTAAAAGAAGTGGGAGTTCAGGGTGATGTTTTTAGATGGGTGCAGAATTGGCTCGGACACAGGAAGCAGAGGGTGATGGTGCGAGGAACCTCATCAGAACTGGTCGATGTTAAGAGTGGTGTTCCACAGGGGTCAGTGCTAGGGCCGCTGCTTTTTTTTAATATATATAAATGATTTAGATAGGAATATAAGTAACAAGCTGGTTAAGTTTGCAGATGATACCAAGATAGGTGGATTAGCAGATAATTTGGAATCCGTTATATCATTACAGATGGACTTGGATAGCATACAGAATGGGCAGATTTGTGGCAGATGAAATTTAATGTCAGTAAATGTAAAGTATTACACATAGGAAGTAAAAATGTTAGGTTTGAATACACAATGGGCAGTCGGAAAATCGAGAGTACACCTTATGAGAAGGATTTAGAAGTCATAGTGAACTCTAAGCTATCGACTTCCCGACAGTATTCAGAAGCCATTAAGAAGGCTAACAGAATGTTAGGATATATAGCATGATGTGTGGAGTACAAGTCCAAGGAGGTTATGCTCAACCTTTATAATGCACTGGTGAGGCCTCATCTTGAGTACTGTGTGCAGTTTTGGTCTCCAGGCTACAAAAATGACATAGCAGCATTAGAAAAGGTCCAGAGAAGAGCGACTAGGCTGATTCCAGGGCTACAGGAGTTGAATTATGAGTAAGATTAAAAGAGCTGAGCCTATACAGTTTAAGCAAAAGAAGATTAAGAGGCGACATGATTGAAGTGTTTAAAATTATGAAGGGAATTAGTACAGTGGATCGAGACTTGTATTTTAAAATGAGTTCATCAAGAACACGGGGACACAGTTGGAAACTTGTTAAGAGTAAATTTCGCACAAACATTAGGAAGTTTTTCTTTACACAAAGAACGATAGAGACTTGGAATAAGCTACCAAGTAGTGTGGTAGACAGTAAGACGTTAGGGACTTTCAAAACTCGACTTGATGTTTTCTTGGAAGAAATAAGTGGATAGGACTGGCGAGCTTTGTTGGGCTGAATGGCCTGTTCTCGTCTAGTTTTCTAATGTTCTAATAACCCACATGATGTGATGAACCAGGAAATCACAATGACTACTGCAGCCACCTGTACTTGTATTACCTGTAAAGACAAGTCCCTATGTTGAGTTTTATACCTTTGCGGTAGCTGGTTAACAGTGCAGCTTGCCACTACTGATAGGGAGTAGCATTTCGTTCCTGATGAGGGAGGGAAACACATTACAAACACTAACTGAAAGTGAGTTTCACTAACTTTGTAAGATAAAATAACGGAATAAAACATTTTATCAAGAGAACTTTTTTTATTTTTCAGCTTTGGAGCTTCAATGAGCTAAACAGATGGAAAGTTTGACTTCAGTGCCAGCTGAAGAAGAGGACAACATGAGAAAGCTCTAAGTAAACACCTTTCTAATTGTTTTTTTTATCTCTTTGCTCATTTTATGTTCAAAATTTGCTGCATAGTTTGATTAAACTCATTGTTTACAGGGTTTCCGTAATTACTGGTCTCTATTGTGCAGTAGGGCCAAATTCATTCATAATTTGTAACTGGACTGGGCATTGTCCATCAAGCATTACTGTGTTTTCAATACTCCACCTTAATAAAAAGACAAGTGTCTGTGTGTCTGTGCGTCTGTCTGGTTAGTATGTCTCTGTTATTCAGTAGATGTTGCATTACACAAACATTTACACTGCTTTTATGAATCCCATACTAAATGGCATATAACAATTGCACCATAAATTACATAATACATTCCAAACAGTGGTGCAGTGCTGGGGGGTATTTTCCGTACGTCGCTTAAATCATCCGAGATCAGATGCCTCATCTTGGATGAGTTAATGCCGGTGAAACTCATCAGGGATAAGTCGGTTTTTCAAAAGCAGTTGTGTAGTAGATTAGTCTAGCTGGATCTAATCATCCGAGATGATTGTGTGCGCCCACGCTGATTGAAAAGCCCATATATATTGAGTCTAGAAAGCATGATCAGCAAGTAGGCTTCAACAAAATGACGTAAGAACGGGCACATTTTTTCACACAAGCAGGATATGAAGAATTTCAAGATTTTATATGCACAAGGGGTAACACTACAAAAGCAGCCCAAACCAGAAAAGACAGCTGGCAAAAAGTGGCCGACAAATTAAACGCAAAAGTAGTGTGCATTGTACTTACTGAATGCACCGTTTTATTTCATATGTGTCAGATTAATTATTATTTAATATGTCATAATTCCAGATCAAACGTGAGCACAAGGAGAACATGGGAACAGGTTAAATTGAAGTACAAGAATATACTTCAAACTGGTAAATATTGGTATATAACTATTTAAAGAGTTGTTGACATAAAGCATCATATATAATATAAAAAACATTAATTTTAAAGCTAATAAGAAGGCAGACAAGCAAAAAACAGGTGGAGGTCCACACGGTCCAGACCTAACCCCTGCAGAAGAGTTGGTTCTCCAGCAAAATGCCCATCGCCCTAATTCTGAGGGCATTCCAGGGTGAAGCTCCTCCTCAGAACCAGTGGCAGAATGTAGTGGTCACTTCATTTCAGGTAAAGGGTGGTCATTGCATATACAGTATTTGTCCTCAATGTGTGCCATAGGTATGCTCCATATAGCCCTCTTTTTTTTGATGGGTCAGTTGCAGGGAATGTCATATCCCTAGAACCTTTGCCTGACCAACGAGATATTGACGAAGGTCAAATATTTGATGAAGACACTGTGTCTGATTATTCATCAGGAGGAGAGGTAAATTTTCCAAATAATGCTTGATCAAACTCTACTCTGATTAGTCCCATGTGCCCCAATCACATTTGGAAATCCTGGGTAATGAGAATATTAGGCTGATTGTGAGATTCTTTATGGAACTATGGGTGTTTTTGCCTGTGTATTACCTACCTGCAATGGCATAAAACACCTCTTTTATTGTCTCCACACACAGGTGTCCAGGAAACACTATGAAAATCCGAAGGAAATATTAGAGCCAAACAGACTTTACGAATTGCCTGGAAAACTGCACTTTTAGACAGATTTTTCGCATCGCCTACAGTATATATATATATATATATATATATATAAAAGAATTACCACTTGCAAAAAACCTCAAAGCAATGCATATTGTCTTTGTGGTTGTGAGAGCGCCCGACTTCGCCTAGTTTGACTTCGAATATAAGGTGCTAATAAATCTTTGAGGTACAATATTCCAACCCCAGGGCTAAAGCGATATCTTTCAAAAAGAATTTCCTCTGGGAGCAATAAAGGATCTTGCCGATCGCACAAAACCCTCTCAATATGAAATTCTCTTCTTATAATTTGTGCACCAATATTAATTGTTTGCTTATTCATGAACGGCGAAGCCATGGCTGAATGAATTCCACGCACAGACACTGATTAAGTGTGTGAGCTAATCCTTGTTTACATAGAACAAACCTGCTCCGAGCAAATTTGAACATTTGGATATGTCAACACATCCAGCAAGAGTTTCAAAAAACCGACAGATCCAGGATCATGTCAAATTGTCAACAATTACATCCAGCTAAACGAGTAATCCACGTACAAAAAATACCCCCCTGAACACCTGAATACCCCCCCCTGAACAGTGTGATTAGGTTCCAACTCATTTTGATTATGTTTTTTTTTATAACAGTTACCATTTTGTGAAACTGTCGTTACTGGTATCTTAGGTCGTGATCTGCTGTTAATTAGCTAGACGGGATAAAATGTTGGCTGGGGGTTCCTTTGTCTATGTTATTTGCAGATAAAAAAATACTAAAAGAAATTCTAATTACTAGTTTTGCTGTCTTTGATTTTGACTCTTGTCTGACATTTGGAATTGATCGCTTTTTCTTAAATTTGTTTTCATTTAATTTTTTACGCATATCTCCCTGTTTACTCAGTACAATTTTACCCGTCCTACATTGGCAGGAGAATTGCAAATGTTAACTCTAAGGTCTACATTGATTACTTAGAATTCATCTCATTCTAAACGGGTAGAGCAGACAATCATTTGTTTAGTATGTTTTTAAGGAACAGGATGAACTGTTTTGGAGAAATTAAGCAAAATGCCTAGATAAAAGTATAATTTGCCTGAATGCAATAAGAATATTTATTTAGTTTGCTTAATACAAAGATTTAAAAAAAACTTTCCACTGAGTTAATTTATTAGCCTTTTTTATACAGCACTTCTCATGGAGGACACTGTTTTAAGCCTTCTTACAAAGTAAACAAGAATACAATTTAGAATAAGGGGATAAAACACAACATACAGTAATTGAATGCAAGATAGATTATGAAGAAACAAGTATTAAGAGTACATAAAAATTGACATTGACCTGATGTACAAGATGCACAATATAAGTTAAAAGATTTATAATTAGTACACATAGCAGTCAGTTGAAGATTAAACCTACATATGGAGCAGCTCACTTTCTAAACTTGACTTAAGCATATCTGCAACAGGAGGGGTGCTCATAATACAGCATTATTTATATTTATCTATGTTATAGGATTTTGGTGTAATTTTTAAGGGAATCAGAAAAGCCACATGTAAACAATTTAAAAAACAGGCATTAAAGTCAGCCAGTTTGTTTTAATCTATACTAATAAAAGGCAAAGCCCTTACTCACTGACTGACTGACTGACTGACTGACTCATCACTAATTCTCCAACTTCCCATGTAGGTAGAAGGCTGAAATTTGGCAGGCTCATTCCTTACAGCTTCCTTACAAAAGTTTGGCAGGTTTCATTTCGAAATTCTACGCGTAATGGTCATAACTGGAAGGTATTTTTCTCCATTTACTGTAATGGAGTTGAGCTTGACCGCCGTGGGGGCGGAGTTTCGTATGACATCATCACGCCGCCCACGTAATCACGTGAACTGACTGTCAACGCACTATGTAGAAAACCAGGAAGAGCTCCAAAATACGCTGAACAAAACATGCATTATATAATTGAGAAGGCAGCGAAACATTAAGAAGCGAGCGAGTGACATACTACCATATTCATCAGTACAGCTACTTCGGAAACAAAGCGAGGTATAAACCTAAACTTTAAATTAACTTAATAGACAGGCTGCCGCTGGTGCTTTTCGTGCCCACGGGTAATGCGGGATACAAGTTTAATGAGAGGACGCAGGATATAAAAGAGAGTTTTGATCACTTTGTAACTAAGTTAAAATTGTAGGTGAAGGGGTGTGCTTATGCAAATTCCGAGAGACTGTGTTTGTGGGGGATTGACAGTTAAGGCGGGTGGGGGAGTCACGTCATCATCTCCCCTCCCATTTACCTCATTTCGCTCTGAGCTGAGCTCCGCGGCTAACGCCGTCTTCCGAAGCAACTTCGTCACACACTGCCACCAAATACAGAGAAATCCACAAGTTAATACACACTCTGTCTCTAGACTTTCTCCACACTGAATCCTCCAGGCACTACTTACAAAAGGTTACATTGACAATCGTGTTACGTTATTTTTAAAATGTTTAATTTTCTTAGCACAAGCACAGCTGAGAAGCTTCGATGCATGTGCTCCATAACGCGTTAAAAAATAATGCATTTAATCACACTTTGCATTACAATCAAAGGGGAACTTTTGTCAATGCATGATTTCCTGGTACACCGATAACATTGATCAGCGCATCCCAATTCATTTTAGCCTCGCACCACCTTGGTTTGAGAAGAAGTATGAAAAAATATGAGGTTAACACACAAAAACAGATCACCAATTCAAGCTTTATGAATAATCGATTCGCCATCAATAATTGTTTTGGTAAAGCCATACTCAGTGTAATCCTCCTTCCATTTTATAATTTTTCCGCCACTAGCCATGATTAAATGAACGGTAAAAAAGTAAGAGCGAAGCGAGGGTGACTTATTTAGGCAGGCATATATATGACAGCAACACTCATGACAATGTCAATCATGTTAACGTTATTATTAAAATGTTTCCTTTTCTTTTTCATTACTTCTTTAACACACTACTTCTCCGCTGCGAGGCGCAGGTATTTTGTATATGAATGACCTCCAAAGAGCAAGGAGACTTTTGATCATGTGAACGTGTCTGCAAAAACTGGCGTCTCCTGCCCAGCAAAAGTTGAGCAGCCGGCGCGCGCGCATAGCTGTGCCGGCCTTTCAGACGCTGACTGCGCTTCTGCCTTAATTCAAAGAGAGCACTTTTCATTTTTTTCATCCTCCCCCTGAGCTATAGCCCAGACAATTGCAAACACAGGACCCCTTTTCTACACCGCGGCAAAATAATATTAAGGCGCTTCGCACTTTATTTTGCATGTATACGATTATGAGGTCGTCAGCTCGGATTATGAAGACACGCACAGGAGTGAAGGACTGACAGTGCCATCACAGCCGATTAATAGCTGGGACGTCTCACCAGTCTGCACAAGACCCACCGCGACTGTCCCCAAAAGGCACTCATATCGTCAGCGAAAACATCTCTCTACACTATATAAAAGAAAAAGGCAACTTTCCTTTCTTTACACCTTTTTTTCCTTTTATCCCAAACCAAAGCCTTTCTCTCTTAACACTGCAGAGGACACAAAACTAATTTTCTTTAATTGCTGGTAAGGCACATTACCAGAGGCAGAAATTTGGACTTTCACATAGAAAATGTAATTTCTAAACCACAGCCGTCGTGTAGCGCCTTTCAAAAGGGATCTACTACCGAGAGATGATCCATATACATTTTAGCTGCTGTTAGTACTACTTATCTGTTCTGTTATACCGTCTTTAAAATGTAGTTTACCCGCAACCACTCCAGTAGTGCTCAATGTACCTTTACTTCTTAAAACGTTAATGTTTTACTGTTTAATAAATTATAGACTACATTTTATTATTTTTCCCTTGCACTCAGTGATCAAAGCTATACACACACATATAGACACATACATATATATATACACATATATTTATATATACCTGTGTTTATGTTTGTATGTATGTGTATACACACACACACACACAAAAATTATATATATGTGTGTGCCTGTGTATGTATGTATGTATATGTGTGTGTATATATGATGTACATAGGTATGCATATATATGTGTATATGTAGATATGTATATAGATATGTATATATGTATATAGATATGAAGATATGTATGTGTATATATGTATATATATATATATGTAGACTCAAACCCATTATGACAGCAGCAATCCAAGCTGTGAAAAAACAGTAAAAAGGAGGCGTGTCAGACGTCGTGGTACATTTTCTGATGCAGCAAGACGAAAACAACTTTGTGACGCTGCCGCCAAATACACAAAACAATTACTTTGACAATCATGTTACGTTATTTTTAAAATGTTTCCTTTTCTTTTTCTTTCCTTCTTTCCTTCTTTAACACACTACTTCTATATATATATATATATATACACACACAGATATATATATATAGATAGATAGATATATATATATATATATATATATATATATATATATAATATGTGAGAAAAACACTCATATCAATGACAAAACAATTACATTAACAATCATGTTACGTTATTTTTAAAATTTTTCCTTTTCTTTTTCATACCTTCTTTAACACACTACTTCTCCGCAGCGAAGCGCGGGTATTCTGCTAGTCTATACTAATAAAAGGCAAAGCCCTCACTCACTCACTCACTCACTCACTCACTCACTGACTCATCACTAATTCTCCAACTTCCCGAGTAGATAGAAGGCTAAAATTTGGCAGGCTTATTCCTTACAGCTCACTTACAAAAGTTAAGCAGGTTTCATTTCGAAATTCTACACGTAATGGTCATAACGGTCGACAACGTCCGCCATGTTGAACTTTCTTATTTATGGCACCATCTTCACGAAATTTGGTAGGCGGCTTCCCGGCGCTAAACGAAACCGATGTATGTACTTATTTCGATGGTATGACGCCACTGTCGGCCGCCATATTGAACTTTCCAACGTCACTAATTTTCCAACTTCCCGTGTAGGTAGAAGGCTGACCCCATCTTCACGAAATTCTACACGTAACGGTCATAACGGTCGATAACGGTCGACAAGGTCCGCCATGTTGAACTTTCTTATTTATTGCCCCATCTTCACGAAATTTGGTAGGCGGATTCCCTGCGCTAACCGAAACTGACGTATGTACTTATTTCGATGGTATGACGCAACTGTCGGCCGCCATATTGAACTTTCCAACGTCACTAATTTTCACAATGTCTGCCATGTTGAACTTTCTTATTCATGGCCCCATCTTCACGAAATTTGGTAGGCGGCTCCCGTGCGCTAACCGAAACCAATGTACATACTTATTTCAGTGGTATGACGCCACTTTCAGCCGCCATATTGAACTTTACAACGTCACTAATTCTCCAACTTCCCGTGTAGGTAGAAGGCTGAAATTTGGCAGGCTCATTCCTTACAGCTTACTTACAAAAGTTAAGCAGGTTTCATTTCGAAATTCTACACATAACGGTCATAACGGTCGATAACGGTCAACAACGTCCGCCATGTTGAACTTTCTTATTTATGGCCCCATCTTCACGAAATTTGGTAGGCGGCTTCCCTGTGCTAACCGAAACTGATGTACGTACTTATTTCGATGGTATGACGCCACTGTCAGCCACCATATTGAACTTTTCAACAGTCTTTGTTACTTATGGGCCCATCTTCAAGAAATTTGGTACACGGGTTCCCAATTCTAATTGAATCCTAATTACGTACATATATACGTCCATAGCCTGCAGCTCAGTCACCGTGTGAGGTGGCGTTGGGTCCCCCATCCCAACGCCTCCCACGTTGTTGGCTGCCTGCCTATATAAGACCGTCCGTCGCTCCGGTCTCTACATTCCCTTCCTTGCTTCGCCACGGGATTCACGTCTCCCTACTGATAACTACAGCCTTTTTGTTTAATCCACGGCTTCTCCGCTGTTTTATTGTTTGTTTATTACAATTATAGTTATTGTATAGGTATTTTAGACTTATTTTACATTGCTCAGGTAACCATTTCCTTTATCATTCCAACCCCCATTACCATGTCTATCGAGGTGATCACTATCGATCAAAGAACTGTCACTTACTGAGTGGTTTCCATGCCCGGAGATGGCACCTACCTTTTCCATTCTCTTTGTTACATATTGCACGGCCATATCAGGCTCACTCTTGATATCCGGAGGAACATTGTGTATTGAATGACTGGGACAGGTTCAAGGTGTGGACTGATGACGGTACAGGAGATAATTATACTACACAGGAGCACTATAAGAGTGAAATGCTTAAGCCCTTCACCTATGGTTCTGCATGTGAGTTGATGGCTGCCTCTGAATTGTTCGGTTGTTGCTTTCAAGTGTACCAAAATGGCCAAATATTTTACACCTTTCGACAACCGCCAATGCCTCTTAAACATCTTAGATTCACAGGTGACGATTTCAGTAGTGGACACTTTGATGTTTATGAGTGTTTAAACTCTCAAAAGCTGGATGTGATTTTATCGATGAAACCGGTTGTGTGCTTACAATGCTTGACAGATGCCGAATGTCACTTCAACACAACAAATCCTGCAAATACTATCGTAATTGAAACAAACCATGAAACTCAAACCGATTATGACAGCAGCAATCCAAACTGTGAGATTTGAGACAAGATTACTGTTCACATGGCCAACTGTAAGTTACATGCTCAAGTGTAAGCTCAGCGCACAGCTTGGTCATGTTACAACCGGAGGGCCGAACTGACAACATGGTATACAAAGAGATCCTTAACAAATAATTATTGGCATATTTTCCCTCAGTTTAAAAAGGTAAAATTTTCTTCTTAATAAAAATTTTAAGGCAGTACTTCGCCGCTGCGAAGTGCGGGTATTTTGCTAGTCTATACTAATAAAAGGCAAAGCCCTGACTAACTGACTCACTAACTCACTGACTCATCACTAATTCTCCAACTTCCCGTGTAGGTAGAAGGCTGAAATTTGGCAGGCTCATTCCTTACAGCTTACTTACAAAAGTTAGGCAGGTTTCATTTCGAAATTCTACGTGTAACGGTCATAACTGGAACCTACTTATGTACATATATACGCCCATAGCCTGCAGCTCGGTCGCCGTGTGAGGCGGAGTTGCGTCCCTCATCACCATGCCTCCCACATAATTGAGTGACTGCCCATATAAGGCCATCCGTCGGCAGCAATCCAATAGACACGCTGCCGCTAAATATTCGCTGGTGAAGGACTGTGCTTATGCAAACGAAGATGAGATGCTCAGGGATAGACTAGTGTTTGGCACAAACTCAGCGAAAGTGCAAGAGAAACTTTTAAGTGCCGGGTCTTAGCTAACATTAAATAAAGCTGTGGACATTGCAAAATCTCACGAGATAGCACAAGCACAGCTGAGAACCTTCGATGCTTGTACTCCGAGCGGCTAACGTGAACTGACTGTGAACGCAGTACACAGAGAACAAGCAAGAGCTCCAAAGAGCGCTGAACAAAAAACGCATTACACAATTGAGAAGGCAGCAAAAGAATATGAAGCGAGTGACGCATACAAGCATATTCATAAGTGCAGCTACTGCGGAAACAAAGCACGGTGTAAACCGTAAGTTTAAATTAAGTTTATAGACATGCTGCCGCTGGCGTTTGTCATGCCTACGACGAATACGATATTCACGAGATACAAGTTAAATGAGAAGACGCGGGGTATAAACGAGACTTTGGATCACTTTGTAACGGAGTTAAAATTGCTGTAATGGAGTTAAAATTGCTGGTGAAGGACTGTGCTTATGCAAACGAATAGGAAAGGTGTAAAGCTTAACTTTAAATTAAGTTCATAGACACGCTGCCGCTTGCATTTGTCATGCCTAAGACGAATATGATATTCGCGAGATACAAGTTTACTGAGAGGACGCAGGGTATAAACGAGACTTTTGATCACTTTGTAACTGAGTTAAAATTGCTGGTGAAGGACTGTGCTTATGCAAACGAAGATGAGATGGTCAGGGATAGAATAGTGTTTGGCACACACTCAGCAAAAGTGTGACAGAAACTTTTAAGTGCTGGGTCTGAGCTAACATTAAATAATTGTTGGTGAAGGACTGTGCTTATGCAAACGAATAGAAAGCAAATGTTACATTATTTTTAAAATGTTTCCTTTTCTTTTTCATAACTTCTTTAACACACTCCTTCTCTGCTGCGAAGCGTTGTTATTTTGCTAGTGTCTTATAATCTCCTCTTGCTAATATTGCCTTTTCACTGATTACTGATTATTAGCTTCCATGCAAATTTGACAGTCATATAATGATCAGTAATATGCTAAGGCAAAGCAAAACTCAGATATACTGTATATTACCAGATATTCTAAAAAAGAAACACAGATTTTGAAAAGACTTAATGTTTCTCCAGAGGCCATGTTCCACTATCAAAATGACTCTTCACCACCTGCTGAAACATTGTAGGTAGAGACACAATATTAAAGGATGGCTGGAGAGAATGCATTTGTTCCATTATTGAATCTGTTTACAGTGGTCAAGTAACCTACTAAGCTAAACTTGATAAAATACTAAGTAATTACAATATTCATGAAATTATCCAGTTTTTCAATATCATGGCTTACAAACAGTAGTCCTTTATTTCAGTCTTTTTTGCACTGACTACATTGCAACTAACCTAGAATTCTCTGTATCCTTTTCTATTAATCAAAAAAAATCTGCCTATGAAACCTTTTTTGCTCGATGTCCAAGAGTTTTGGGGGAATCTAGCAGATTCATTTCTTTAGATGCCAATTTCAGCAGGTGTTATCTGTTGTGAACATATAAGAAAGAGACAACACACTCAAAAGGTTCTGGGGGTTTGCCTTCCTCGTAATAGTGAAGTGCTCAGTACTTCTCAAACTCAAACATTAAAAGAAATTGAATTACAACAAGGACAAACATATTGTTGATATAGCCGGATTTATATAAGGGACGGACAGGAAATTGTGTACAATGGGTATGATGTTAAAGTCCAGGAAGTGCCAGAGATGACGTGGAAACGTGGAGCCGGAAGCGATGTCATCAGGATGGGACAGGAGGGTGGTAGCGGTTGTCGTAGACATGGAAGGGAAATCATCTGCGGGTCTTCAAAAAGGTTTGCTTACTTGTCTGTTTTTCTGCTAAATAAAGAAGATGTGTATTATCGCACTCCGTTGAACCGGTTGGCTGCTCCCTACTTGCGCGTTTGTGACACTGTATACTAGTTTAAACACTAGTTTAATCTAGTTCAAACACTGACTCAATTACTCTATTATTAAAAAGAATTTACAAATCTCCCTGCATAATGAACGTTCAGCAGACTGAAAATAAATATGCAAAAGTTTCAAATAATTTGCCCAGATTACTCAGTGTTACATTACATCTGTTAATTTAATAAATTCAAGCCTGCTCTTTTTTGTTTCTGTCTAAAAAGTTTTTGCAAATGTCCCTAAACCAACTTGTGTTTTCTAGGGTCACTGACCAAAGATTTCACTGTATCTACTGAATGTACTCCTTTTTCACCATATAGTGCTTCACAGAGATTATTTAGTCAGATAATTTTCCCTTAGGTCTGTGTGATTACATTTTCAAGAAAGCCAAAATGTTTGACCTTTACTGAATTGTTTAGATAATTATAGTTTAAACTAAACGATTAACAGTACTAAGAACAAAAGAAAGAACTGCTGAGGCATGTCAATTGCCGTCACTGGGCGGTTTCTCAGCACTCCGGGGAAGATGACACAGTTACTGGCAGTGCGCCGTCTTGGCCTGAAGTGGTATTACATAACCGGAAAAAACCTAGATGGTGAGCCTCTGACACGCATAAGTGAAAATATATATATTGTCACACATGTGCGATTAGGAGACAGCTAAAGGGCTTGATTAAGTGTAATACTATATCAGACTAGGTGGTGGCAGAGTGTGCTGACTGTCTTTCTCAGTTCCTTACAGACCATTCCCAAGAAATCCTGCCAGGTCTTGGCATCTCTGATGATGTCACTTCCAACTCCTGCATAGATGACATCATTTCCTCCACCAGCCCTTAAAACTGCCATCTTACCTCCAAGTAGTCAGTTCTGTTTTGGCCTCGGTCTTTGAAACAACACGATCAAATTTCAACTTTTTGCAGCCAGGATCATAATATACGGGTGGCTGCCCCAAACCTTTCTGACTGTCTGGAGTCTTTTTGTGACAATAAATATATATATATAATTCTTCATACATATTGCTACTTTAATGGTACACTGAACCACTTATTTTGCTATATATGGTTATATATAGGCATATTTTACTTTTATATAGTTATAAACAATAACTAATCTCATATATATGCTAAGGAATAACACAAATCAAGGAATTCCACAGTATATTAAGTGAATTCAACTTTCTGAAATTCCAATGTGATTCCTATTCTGCTTCCTGTAATTTTTTGTTTTAATTTCAATTCCAATTATATTTCTCTGGTATTGAAGAGTTCATTAATGAATTGACTAGAGCTATGCAAAAGACTGTTTTCCAATAAAAATTCCAAACATTCTTGCTTTATTAAACACAAAATAAAATATACTTATAACACAGGAATTATAGAAAACATATGCTGTAAGGTAAGGTAAGGCACGGAGCATGTGCTGATTTTATAGTGCATCACCTCACCCACCACACGACAAACCACCCCGACTGGGATTCAAATGCAGCTGTGCAACAGGTGACTCCTCAGCACCACACTGGAACAGTGGGAGGTTTTTTGTGGTGGCTGGAGTGCCAATCCTGCCACCAACCCCCAAGGTTTTCCTGTAAATTGGAGGACCTGCTTGCAGGGTTGGCTGCAGATTAACATCATACCCAGGATGAAACAATGGCAGATTATGAGCCCAATGCAGTAGAGTCACTTCTGATGTTTACCAGATTCGAACTGGCAACCTTCTGATTGCCAGCACAGATCCCTTGTCTCAGAGCCACCACTCTGCCATTTTCATGCATGAAAATAAACAAAAGACAGTACAAACTTACAAATTATATTCCCTGTTTTTAAGTTTTAGTTAAACAATAGCCTAGAAAAAATATTTCATTCTATGCTGGCTTTTAATTCCTTTTGCTATTAACCAGTTGAATGGGGAAGTCTTTGTCTAGTTTACATGTTGCTCAGTGACTGCATACTTGGATGTAATTGGTGCTTGATCTGCCACAGCTGGCCTGTGTCTGCATGTGTTGTGTTTGAAGCTGCCGTTCGATTGAGTGTGAGCGCCAGCAGCTACAAGTCTAATAAAAGTGTATGCTAGCAAACGTTTAGCATTTTTATTAGATTTAGAGGGAGAAACTTATAAAAGCCAAAAATGTACCATGCAAGTTATTACTTTTTACATTAAGCAATACTAACCACCAGAAATACCTGTTAATACATTTTCTGGGTTTATTTTAGCTATGGTGGTACAAGCAGTATTAGCCTTGGAACCAAATGTACAAAGATTCTTAGTTTTGTTTGGTTCCTGTATTTTCAAGGGGATAAAAGCAGTAATTTGTACTGACACCTTCAGGGACCATGGAGTGATTTTACTGGTGCAAGTTTACTTAATCATTCCTTGTCTAGGTCTCTTTTGGCTTTCTCACAATTTGTGTCGTATTCCAATTAGTTTTAGACATTACACTTAGCTAATTTAAAGAGAGCTAGTTTTGACACTGGCTTGTAAAGAAATGGGGGGATTTTAACCAATGTTTTTGGGTGCATATAAGCCTAACCTTTTGCTTAATAATTGGTTCACAGGTTTCAAGAATGACAAAGCTTTGTTATGTTCACTAATCTACCAACCACTAAGACTCATTATTATGAGTTATGCTTGCAGGAGATTCTGTAGGTACTCATACTGCTTTATGAGAAAGAAGATATCCACTTGTGTCAATGCAATAATATTTGAAATGGAACCCAATTACTAATAAAAAAGAGCAAAAATGTTTTTTGTTTTTTTTTTAATTCTGACTTAGTGCATTTATCTGAATGCCCATGTAAACCTCTGACAAATAAAAAATTGTTTAAGAATGTGACAATGGTTTTTGTAATAACTTGTACAGCATTACATTGAGTTAATTCTTGTGCTAACCCAAGTTAAGATTCAAATATGTTTTACCTGTATTTTGGCATTCTTCAAAGTCTATTATGCCATCGATTAAATACTGTCATGTTGCTAGCAGCATTGTCACCCATAAATGTGCCCCATAAAATCATATAATCTCATTTGACAATCAGATCATGCTTACTGGTGTCTTGTTTTTTGTTTCATAAAAACTGCAACACAGGCAACCCCTGCAAAAACTAGCTTTGTTTAAAAAAGTAATAGAAATATAGTACTTTTTAGTTTGATGAACCAAAATGAGCAAAGATAAGATAAGATTTTTGCATTTGTCATTTTTAAGAACCAGGTACTCTAGCTTGAGTAGGTGCATCACGTAAATTTTTAGCTCTTGGCTTTTTTGTTGAATTTTGATTTAATTCTGCTCCAGCTGTTTCTCTCTTGAATGATGAATTATGTCTGTAACCCAGCCATGTCTCAGTCAGTATTCCTATTCCGTTCTGTTAATCTAGCTGTGTTTTCCTGAATCACTGCTGTGATCCACTTTTTTTTGGTCCTAGAAGTCTCATTACAGCAAAAATTTGCTTTGTAGTCCTTTGAACTGGAAGTGTTTTGTCTAGTTGGCCAGATTCCAAAGACAGCTTTGCTTCTATTTGTCTGTGCACCTACCAATCAATCTGAATATGCAGAATCTAACAGTCTTTGCCTTGTTTATGCAATGCAGTATTATGCCCAAAATGGAAGTACATTGGTAAGTGGAAAGGCTTTTATATTTTACTGATTGAAAAGTGTAAGGCTTTTTTGAAGGTCCAAACAATATGGGCCTTAGTGACTAGGCTAATGGAGGAATATGAGAAATCCAGTCATCAAAATTCAAAAACCAAAACAAAACTATTAGTCAAAAGACAAAGTCAAAAATTTGTAACTGTTCTAAAGTTCCTTTTCACCCAAAACCTAAAACCATAAATTAGTTTGATTGCATTTGATCGAAATCTAGAATGCCTACTGTTGTGTTCCACCATCTTATATAGGATCACATAATATGTCACACACTGGGGAGACATGCAAGTAAGAATTTCATTCATTCTTTCATTGCTTTCTGAACAATGCACTATGTACACATGACATTAAACTTAAAGCTCAAGGAAAATGAGGTGAGCAGAGCTGTGGCTGTGAGTGCAGTTGTTGCTTCACTAGAAGCTAAAAGGGAAGGAAAGAGAGTCACAATAGCAAGTGGCTTCCTTGGGTCCAAGACAAGCTTAGAGTGATGGCATTCCTCAGTTAGTTTAAATGCAAGTGCAGCTCATTTCAGAGGTCCCCAATGGCCAGAACAGAGACTGGATGGACACTGTACATGGTTCACAAAATTATTTATTTTCACCTGTTCTTTTCTGCAGTTCTTACCTCTCTCCTGTTTTGAGTATCACTCCTTCAGAATAAGTACTTCCCTTGGTTGTCTACATTAGAAATCTATGTGTCTGCTTTTCTCTGCTGACAAAGAGGCCACTGCAGTACATTTATAGGGAGAAAACAAAATCAGAATTAAAAATATTCAATTTCTTCCATGGGCAAAGTACAAGTAACTGTGCAGCCTGTAAACATCATTGTTGTTTGTAATAAGTTAAGGTAAAACACGATTCATTGTTAGAAGTTTATTCTCTGGCCATGGCTTTTGAGGTAGAGTCATATTAATAAAATTAAAGCAAACTGCAAAAAATAGACACTTAAGCACACAACTGATAAAAACACAAAAACAACTGCTTGAGTGAACAATGTAAAGAAATGAAAACCATAAACATTACAAGTAATAGCACTATATTACTGTAAACAGCCCAGGTGAATATACCACTGGCAATAAACTTAAAAACAAATTCTTAAGTGACTGAAATAAAAAGTCACAATGAGCGTAGTTCAGTCCCCTTGTGACCTTTGTGTGACACATATGTAGTCTGCATTATAAGATTACATTTGTGGTTTGCTGTACTTTTTGACTTTCCATTGTTTTACATACAGATCAAAGTGTTACATTGAAATCTGATTGAAGCTACTGTAAGAAGAAGAGGCATGGCAAGGTTTGGGGCAGCCACCCGTTTAATCCGGTTTCCTGGCTGCAAAAGTAATTGATTCATCAGAGTCAAGTTTACTCAACAGAGTCCAAAACAGAACTGCCTGCCAGAGCAAAGGCAGGAGGCTTTATAGGACGGAGGGCGGAAGTGATGTCGTCCTCTGTGCCGGAACC
>JANRMT010062790.1:42549106-42583890 GCA_026402145.1 Polypterus bichir lapradei
GTCCTCTCTAAGCCCTTCAGCTGCCTCCCATGCACACGTGTGTGACACTACCATTCTGACAGGAGAAATTATATTTATACCCAAATTTCTCATTATTCCTACTAATTCCTGCTAATTTCCTATACTTCTTCTTCTTTCGTCTGCTCCTGTTAGGGGTTGCCACAGTGAATCATCTTTTTCCATATCTTCATGTCCTCTGCATCTTGCTCTGTTACACCCATCACCTGCATGTCCTCTTTCACCACATCCATAAAGCTTCTCTTAGCCCTTCCTCTTTTTGCCTGGCAGTTCTATCCTTAGCATCCTTTTCCCAATATACCCAGTATCTCTCCTCTGCACATGTCCAAATCAACGCAATCTTGCCTCGTCCAACCTGAGTTGACCTTCTAATGTACTCATTCCTAATCCTATCCATCCTCATCACACCCAATGCATATCTTACCTTCTTTAACTCAGCCACCTCCAGCTCAGTCTCCTGTTTTTTAGTCAGTACCACCATCTCCAACCCATATAATATAGCTGGTTTCAGTACCATCCTGTAGACCTTCCCTTTCACTCTTGCTGATACCCGTCTGTCATAAAATACTCCTGACATTCTTCTCCACCCATTCCACCGTGCCTGCACTCTCTTTTACAACTCTCTTCCAAAATCCCCGTTACCCTGTACTGTTGATCCCAAGTATTTAAACTCATCCACCTTCACCAACTCTAATCCGTGCATTCTCTGACCTCCCTCTCATTTACACACATGTACACTGTGTTGTTCCTACTGATCTTCATTTCTGTCTCTCTAGAGCATATCTCCACCTGTACAGGGTCTCCTCAACCTGCTCTCTACTCTTGCTAAAGATCACAATGTTATCAGCATACATCATAGTCAACAGGGACTACTGTCTAATCTCATCTGTCAACCTGTCCATCACCATTGCAAATAAGAAAGGGCTCAGAGCTGATCCCTGATGTAATCCCACCTCCTCGTTGAATGCATCTGTCACTCCTACCACAGACCTCACAACTGTCACACTTCCCCATACATATCCTGTACAACTCTTACATACTTCTCTGCCACTACTGACTTCCTCATACAATACCACAACTCCTCTCGAGGCACCCTGTCACATGCTTTCTCCAGGTCCAAAAAGACTCAATACAACTCCTTGTGGCCTTCTATATACTTCTCCATCAACACCGTCAGAGCATACATCACATTTGTGGTGCTCTTTCCTGCCATGAAACCATACTGCTGCTCACTAATCATCACCTCCCTTCTTAACCTAGCTTCCAGTACTCTTTCCTTAACTTCATGCTGTGGCTCATCAATTTTATTCCCTGTAGTTACTACAGGTCTGTATATCCCCATTATTCTTAAAAATCTGTACACTTCTTCTCCACTCCTCAGGCATCCTCTCACTTTCTAGAATTCCACCTAAACACCTCCATGCTTCCACAGAGATGTCATCTGGACCAACAGCCTTTCCATTTTTCATCCTCTTCATAGCTGTCCTTATTTCTTCTTTTCTAATCCTTTGCTAATTCACTATCGCCAAATCATCCAACCTTCTCTCTCTCATTCTCTTCATTCATCAGCCTCTGAAACTACTCTTTCCATCTGCACAACACACCCTCCTCACTTGTGTGTACATTTCCATCTTTATCCTTTATTACCCTAACCTACAGCACATCTTTCCCAGCTCTGTCCCTTTGTCTAGCCAATCGGTACAGGTCCTTTCCTCCCTCCTTTGTGTACAACCTCTCATGCAACTCATCAAACACCTTTTCTTTAGCCTTCACCACCTCTTTCTTCACCTTTCGCCTTATCTCCTTGTACTCTTGTCTACATTCTGCATCTCTCTGACTACCCCACTTCTTCGTCAACCTCTTCCTCTGAATACTCTCCTGTACTTCCCCATTCCACCACCAGGTATCCTTTTCCTTCTTCCTCTGTCCAGATGTCACACCAAGCACCCTTGTTGTTGTCATCCTTACTACTTCTGCTGTAGTTGCCCAGCTGTCTGGCAACTCTTCACTGCCACCCAGTGCATGTCTTATCTCCTCCTTGAACTCAACCTTGCAGTCTTCCTTTTTCAACTTCGACCATTTGATCCTTGGCTCTGCCCTCACTTTTCTCCTCTTTTTGATCTCCAGCATCATCCTACAGACCACCATCCTATGCTACCTAACTATACATTCCCTTGCTACCACTTTGGAGTCTTCAGTCTCCTTCATAGGATATAATCTACCTGTGTGCATCTTCCTCCACTCTTGTACATCACCCTATGTTCCTCCCTCTTCTTTAAATACATATTCACCACAATCATGTTAAATCTTTTTCGCAAAATCCACTATCATCAGACCTTCTTCATTCCTCTCCTTGACACCATACCTACCCATCACCTCCTCATCTCCTCTGTTCTCTTCACCAACATGTCTATTGAAATCTGCTCCAGTCACCACAAGTACTTGGTTAGTTACATAGTAATTCTGATACATCAGATTAACCAATAGCATTATAGTGAGACCATGGTCTTAGGAAATTTCCCAGGAAAAGCTGGGTAACACAGCTTGTAAATTAAAAATAAAGTCTTTGAACGTCTCCATACATAACATATGGCAACAATTTAATATTTTAACAATGGAGAAAATATATGATAGATGTCTCACATCACAAAGACCTCTAAGGGACTGGTCCTAGACTATGTGAGTCCTTTTGTGGTAAACCACCTGGACCCACTGCAGTTTTTCTGTCAGACTCCACTGTCCTGGAGTGGAGGATGCAATTATCTATCTGCTCCACAAGCTGTATTCTTACCTGGACAAACCTGGTAGCACCAAGAGGATCCTTTTAATTTATTTCTCCAGTGTCTTCAATACCATCCAGCCATCCCTGTTAAGGGGTAAATTCAGAGATATGCAGGTGAATGTGCCTAAGATGTACTAGATAATGGACTATCTGCCGGGCAGACCGCAGTTTGTGAAACTCAAGGACTAAGTTTTTGATACAGATGAGAGCAACACTGGAGCGCCACAGAGAACAGTCCTGTCTCCTTTTCTCTTCAATCTGTACACCTCAGACTATAAATTTAACACCAGTTCATGTCACTTGCAGAAATTCTCAGATGACTCTGCACTTATAGTGTTTATTGATAAAGGGGATGAGACAAAGTATAAAAGTCAGTTACAGATGTTTGTTACTTGGTGCAAAGATAATTGCTTGCATCTTAACATAAGCAAAACCAAGGAACTGGTTACTGACTTTTGCCACACCAAAGAGCCTCTATGTCCGGTCACTATTCAAGGAGTGTATAAGCAGGTGCTTCATTCCTAGAAGTACTTTGGGGATCCACATTAATGACAGGTTGGCATGGTCTTGTTACACAGAGAAACTATATAAGAAAGAGTATAGAATAGGCTCTTTTTCGTTAGGAGACTGCATTCCTTTAATGAAGGTAGTGACATCCTTCACATCTTCTACAACTCTGTCATGGCTGTGCAATTTTCTAAATAGGGGTGTGCTGGGCCAGTAACATCATTTCAAATGATGCCCACTGAATCGACAAGCTTATTAAAAGGGTACGCTCAGTTATTGGATGCACTCTGGAACCCTTGGAGGTAGTAGCGAAGGAGAGAATTAAAACAAAACTAAGTGTCATTATGAAAAATGCTGCACATCCTTTCTCTGACACACTAACACTGAGGACTTTCAGCCAACAAATTATTCAGCAGATTGTCAGGAAATGCTACTGGGGCTCCTTTATTCCAAGAGTAATATGGCGGCATAATGTCTCACTGTGACTATGAGTGCCCAGTCACAAGTTTTCTTTCTCTTTAGTCATTCTGGTGTGTGTTCATACCATAGCATGTGTTTATATTTATTTCTTTGTTCACCCATTATTTAAAGAGCTTCTGTAAAAAGCCAAATTTCCCCCAGGTCCAAAAGAACATTAGAATCTTAGTATAACTTTATGATAATGGCAAAGCATGTTTTCTAATAACTACATTCTTACCACTTCTTTATTTGTGTTTTCTGTTCCAATAAATAAAAAATTGTGACAGACTAAGCAAGCCTAAAGCTATATGAGTTGCAAAAATTTGTCTTATCTGATAAAACAAACAATTTAAATAAAGTTTGTTTTTGTCAGTTATAACTTCTAGAGGGTAAATTATTTAAGCTGTAAATCATTAATCAAATTAGTGCTAAAAAAATCTGATACCTTATCTGCCTCTTAGCCTTCCTGCTACTCAGAGTCACAAGAGCGTTTCATGGCAAATGCATTTATTGTCTGTCTAAAGTACTTTATGAACATAAGCAGGGAAAGAAAAAATTACACATGAAACACTGTCATGATTATGGGATTTTACACATTTTTTGTGTTTCAAAAAACTTATTTCTCAGCTCATGTTATTATTTATTTTTTATTTTTTTGTGGTTTACAATTACAAAGAATGCCTGTAGTACTAGGGTGTTGTACCGTGTTAGCCATTATGAATGTAGAGAAAAGCCAAGCAAAATGACACCTTTTATTGACTAACTAAAAAGATTACAATATGCAAGCTTTTGAGGCAACTCAGGCCCCTTCTTCAGGCAAGATGTAATACAGAAACTGAAGTTCCCTGTGTTTATATCCACACACTAGGACAAGAAACAACATTGGTAATTCTTTAAATGAAAAATCTTAAATGTAAAAAATTAATAGGTTCATTCAGGCTAAGATTAATTTATTAATCTTAATTTAATAATTTAAAGAATGCCTGGCATTTTTGCTTTCCTAGTGTAATTTTATTTGAGCCTAGTCAATTTTTCATTATGTTTTGAATAACAATGAACCACCGTTTTGCTTTTATATGGGTGACTGTTGCCATGATGCAACTTCCCATTGCAAAGGGACGTGTCCCAAAAGTTGCCTCGTGATGTCATATATAATCATATATAAGCATGGTGCCACAAGCGACTCATTATTCAAGTTTGTGGATCCTCTGTTGAAGTCTATAGTGTAGGTTTTCTGGCACATGAACTGGACACTTTATTTCTGTATACAACTTTGATTTATATTTTGGTTTTGTAGAAGGATTGGCTGGATTTATTGATCTTGACTTGGCACATTTCTATAGGTGGTGGTTTATAACAATTGTGCAGTTACTTTCAACAGCATGGGTCAGTTCATGAAAAGGAATAACAATCCAATATAACAAAAATAACAATAATAATTTGACAGATATTTCAAACTTAATGATAATTATTAATTCTAAAAATAACTACAGTGAAAAAATAAACAGAAAACCCTAAATATTGTGACTCCAGACCTGTCCTAATGGAATCATAATAATATCTTGAGAATTTCCTTCATTTAACACTTTTTTCTGTTGGTCTTTAAAAAATATGGAACAAGGGCATTCTGTATTTCAAACACATTTGACTCTGTGCTGAATTCAAGAACTATTCAAACAAAGGGGGTCGTCTACAATAGGAAGAGGTGGGCAAGGAGGACAAGCAGAAGAAGTCTTTTCTGTCACACTTGCCGTGACATGCGCCTCACCTGACAGAGCATAACAATCTTTTTCTTGCTGCCACTGATGCTTTTAAGCATAGATGTTATCTTTAGCAGTTTGACAATTGTCTATTGCGTCGGTTGTTAATTTTTAGCAGCTTAGAATATACTTTTTCTTATCATAATGGATCTTTTCATTGTCTACTAGCTAAGCTATGCAGATTTTTCTTGTGTTTGCCTGCCTGTTGCCTATAACATCAAGAAAAACAACACACCAGTTTCCCAGTGTTTCATTTGTCCTAAAATTGCACAAAATATTTCTTGTTTTGCAAAAATGAAATATACTTTTTTTGACTGGCTTTGTGGCCATCTTGGGAAGCCCTCCTCGCCTCACATGGGTTATGGAGGCATCTGCTATGCCAGTGGTCTTTTTGTCTTTCCTTGCATTCTTTTGGCATTTTCATTTAGTTCCTGTTTGCTCCATAAACAAACAGTGCTCTTGGCATTTCCAATAAGAAAGTTTTATAGTACATGTTTTTGGTGTTTTGCAGTAGATGATAAACTTTTAAAAAATGTTCAGAACATCCTAGTATTGATGAAAAACTTTAAAACAGCATATTCAATTTCATTTATGCTAGCATAGACTAAGATTGTTTTACTGGGGCAGTGTATGAGTTAACTGTTAATTCTTACAAGCTAAGCACCTGTATATATGTCGACAACAACGTAGGTTAATATTAGAAGACCAAGAAGAAGATGCCACTTTCAGAATTCTCTTATATTTACATTTACATTTGCAATGATATCATACTTATGCCACGTCAACTTAGAAAAATAATGAAGTAATTCTCCCTTGGTGTGTTGCCAGGTCATTTGTTTGTGTAATTTATTGTTTTTATGTAATGTAAAATATGTTTTCTTTATTTGAACAAGAAATTGAGATTTGTTGTAGGTTTGGAACGGAATACATATCATATATAATAATACTTTAATAAACCCTAAATTGCACCTGTAAATACAAATATATAACAAAAAAGACAAGAAAAAGGAGTGTTAGCTTAATAGATTTTAACAAGAAAATATATAGGTGAGACATGCAGATCTAAAGTAAAATATATCTGCCTCAGTTTCCTTTTAATAGTGATGAACAGGGGACCTTTTGCACATGTAAACCTTTTTAAAATAAGATTTGGAGCACACGTTCTGTCAAAACTGACAGCCTGTCATATCGAAAAATGTATCACACGCTAAAGGTTAAAGATCTTTTGCTAGATGAGGGGAACATATCTATTTCCTTTGATTTATACTTGACAACTTCAGTTGTAATTGTAGACTTTCTTAACCATTGCACAAAATGTAAGAAGGTATTTTATTTAAAAAAGAAGCTTAAAATAGAGAAACAACTGAACAGCTTTTATGGGCTTTATTTATATGTTGCTGCTTCTGACATGTAGAGTATCACAATATCTAGAACTTTGGTTTCAAATAAGATCTTTTTTAAATGTATAACAAAAATGTACATTGAACTGAATCAGACCTTACAATTTTTGGGCCTGCATGAAAATTTACCCATGATTTAATACTGAGAGGCTTAATGTCTTAGATTTGTATTTTAATGATTCTGTCTGATATATTCTAGTGGCCCAACTGCACTGCACTGTGGTCTCATGCTCACGCCTAAACTGGGCCAGTTTGGGGTCACCAATGAATTTAACATATATGTCTTTATTTAATATACAAAGAAAGAGTATGTGAGTGGCTTGTCAATTTTTGTCAGGATATTAGTAGTAGGGTGTTATTCCATGTTAACCATTATGGATATAGTGACAAGCCAATATAACAGCGATATTAGGAAAGATGAGGTCCAAAGGCAAAGAAAAGCTGCCTTAGTAAAATATTGTTTTCTACTTTTCTGGAAACTAGGTTTATAAGATGAACTATACTGTGTTATTATTTCTTATTCTGAATTGTATATATTTTTTACAATGTGTTGTTGAAATTTGTATATGTTTTCTTTGCATTAAGATTAGATTTTTAAGCATAAGATATACAGGGTGGTCCAGATCTAATTATGCAGATCCAGATCATCTGGATGACTTTGATTTATGCGGGGACAATTCCACTTCGGCGCAAAGTGGTCCCCTGAGGCAGAGCAGGCTCTGAGAGACTGCTTTGGAACTACGGACTGGGATATCTTGCAGGGATCATATAGTGAGAACATTGAGGAGGTTGTTGACTGCACTACTGACTACATCAACTTCTGTATGGACATTGTAATTCCAGTAAGAACAGTACGCTGCTATGCTAACAACAAACCATAGATTACAAGTGACATCAAGGGCCTTATGAACCAGAAGAAAAGGGCTTTTAAAGGCGGTGATCAGCATGAGTTCAAGCACATGCAGAATGAACTGCATGTCAAGCTCAGGGAGGCAAAGGAGCAGTACAGGAGAAAGCTGGAGCAGAAGTTGCAGAATAACAGCATGAAGGAAGTGTGGGATGGGATGAAGATCATCACTGGCTGCAGTTCGAAGTGGGGTGCCACCATCAAAAGAGACGTGGAGAGAGCAAACCTGATGAACAACTTCTTTAACAGGTTTGACACCCTAACCCACTCTCACCTCAGAGTACTGCATCCTCCACCCATCCTTTTGCTGATACCAGCATAGGAGAGAGTTTCCCCCTACCCACAATTACAGCAGCCCAGGTAAACAGAGAGCTGAGGTGATTTCGTGCCAGCAAAGCAGTGGCTCCAGATGGGGTATCACCACGACTGCTGAAGGCCTGTGCGTTGGAGCTGGGGAGTCCTCTACAGCGCATCTTCAACCTAAGCCAGGAACAGGGGAGAGTCCTGAGGCTTTGGAAAACATCTTGCATCACCCCAGTCCCAAAGGTATCATGTCCTGGTGAGCTGAATGACTTCCGGCCTGTCGCTCTGACGTCACGTGTGATGAAGACCATGGAGCAGCTGCTGCTTCACCACCTGAGGCCACAGGTCCTTCACGCCCTCGACCCTCTGCAGTTCGCATACCAGGAGAAGGTGGGAGCGGAGGATGTCATCATCTATATGCTACACATCCCTCTCGCACTTGGACAGAGGCAGTGGTGCTGTAAGAATTATGTTTCTGGACTTCTTTAGCTCCTTCAACACCATCCAACCTCTGCTCCTTAGGGACAAGCTGACAGAGATGGGAGTAAATTCATACCTGGTGGTATGGATCGTGGACTATCTTACAGACAGACCTCAGCATGTGCGTCTCGGGAACTGCAGGTCTGACATTGTGGTCAGCAGTACAGGAGCACTGCAGGGGACTGTGCTTTCTCCGGTCCTGTTCAGCCTATAGACATCGGACTTCTAATACAACTCGAAGTCCTGCCACATGCAAAAGTTTGCTGACAACACTGCATTCGTGGGCTGCATCAGGAGTGGGCAGGAGGAGGAGTATAAGAACCTAATCAAGGACTTTGTTAAATGGTGTGACTCAAACCACCTACACCTGAACTGCAGCAAAACCAAGGATCTGGTGGTTGATTTTAGGAGGCTCAGGCCCCTCCCGGACCCTGTGATTATCAGAGGTGACTGTGTGCAGAGGGTGCAGACCTATAAATACCTGGGAGTGCAGCTGGATGATAAATTGGACTTGACTGCCAATACTGGTGCTCTGTGCAAGAGAGGACAGAGCCGACTATACTTCCTTAAAAGGCTGGAGTCCTTCAACTTCTGCAATAAGATGCTGCAGATGTTCTATCAGATGGTTGTGGCGAGCGCTCTCTTCTACGTAGTGGTGTACTGGGGAGGCAGCATAAAGAAGAGGGACACCTCACGCCTGGAGAAACTGGTGAGGAAGGCAGGCTCTATTGTAGGCATGGAGCTGGAGAGTTTGACATCTGTGGAAGAGCAACGGGTGCTGAGCAGGCTCCTGTCAATCATGGAGAATCCACTGCATCCACTGAACAGTATCATCACCAGACAGAGGAGCAGCTTCAGCAACAGATTGCTGTCAGTGTCCTGCTCCATTGACAGACTGAGGAGATTCTTCCTCCCCCAAACTATGCGACTCTTCAGTTCCACCATGGGGGTAAACGTTAACACTACACAAGATTATAGACTGTTATACCTGCCTCACACTCTCCCCCTTGCATTTTTTAACTTGCACTGTGCTTTTATTGCTCTTTAATTAATATTGTTTTTTATCAGTATGCTGCTGCTGGAGTATGTGAATTTCCCCTTGGGGATTAATAAAGTATCTATCTATCTAACTAACTAACTGTGTAAATGTCAAGAAATATTGTTTTTCTAGTTCAATAGATCAAAGTGTCACCAAGAGAGAAAACCTTAACTGACATTGCGGTATATATTCTGTCCCGCATAATATCTGGATTATTGAACCACTATGAACAAGTGACCATAGCATTATTACTTTCAAAATGTGTTGGCAATGTGAAACAGCAGGTCTTTTGTAGAAATCCAGATTCTGTGTTGATAAAGAGTCTATAAAAAGTATTCAGTCCCTTGGACATTTCACATTTTATTGCTATTCAACCTTGAATTACTTTGGACTTAATTTGTTTTTGTCTGATCAACAGAAAAAGATTTTAATTACAAAGTGCAAACAGATCTCTGTAAAATGGCCCAAATGAATTTCAAATATAAAACACAAAATAACAGATTGAATAATTATCCACACCCTTTAATATGACACACCCACATTCTCACTGATACAGCTAATTAGTTTTAGAAGTCACATAAGTAGTTCAATGGATATCATCTCTCTGCAGTCTGAGTTTGACTGATTGTAGTAAAAATGCACTATATCTGGAAAGTCCAGCTTGTCGTGAGACAATATGGTGGTCTAATCAACAGTACATAATGAAGACAACAATGTGAAAAGGTGATTGAAAAACACAAGTTAGGGGATAGAAATAAAAAATATATATTTAAGCCATTGAATATCCCTTGGAGTCTACTTAAATCAATCACTAACAAATGGAAAGAGTATAGCACAGCTTTGCATCAGCCTTGAGCAGGACATACAAACTGAGTGATCGTTCAAGAAAAAGACTAGTAAAGGAGGCCAGCAAGAGACCTATGAGAACTCTGAAGGAGTGCATACAATGGTTGTTGTCCCTAGTGCTTCAACATGTGTAGCTTTATGGGAGATTGGCCATGTGAAAGCTACTAAGAGTCAGCTGGAAGAAGGTTCTGTTGTCAGATGGGATCAAAATAGAGCTTTTTAGAACAGGCTAAATGCCATGTTTGACATATGCTATACACTGCATATTATCAAAAACAAATACGATTCCCACTATGAAGCATGGTGGTGGCATCTTCATGCTGTGGGGTATCTTCTTTTTAGCAGGCCCTGGGAGGCTTGTAGGGGTAGGGGGTAAAATAAATGCAACAGAATGTAGTGAAATCCTTGAGGAAAACCCAAGTCTTCAAAAAAATATGTTTTTCTGCAAGACAACAACCTCAAGCATAAAGCCAAAGCTACAGAATAATGACTTAAAAACAACAATGATTATGTCCAGGAGTGACCAAGTTAGAGTCCAGGTCTCAATCTCACTGAGGCCCTTTTTTAGACTTGAAAAAGGCAGTCTATTTATGTTTTCAATGCAACCTGACAGAGCCCAAGCAGTTTGGCAAAAAATGGGGAAAGATGGCAATGTCCTGGAGCCTCATGTATAAATAACGCGTACACCCAAAAATGTTGCATATGCCCGATTTAATACTCACATCGAGATGTATAAAAACTAAACTTGGAGTAATATTACTCACATTTTCATGGCAGCCTTAGTCCATTGCATATGCACATTTCTGTTCGGTTTTGTAACAGCAGCACCCAACATCAAAGCAGTACTACTGTTTCTGTGTGGTTTCCCTTCCTTTTTTATATTCGCATCCATAATGCGGGCTTTATCAAATACAATGAAATTAATTGCATATTATTTACAAATTTAAGGCACTTGATTGTAATCATTCTGTAACTATATAATGGAGCACAGACTGTCCAAACTATTCCAACTACCATGGTTGCTTCACCGTTGTTAGAAGGCATTACAAATGGAAGAACTGGAAGAGATTGCTTATTTAGAGATCATACAAATTTTTTTTCCCATGATGATGACTGGCATCTAAGTCGATTAAGATGTCCAAGTGCCATCCTCTTGTAGCTGTTCAGTTAGAATACTAAGATGTATACTCATTTTTATGATGAAATGATTTAATGTATGTACAGGTAGTCATTGACTTACAACCACGTTTTGTTCTAATGGATCAATTGGGATGTAAGATGGACAGGTGCATGTATTCATACATTACAATATGTACAGTAATAAATAATATGTCCCATGAGTCACATTGTTTGTTTTATCCTTTTTATCATCATTCTTATCACATTATGCAGAATTCATTTTTTCTGTGATACTCAGACAGTGGGCTGCAACTTGTCTTTTCATGTCAACTTTGCTATCTGACCACTTTTTTTTAATTTTAGACTTTCTGAACTTGAACTTTTTAGTGCCTCTGCAATGCTGTACTACTCCTTCGATTTCGTTTTGTTGTTTATACTACTCCTTAAGTCACCAAATAGTACATTTTTCCTTGCCTCAACTTCCCTAAGCAGAACCTCCAATTAGCATTCGCTGAAATTCTTTTTTTACATGTGATTTTGCTATTTTCTTTTAACATAACACTGAATAGAAGATTTGCATATTCAAGTAGGCAAAATTCTGGGAGGAATTGGGGTCTGGCTGTAGGCATTTGCATGTGTGTTAAAATTCACATTGATTGGCGTTTATAAAGGGAAAGTGAGTAGAACTTTTCTTATGCACAGTTTTATACATATGAATTTTTTTGTGCATACGCACATTTCCGTTTGACTGTCCCCTTCGTCTGTCTTACCACTATGGGGAACAGAGCATTCAGTTGTTATAATATTATTATTATTATTAGAAAGTTCATCATTCTAGACATCTTGTCTATTCACTTGAATCATACCAAGCTGGGCAGTAATTCAGGTCACTTGTAGCCAATCTCCTTCAAGACTTTATAGACTACTTAAGGTAAGCAATTGCTTAGATTTTGGATCCCATTCTCTGAATGCATCTTTAAATCTAAACTTGAATTCCCTTTTCTGTCGCATTCCAGACCTAGTACTGTATTTTTCATCTTTTATCTGTAACATTCCATTTCTGGCTATATATTGTCCTTTCCTTTTGATGTAATGATCCATATGCATGCATTTCTGTACAAGTACTCTTTGTATACATGCAAGGTTTGATTTTGTTCTTTGAAATGTAGTATTGCTTTCTTATAAAGTCTTTAAGATGGTGTTCACTGCAAACAATAGATAGATAGATAGATAGATAGATAGATAGATAGATAGATAGATAGATAGATAGATAGATAGACAAATAAATAAATAAAGAACTATGATTAACAGATTAAATTAGGCTCAAAAGTATTTTATTGTAGATAGTGAGTAAACAAACAGCCCAATGAAAGGCTCGTTCTAGGCATAGTGGTATTCACACAGATCAAGAAGAGTTTAGCAAACCAGTGTCATTAGAATGAATTTTTGGGTTGCTAAGACCCACCCTACCATGAAGTATTACTATATATCATGCAATAATAAAATCACACTGTTAATAGAGAAAGGATGGAAGCAATTGACCTAACAAGTTGCCACACATTTCTTACAATGTGTGGGATGAAGGGTGTAATTAATACTGTAAACCATAGATGATAGTTAGACATCATTAATTTTTAACTAAAGAATTGAAATGTTAAGATATCTGAAGACAATCAGTAGTAGTAAATGAAAGAAGTAAATGTTTTATTTGTATGAAAAAGAAAAAGTCATTGACATGGTTGACGTTATATTGCTTCAGGATTTCTACATTACATTTAATTATATTCTGTCTTGTATAATTCCTTCATTTTCCATCATAAAAGTAATTATACTTCCTGCTGTGTTGATTTGCAAAGGTATGCTGCATCATACAGGCACAGTTTCCCTCTTAAATATATATAATTTCAGTCTCAGAGAGATGGGCAAACAGTTGTTTTTAAGTACATACTGGAATCATGACAAGGTCTTTGCTCTCACATCTGCTTCTTTAGGTGAGGAATAATTGAATCAAAAGTAATTTACTAGAAACATCTGTGCTAATTAGGCTTAAAACTGTGTAAATAAAATATCCAAAACATTCATAAAATTTAAAAAGACCATACATAATACAACAATTATAAAACTAATATTGAACCAAAGATACCTATATTAAGCTTTTTTATCAGACTTTAAGTAAATTAAAACATCTGCCTTTTTAAAAAAAAAGATTCATATAATTCAGTCTTTTCTGGAATATTGAGACAATCCATCTATAAATTCTGAGGCATATTGTCAAGTAAAATTTGCACATTATAAGCAATGGAAGACAAATCATGCAGAGATGTTAGGAACTTAAGCACGCAGTGACAGAAGTTCAATGGACAAAGCATGACACTCTTTTCTTTGGTTTTAAATTTCCAAACCTAAACAAAAATAGGTCTTTTTCCTTTAGATTTGCTTATCGCTTAGCTATTGCTATTCAACAAACCAAAATGGCTAATTTAGAAATAATGCTAACAAAATACCTACAGAACTTATGACAATATCTCAAAATGTTTTATCTGACCCAGAGCACTTACAAAACTCTGAGAAGCTGCTTACATCTTAATAAGTTGTCTAACACAACAATCAATGTGGCCTTAGATTTAGTTTTTCTCCCTTATAACACCTATCTGAAATACCTTGGTGTTACCCTCAACACTTTCCTGCAATGAACATCTTATAAACGTTGATGTGAACACTAGGAATAACATTATACTAAAACTGGCAGGATCATCATGAGAAGCATCTGCCAAGACTCTTTGCATAACAGCCCTAAGCCTTAGCAGTAGAGGAATGTTGAACTGCAGTTTGGCTAAACAACCCACATACCAATAAAGCAGACATACGTCTCGGTGACAACATGAGAATCAAATCTGTGTGCATACTAATACATGCCAAAGTTCTGGCTCCCAGCCCTTAGCCACAGTTACAGTTAACTCACATGTGACAGTTTATGATGGATCTACCCATCCATGAAGATTTAACTGGTACTGGATTCAGAAGGTTAAAATAATGCCACTTTTCAATTATCTTAGTGGAGAGAAACAAAGCAGATGGATTTGATGCCAACAACACCTGGAGAAGAGACTGGTTGGATCACATTCCTCAAGGATATTCTTCCTTTCTTGAAGCAAAATCTCACTCCAATGGGTTTATTTACCACCAGACTAACCATCGCAGATGCAGAAATTCCATGCATAAATGGAGACTGTTCTAGTCCTCAGCCTGTGACTACAATGAAGAATGGCAGACCCTAAAGCACATAGTTAATGACTATCTTAATGGAGCTTTCCAAGGTACAGTATCATAGACCTAATTTATCCTTTTTATATAGCTGATTTATGTTTGCTATTTTGGTAATACTTACGGTTCTGCAAAAATGAATCTATTACTCATACTGTATATGTAACAAGACCTTAACAAAGGCTTCTTTTGGTTATCATTTCATTTATAAAAGCATCAGTTGGTAAGTTATTCCTCTCTGTGCAATGTGATATATTAAGACTTTTTCATATGCTGGTAGAATTACCGTTAATATGAAAAATCCACAGGTCTTATACTGAAGTATGTAATATCAAGAGAAATATGTCTCACTTAAGCCACCCTGGATCAATCCAAAGTGAAGTTATTTTAGTAGGTGTGACGGTGCGAGTCAACTCCTTGCTCCTACTGCCATTCTTTGGAGCCTCTTCAACTCTACACCGTCAATAGTCATGACTGGGATGAACTAGGCAGATGAGGACAAAACACACCTGAAGCAAGGGGAAGGTGCAAAGTGCTCAGTGCTTTTATAATAAATAAATACACAAAACAAGTGTCCCAAAGTGCAGTGCAAAGTTCTAAATAAATACTCCATAAAATGAAGGTGATCAGTGGGAGGTTAAAATTCAAATAAATCCATTAAAAAAAGGTTAAAACCAGCTGGCAGGAAATCTTTTTATCCAGTGAGCCTTGATATCCCTCCTGAGCCTAGTGGCTGCTCCTGTTACTTGGATGTTCAACAGGATCGACTCCTGAGCACTGGCCACATGGTCTTCCTTGGGGCTCCACATTGATCCGCTTCCTTCCTCTCATTGCACCCACTCACTCTCCTTCACGGCCCTACCTCTCTTCTTCCATTCTTTAACCTCTGTGCCCTTTTCCTTTTCTTTCATTAATTTTTCCTACTTTCTGTCCTGCACTCGTGCTTCCCTATTTAAAGCGGGAACGTGAAACAGCTGTGGCAATCAGCAGCTCCCGGTGCCAATTAGAGTCGTCCGCTCCCTAAGTCACAGGTGTATAACTCCAGGCCTGGAGGGCCGCAGTGGCTACAGGTTTTCATTCTAACCATCTTCTTCATTAGTGACCAGTTTTTGCTGCTAATTAACTTCTTTTGGTTTAGTTTTAATTAACTTGACTCAGGCCCCTCAGTTGTCTCTTTTTTTAATTAGAAGCCAAACAATAATGAGACACAAAACGAGCTGCCACATGACCAGCTCACCTGTGCAATATCTGAAAATAAAGAAAAGTGAAGGTCTCAGTAAGGTTGAACTCTCAGGTCACCAAAACATTTTGACGAACAGAAAATCAACAGTTTTGTAAATGTCTTCTGTGGCAGAATGAGAGCAGCAACAGATTACAAAATTAAATAATGGGCTTAATTAATTAACAGCAAGAATCAGCTTCTCGTTAATACATTGGTTAGAGTGAAATTGGTTGGAGTTTGAAATCCCAGTTTAGCTGCTCACCTGTTGGCTCGTTTCACATCTCATTTTTCTTTGGCTGCCATTTCATGTAGAAATGAATCAATTCAGAGGACTGACTCCTTAAAAACAGGGCTATTAAAATGAAGGAAAAGGGAGTCAATTAGCAGCGAAAACTGGTCAGTGATTAGGAAAAGGGTCAGAATGAAAGTCTGCAGCCATTGCGGCCTTTCAGGCCTGGAGTTTGACACCCCTGCCCTAAGTGCAGGGCTGTCTTCACCCGCATCACACAAGGGAATGGCTTACACTGTGCTAACATGTTCCCCCCAAACAAAGATGCAAGTGTGATGATTATGTATTTAAAAGCTGCCAAATAACCACGGATGTCACTTTACCACAGTAGCATATATTACACAGATGAATAATTACTTTACTGATGCTTTGGAACTGTTATTACCAACCAGAAGAAACCTTGTTAAATTCTTGTTACATAAGAGTGAATGAGTAATAGATGGATCTTTGCAGCATGTATACTAAAGATTTACCACTGTATTATATGCCATACAATAATAATAATCCCTGAGTTGTCCATTCATCTAATATCCAACCTGCTATATTCTAACTACAGGGTCACAGGGGTCTGCTGGAGCCAATCCCAGCCAACACAGGGTGCAAGGCAGGAAACTAACCCTGGGCAGGCCACCAGCCCACCACAGGGTGTGCACACACACACCCACACGCACACCCACACACCAGAGACAATTTAGAATCAGCAATGCACCTAACCTGCGTGTCTTTGGACTGTGGGAGGAAACCAGAGTTCCTGGAGGAAACCCATGCAGACACAGGGAAAACATGCAAACTCCACTACCCACTGCGCCACCATGCCACTCCTGAGTTGTCCACCTTGACAAAATCAGAAGCCTCAACAAAAAATAACCATCTATATGGAACTGCTTTTCAGGGTATCAATCAGCTTTAGACACACTTTAGAGCAAAAACAATAGTAAAACAGTCCTATATTGACTCCTACAATTACACAAAAATTATTTCAGACATAAGCCTAGTAGAACTCGGATTAGTACAGAGACAAATTTACTCATATAGAGAGTTACACACTCTTCCTGATGCCAGAAAAACAGTATCACTAGTAGAACAAGGATACAATTGGTGTAGGAGCTTTGAGTATTATAGAAAACACCCAAATTCCGTTAATTTGTTGAGTCCCATGGGGCTACGCGTGTTTAAGTATGAAAATCTAATAAGAAACATGGTGTAATAATTGCTTATTATAATCACCTGCTCTTTAATGTAGGAAAATAACATCCAAGATTGTGTATTTCAGATCTATTAACACATGATTATCCTCTGTAAAGAGATTAGACACAAACTTTTTTGTATCACTGTTACGAATATTAAGTGCTAGTGCTAAAGTCCAGATGAGAGAGACTAGACTGATTCAAGGACTGAAAAATACGAGATAAGAAGGATCTCAGACTTTTCAGTTCAAGAGATGACATACTCAAAGTTGATTATGAAAAGAATTACTAAAATTGATCTCAACTATTTAAAATAAATTCTTCAAATAGAACATGGGAACATGGTTGGAAACTTGTTAGGGGGAGATTTCTCACAAATACTAGAAAAAATTCAAGCAAAGAACCACAGACAAATACAATAAATAACCATGTAGTGCGGTGGAGAGTAGAAATTTAGAACCCTTAAGGAATATTTCACCCCAAAATGACTTTATATTTAACCCTCCCATTTTTTTTTTAGTGATGGTTAAGAAACGTTTTTATTTTCACATTATCATTCAGAACGGAAATAGGGAGGTTTCTGAAATAAAAGGATTTTATGATGACGAGCACTGGACAACAGCTAACAATATCAAAAACATCCATGAAGGTGCCAGGTTGTGTATTTGTATGCTAACGACTTCTTAAACACATCATTTTGTTTTTACTAAAATATTGTTGAATAAACCACCTCCTGAAAACTCTCTGATGAATGAAAATTGAATGTTGTCCAGCCTTGGTTACCATAGACCCCTTTTATGTGACAAACTTTTTATAACTGTTGTGCAATTCAAACGTTTTCTACATGTTTACTACAGACTACATTGGGATAATAACATATGAAAAAATATCATTTTTTGGGTGGAGTATTCCTTTAAAATATCAACTTTATGCTATTTGAAATATCTAAAATTGCTTAAGCCAGTTGAGCTGAATGTCCTTGTTATGATCATGTTCCTTTTTCTGAGCTTTAAATATTTTTCTGTATTGATTCTATTAGTTAGACACTTGTTTCAAGGTTTTTTTTGAGTGAGTTTAATTCTGACATCCATTTGTGGCGATTCTCGTTTGTTTTGATTGTTAAATATTTTATGGAACATTTTGTCCACCATTTTGGAGCAAGGCACCTGTTGCTAGAAGCATGTCTCCTAAGGTTTTGACATGACTTGATGAATTAAAAGGTCCTACTTACTGTGCTTACTAAGGCTCAGAAAAAGAGGGCTGTTTTAATAAATAAATAATTAATTGGCTGGCTTGCTCTTTGTGTGTGTATGTGTGCTCACGCAGCTGCAGGGGGGTTGTTGGAGAGTTAGGGCGAGACACACCTGCATGTGAGAGTGTGGTCAATCTCAATTGCTTCATCTGCTTCCTGCAGTGCACGATTAAGATGCTGCGCCCACGGAGTCATATAAGAAACAGCCGTCACAAGCAAAAGGGAATCAAGAGAAGACATAATAGTGGAATGAAACGGAAGAATGGAGGTTAAAGGAAGGAGTGAGTAAGTCAGGAGTGTGAGACAGACGGTGCAAGTCAGAAGGTAGCAGGTGGATGGGAATGAATCCCCAAAGAGGATTGTGTGTGACCAGCGCGCAGGAGGGGGCTGAGGGGTCACTCCTGCCGAACGACCATCATGCTCAGTAGTGCTTTCACCAGGAGGAGCCATTGAGTTGGCAAGAGTGGGAGGACAGCACACTTTTGCTGGGTGGAGCCACTCAGCAGCGGTGGACATGAAGTGGAGCAGGGTTCGGCGGCTCCCTGTGGGATAGGCGGCAGGGACACGGGCCTGCATGGTTGTCTGTGCCTGCTGGTGGGTTTCTCCTTGGACACCAAGGTCCAAAAAGGGGAAGTGGAGGGGATATTAGTTTCAAAGGTGCACTGGGGCTATGAATTACAGAGGACAATTTACTGCCTGTTTGCTTTTAACCTTATTTTTAAGGAATATTTTTTGGATTGATTTTAACCTCCACCATTTCACTTTTTATTTGATAACATTTGGAAACACTGTTGTTTTTAATAAAAGCACTTAGCACCTTTTTTAAACCTACCCCTTGCTATGTGTTGTGTCCTCATCTGCCAGCTCATCCCGTTCTGTTATCGATAGTGTCGGGTTCAAGAGGCTCCCAAAACAGAACTGGGAGCATGGAGCTAACCCGTAACATCACCGGACACTAACGTTTTTTAATTATGTGACTGGTAAAAAACCCAAAAGACAAAAGACAAAAAATGGGTCAAAAACCAGGACATCAAAAAGCACAGCAACAAAAACGCAATTGGTAGACATAAACCAGAATAAAAGATTCAAAGGCAACTGGTCAATACCGAGAGAGAGATGAGGTAAGTACAAAAAGTCATTTTGTATTTATATGAAACTAAAGTTTTTTGGAATCTGAACACACATAGGGAAATGAGGAAATATGACAACCTTTTATCTCTTCACGTAATTGGCAAAGTATCATGACCACTGAAGACACATCCCCTAAAAACACAGTATTTAGCAATATGACAGTGAAAATGGCTAAAATGAATTATTTATTACATCGAATAGTACACATGTAATGAAGATCCTGATATAAAAAACACATTTTTGGGTCAAGAAGATCTCAGAATGAATGCCATGATATGAAAAACAGAACTTATGAAGGCACAAAATTTTTTTGTCCTGTTGCTTTTCTTTTTCTTCTGAATATTTATGTTGAATTAGATGGTTTTGTATGTTAGGTTATTATTTTTTGATTGAGTAGCATGCCATTGTAGTCTGTTAAAGGTCCTCCTGGAATTCACTTCTTCATCCAAGCTGTGAATTTAAAACCCTTTTCTAATCATTCTTTAAAATTCTTGTTGCTAAATGAAATTTTGGCTAGCAACTTCTTTGCTCTTGTTTTTTGACCATTGATTTTGTATCTTATTGACTTTGACACATGTATTTTTTTGATCTCCTAGTGTTGACCCATTTTTGGCTTTCGTCTATTCTTCTGGCTCACTCTCAAACTCAGTCTGCTTGCAGACCTAAGAGGCCTCATCTCATCACAAATGGTCCAGTGTTCTATTGTCCATCCATCCATTTTCCAACCCGCTGAATCCGAACACAGGGGTCTGCTGGAGCCAATCCCAGCCAACACAGGGCACGAACCAATCCCGGGCAGGGTGCCAACCCACCGCAGGACACACACAAACACACCCACACACCAAGCACACACTAGGGCCAATTTAGAATCGCCAATCCACCTAACCTGCATGTCTTTGGACTGTGGGAGGAAACCGGAGCGCCCGGAGGAAACCCACACAGACACGGGGAGAACATGCAAACTCCACACAGGGAGGACCCGGGAAGCGAAACCCAGGTCTCCTAACTGTGAGGCAGCAGCACTACCACTGCGCCACCGTGCCGCCTGTGTTCTAATGTTATAATAAAAATATGCATTAGTGAACATACACAGTAAAACAAAGCAATATTAAACTGAATAACATGAAAGGATACTAAAAATATATCTTCTTATATTATTATTGAGGTATGGTCAATTGAGAGTGGAGGAGAGTAAACCAAAACTCCATACTGCATTATCCATGAAGAAAATAATTCTCTAGAAGGGGGTCCAGTGCCAGAAATATCCCAAAGTCCAAAGACAAAGTCAGATACAGTTGCAGTTCTTTAGCCTAGGCCATCAAGCTGCCCACCTCCAGTGGCCAAAATATTACTAAGATATCTGTGACCAGTGTTGCGGAATACATTCAATAATAAAGAAGAGTGTTGAGTCATTGTTACAAATGATGGCATAATGAATGTTACTAGTGTGTATCATTTATCACTGTGAAGACTGAAGTGAAATAAAATATACTGTATTTAAATGAACCTACATGATAAGACTCTAATCTTTTAGTTTTAGTCTTGCTGTGGAAAGACTTACTGCTGACATAAGGCTTCATTGGCCTCATTGGGTAATGTCCCAAAATATTTAATCATATAAAGAAGAAAGACGCCTCACACCTGGACAAACTGGTGAGGAAGGCAGGCTCTATTGTAGGCATGGAGTTGGAGAGTTTGACATCCATGGCAGAGCGACGGGCACTGAGCAGGCTCCTGTCAATCATGGAGAATCCACTGCATCCACTGAACAGTATTATCTCCAGACAGAGGAGCAGCTTCAGCGACAGACTGCTGTCAGTGTCCTGCTCCACTGACTGACTGAGGAGATCGTTCCTCCCCCACACTATGCGACTCTTCAGTTCCACCTAGGGGGTGGGGGGGGTGCATTTTTATCACTCTTTAATTTAATATTGTTTTTTTATCAGTATGCTGCTGCTGGATTGTGTGAATTTCCCCTTGGGATTAATAAAGTATCTATCTATCTATTAAAAGTCTGTAAATATCTGATCCATAGAAATAAGAATTTGTATATGTAAGATGTTACCAGAGAAAAAAATATATAAAGTTTCGGTAAAGATTAAATATGATCTCATCTTCTAATATAAATATGTTGGTATAAAAAAGTCAAGATGTCCTAGTTTAACAGGAAGACAGTTTCATGTATGTCATCCCTTATACTTGCCAACAGTACATGCTGCCCTCGTAGAAGAAGCCAAATATCCATGTCAGCTTTTGAAAAGCTGTACAGAATTACCTTACATGTGTCACATATGTTATGCTGTTGTCACATGTGATTTAGACGAGATAGACCCTTGTCACTGATTGGAGTTTAGCCTGCCCTTTTCGGGAATTGATTTCACTGGTACACTGGGAAAGAAACTTGATGTGAAACAGTCACTTATACATGTTCCTTATACAAATAAAAGTTCCTTGTACAAAGAAACGGTCAAGTAGAACACTAACCTTACCAAAGACTCTTTTTCTAGCCCTGCCTCTTCCAACTGGAGGATTTAAGGCTCTGTAAAATTAGTTGAGACCAACTGCTGAGAAAAGAAACTTCTTTATCTGCTTTTTAGCCACAAAGACAGCTATTAATTGCAGTTATCTTCTGGTACCTCAAAATTTTTTATGTGCATTTTATTATATTGTATGTAAGGCTATTGACGTGCATTTAAATACACTGCTATATTTAAAATAACATATATTAAATGTATTGTTATGTAATATTAATTGTATAAAATGGGGGCAGCATTATGTTGTAGCTAGTAGTACTGCTGTCTCTTAGATCAAGGAGACTAGGCCCTGCTAACACTGACTAGGATTAAGCAGCTTCAAAAAAGGCAGGTTAAGAGAAACTGATAAAGCAACAAAAAATAATTAGTTTACAAAATAATGAGATAAGGTACTATAATCCTTGAAAGGGTGAGCAAATGTTGTACTGTAAAGTCAACCGATACTTATTGTCATATAATAAAAAAACAGACCATGAAAATGAAGGGATCCATAAAATAGTAGACAGTACAGTAATCCTGTATTTTACATACAGCCCTGTATTGGAACAAGGGCCCCACGGATAATCAGTAATGAACATTTTGTTAAATATAAGTTCAGAAAAAACACTGAAAATCATATACAGTAACATAAAAATAATGCCAAAAGTAAATGAGAAAAAAATAAATATCCAATAGAAATATTTCAGGAAATTTCTAAACATTAAAAAAATTGTGCCTCTGATATGGACACACTTTAAAAGACAAGCAGGATTTATAGGTTATGACATGCTATCATTAAAGTAAGTTAAATATTTTATAAAGATACTTAGGATGCACTAAACCCAATTTTTACATCCTAAATCAGACAACTTAAGCAGTAAAAAATAATTTTTGGATCCAAAAAGCTATATTTTATGAGAAACAATTAATATTTGGTTAAATATTAAATCTCAAAGTTAAGCTTTAATGATAAGGGAGGTGCAGGTGTATTGCATGACCTTTTGATTTTGGTGTGACAGCAAATCGCAAGAGTGCAGTGAACGCATTATTAGTCTATGATCTTGGTTAGTGGAGCATGCCCAACAGGAGCAAAGATGATTTATGGTTATTGTCCAGGGATTATGTGACAAAAGTGATATTACCAAGACTGCTGAATGCCTGTGGCTTGCCTCTGGGACCATGGCTCTAGTCTACAACAAAAAAGAAGAAAACAGAAACCCAACAATTGTAAAAGATCTTTAAGAATTTATTTCATACAATTCAGTTTAGTATACAAACTGTGTTTCTTCCAATACTCTTCATTGCTACTTTTTTATTTTATTTATTTCCTTGGCTGCCTTTTTACTAGATGTTTGTCACGTACCACCGCTCATAAGCACAGATATCCTTAGGGATTACACCTCTGACCACCAAGCCATGGCTGGATCATAAATCAGATGTGTGAGTTGTATAGACATTTTATGTATGACAAAACTGGTCACAAACTGCAAAAGATTCAAGTCAAACAAGGAGTCATTGGTATAGGAGGATGTTTTCTTGTTTTCCTTTTGGTTTTACACACATACTTAACTTTTTAAAAATGAGTAAAAATGCATCTTCTTAGGTTGATATTTATTAAAATATGTTTCTTATATAGTACACTTCAGGATAGAGAATTATTAACCCAAAAATCGATAACAATTTCTTTTGTGAAAATTAAAGTCAGAAAAACACATTATAAAGGGATGTGTCAATGATGCACTTTATTTCCTAATCAAAAATGCTGCTTAATTCTTTCTTTTGGACATGCAAAATTCTATTTTGAAGCTCCAGCTTGATTTTATTCTGTGATTTTTCCCCCTTATCTGGCAACATTTTTAAAATCTGATTGTAATTACCCTGTTAGAAAATCACTACTAACAAATGAGAAGTTGGGCCATAAATGCTGTAGTTATTATTATGATGTTTTACATTTTTACTATTGTATGAATCTGAGTCTACTTACTGCATCAGCCTTCTCACCAAATGTTTGAATGTATTTTTTACACTTAAAGTAAATGCAGATTAACTGACTTGCTCAGTGCTTCACAGTTTGATTATAGTAGCAAACGTGGTGTAAAACCAGTGCTTTAGCCACTATATTGCTGTGCCATAATTGTACACATGAATTTACAACAGATAATGAAATGAATGATTTGTTGATTACTAGATTATATAATTGAATGATTTTTGTTAGGTGGCTCAAAGCCTTCTGCATTAAAAGTTTTTGGATTTGGGTTATTTTACTAACATTTTCAAAGAGCTTCAGTTGCCCTGAAACCTTTAATGAAAGAAAGAAGTCCACTGAATGCTGTGCATCTGTACTGTTGACAACACATTATTGTCACCTACAAAAAGCTGTGAATTTCAAAAACACTGTCCACATTCAGCAGTCAATAAAATAAAGTAAGTTGGGAAGTCATGTGGCATTCCAAGGTGCTGGTTGGGAGTTAGTGCTGCATCTCCCAATGCCGTAAACAGAATCCATTATATCTATTTATTTTAACATTAATCTGTTTTTCCTTGTTAATATTAGAAGGAGTCACTTAGAGACTCAATTGTTGGCCAAAAGATCTGATTTCGCTGTGTTGAACTCACCAAAGAAATCTATGCATGAAGAGAGATCAAAGCTAGCTACTGGGATGCAATGTGGAATTTGTTTCTAGAGCATATACTTACTTTAAATAATATTATGTAGGATAACTTTACAGAGATTCAAGCTGAACTGAACACTCTAAAATGAATAGAGATATTCAAGTACTGCAGTCCACACTGTTTTGTCATAATGTCAATTCACTCCATCTCTGCAAAAAGAAGCAGAGAGATTAAGAAGATAAATCCTGTAGGATACATTTGAGAATGCTGTGACTGAAGGTGGGACTTGAGAAAGATATTCCAATTCTTTTTTTTTTCTAATTTTTTAAATAATGCCTGTCCATCCTGTATTCACAAGGTATTTAGATAGTGCTGGTCCAAGGTCTTTTTTTTATTAGTTTTTGTCAATTGATCTTCTAAACGTGTGTTGTTTTACTTGAATTAATAAAAAATGATAGCAAAAATATTAATAATAACTTAAGGTAATAAAAGCAATAGTCCATACTAGTTTCCCAACACCTCAACCCTGAGCTCATGTTGAAGCCAACAATTTAAAACAGACAACACACACACCTCCTATTCACTATGCTTAGCACCATCCCAGTCCATCGCCTGAGTATATACCATAGTCTTACTACAGACTCCAGTTCAACTCTGCTGTTCTCCAACTCATTCTGCTCTTTTCCCATGTGTTTATGGTGGTAGTCCCAGCAATGGATATTAAAGACTAGTAGAATAGTGTGGTATTCAGTAAAATGAAAGATTCTGGTTTTGCTATAATGGACAATAAATACTTTAGAAAAAATAGTGTTACAGTTGTGGTGGCAGACAGCTGGGGTTTTACCCAGCTAGGACTCCTTGAGGATGGAAGGACCGGGAGAGACACAATACTTCCCCTGGAAAACAAGAGGGCAGCCCCTCCGGTTTGCATTGGGGCCACGGGATTGGAGCTTAGAAGCTAAATGCAGGGGGTGCATAGACAATTATGGACCCTTGGACGACAGCACTTCCACCACACTAAGAAATGCAGCCAGAAGAAGATCCGGGGACACCTGGAGTACTTCCGGGTGCCCACGCAGCACTTCCGCCACACCCAGGAGTGCTGCCGGAAGCTAATGGGAGCGCACCTGGAACACTTCCGAGTGCACTATAAAAGAGGCTGCCTCACTCCATTCGGGGAGCCGGAGTCAGGAGGTAGAGGACAGAGCTTGCGAGGAGAGGGGTGGAGTCAGCAAAAGAAAAGAAAGAAAAAAGAGAAAAGGAGAGAAAAGGACTGAACATTACTTGTGGGAGAATTGTGGGCATTGTGTGCTGTGAAAGGAAAAGAAAAAGAAATAAAAAGCAAGTGCTTTTGGACCTGTGTCATAGTGCCTGTCTGTGTCAGGGCTGATTTACCACACAGTATATATTTCCAAAATGTCCAGGTACAATTCAAGAGAACATTTACGGGAAGTGAATAAAGTAAAGAAGTAGAAGTAAATTTAAATTTATCTAATTTTTTGAATGCACACCGCCAGAATTTTACTGCGGTGGGCAATGAATGCAATATATAATCTGCTCTACATGTATGTTGGAAACACCAGATGCAGTGTGACATTCTGCTACAGGGGATGATCGCTGCAGTGTGACAGATGCATGGCTTGGCAACAGAGTGGTTTGAAAAACTGTTTGCATTGACAATGGGAGTGCTGAACTCTGTCCTGAGAGCCAGCTGCTAAATAATGACTGTGGTTCTGGAAAAAAGAAGTGTTTTCTTATGGTGAGTTTGTGTCTTGCTTTTATATTGATTAGAAATGAGAACTCTCTGAAAGGGCACAATGGCACCTAAGGATAGTTAATCAATATATTTAGTAATCATTTTTCTTGTTTTTTACAGTATATACAAAATTTCATTAAGACAGAAGACTAAGCTTATATATTTAACAATTGACTAGAATTTTTTTTACTTATAACCTATTGTCTTTTTTAGGTGCCATCGTTCTAGCCTTCTGCAAACATGGCATATATGCTGCTCAAAAAAATGAAGGGAACACTTACAACAGTGTAACACCAAGTCAGTTAAGCTTTAGGGATATCAATTTGCCCAGTTAGGAAGCATAAGTGATTGTGATTCAACTTTACCTGCTTTGGTGCCAATGAAAGTGGCAGCAGGTGCACTGGAGAGGCAACTGCAACACAACCCCCAAAAAAGAAAAGGCTTTGCAGGTGATGGCCACAGGCAATTGCTCTCTCCTTATCCTTCCTCATTGATTCTTCTCTAGTTTTGCATTTTGCTAGTTTTCTTGTCATGATGCAGTACCTACAGCTGATTCAGGTTACATAGATAGTCCAGCCTCTCCAGGATGGCATATCCATACGTGCTGTCGCAAGAAGGTTTGCTGTGTCTCCCAGTACAGTCTGAAGAGCATGGAGGAGATATCAAGAGACAGTCATTACATGAGGAGAGCTGGACAGGGCCGTAGAAGGGCATCAACCCAGTAGCAGGACTGGTATGTGCTCCTTTTTGTGAGGAGGAACAGGAGGAACACTGCCAGGGCCCTACAAAATTACCTCCAGCTGGCTACTGGTATGCATGTTTCTAACCAAACTGTCAAAAACAGACTCCATGAGGTTGGCATGAGTGCCCAACGTCCTCTAGTGGAACCTATGCTCACAGCCCAACACCGTGCCGCTTGATTGGCATTCTCTAGAGAATATAAAATTATCAGCTCCCCCATTGGTGCCCCATTCTCTTCACAGATGAGAGTAAGTTCACACTGGAGTCTGGAGATGCTACAGTGAATGTTATGCAGCCTGCAACATCATCCAGCATGACCGGTTTGACGATGGTTCAGTGGTGGTCTTGGGAGGCATACCTTGGAGGGTTGTGCAAACCTCCACAGGCTAGGCAGTAGTACTCTGACTGCTGTTAGTTACCAGGATGAAATCCTCATCTTTTGCCAGACCTTATCCTGGTACAGGAAAATGTTTGACCTCATGTGGACAGAGTGTGTACTGTCCAGGAGCTCACCAATACCCTGATCCAGCTCTGGGAGGACACCATCTGCCTTTTCATCAGTAGTATTCCCAGATGTTGTCAGGAGTGCATACAGGCCAGTGGTGGATCTACACACTACTGAGTCACATTATGAGTTGCCACAATGAAATTCATGTGAGTTGGATCAGCCTGTGATTTCAATTTCTGACTTTGATCTTGGTATGATGTTGAATCTGGCCCCCAGTAGATTGGTGATTTTGGTTTCCATTGACTGTTGTTACATCATTTTGTTTTCAATGAATTATACAGTATTACTCACTAAAGATTTTCCAGTTGAATATTTTATTCATTGAGATCCAATGCATGATTTAAATGTTCCGTAAACTTTTTGAGCAGTGTACAAAATCAGGAATTGTGGAAGTAAAGTTTTTTTTATGTATTTCATAATATATAGGAATATATTAAAGATTGTTTTAAACTGAAAACTATTCCATAATATATTTTGAAAAATGTAAATAGGAAACGTTTAAAATAACAGATAGAAGTTGAAAAAAAAAATACAACTGAGCATATTAAAATGACCAAAAAGTGAATCTGCGCTGGACTGGTGTGATGTAATAGCCAGTTTATTTTCCTTTGCTGCATCTTTTGTGTTTATTGCAAAGTGTATGTTTCTGATATTTACTGCATGCTTGTATTTTTTGTTAGTACTATTCTGTTTGTTTATTTACAATCTATGCATTATGGGTTCTCCTTTATTCCTTGTGTATTGTTGGTGGAAGCCCAAGAGGTGTTGTTACCCTCACATCACAGCTAAATAGAGTTTGGGCTCAGACTACCTAGGGTGAGGTATACATCTGGGCAGTTTAGGGAAGGCCCTGGCCTGGTTTATAGGTCTTTTTAGAAGTCTCACATCCTTTCACCATTTTGAGTGCACTGTATCATAAGAGCTGGCACCATGTCCAAGGCTGTTTCTTGCCTTGTGCCCAGTGCTGCTCGCAAAGGCTTATGTCCCCGTGACATTGAATCAGATTTCCTGGTGCTTTTTTGATATATAAATAACCTTGAACTGCTCAAATAAAAATTTAATAAAATAAATTTCACATCTATCTGAGAAATAAAAAAGCAATCTTTGACAAAAAAGTGGAATGATTAATCATTAACACAGCATCTATAATCATAAACTTAATAAAATCAATTTAAATGAATATTTTTTCAAAGTATATGGAAATTCAGTTAATGGAAGCATAAGATACTCTAATCGAATCATTATGAGAGTTTTTGTTCATCCATCCATTTATCTGTTTATTGAACCTGCTTGATCCAGTGTTGTGGCCACAGTTGTTGATTCTCTGCTGGCAATATAAGGCCCAGGTTTGAAACAAACTCTAGGCAGGGTGCCAAAATACCATTGGGCATACTCATACACCCACAGTCGGTCAGTTTATAATTTACAGTTATTGTTACTTTCTCATATACAAAGTATAGGTAAAGTATTGTAATCGTCCAAAGATTCAATGTCGAGATTTTGATGAATCTTGACATTTTAGACCTCCCCAAGTCTGAAAATACCATTTTTGGAATTATGTTTGTTTGTCTGTCAGTGTGTGTTTGTGTGTATGTAAACACGATAACTTGAGTACGCTTCACTTAGGTCAACCAAATTTTGCATACAAGTATTAGGTACAAAACATAGATTTCTACCAACTTTTGGGCTATTTCCATTAACCAGAAGTGGTACTTTACGTTTTATTTATGCAGCAGCAGAGTCCAATTTATTCAACTTTACTTTAATAATAATTGTTCAATATATTATTAATTTGATTTGATGTTCATGGTTCTTTAATGTACATAATACAAAAATAATCATTGTCTTGCAGTTTACTCCTCAAATATCCATTCCCATGTCTAAGCATACGAGAAAGTCTAAGGGAGGCCACTCCCGATTTTTTTTTAAAGTTTGGTTGGGAAATTAGAGTACTCCGAGGATAAAAAAAAAAACAAAAAAAAAAAACATGTTGGGCAGAGAAAGAAAATGCTAGCCGCGATTCAAATCGAGCTTTATCCTAGAATAGGGAAATGTACTAATGACTGTGCCACCCTGTTTTACAATGTTTTATACTTTTATAGTGCATACACAGTAAATATTATGAAAGCATATTATGATTGGAGTGTGTGTGTGGTTCGACAATTAACTAATTTATCTGTTGTGGCCTGTAGGGGATGTTGCAGAGTCCCCAATCACAAACAGAACCAAAAAAAGTTCCAGGTTCAAATAAACAATTTTTATTACACAAAATACTTTATCACAGGTTTCTTCCACAATTCTACATCAGCAAAATCTTTTAATTTAGTTTCTTTCAAGGGCAGAAGCACTGCCCTTCTCATATCCAGTCTCCAATTTGCCTGTGTGAGGCAGAGCAGCAGCTTTTACTGTATGTTAAGACCCAGGAGTATTTCCAGTGCTAGAACACTGCACCCAAAAAGAACTACCTAGTCAGGCTGAATCGCCATGAAACAAGTTAGTTCTCTCCCCTGGCAGACCACAGAAACCCAACAGGTCTGTTCTTCTGAACTACAGTTCCTATGATCTTACTTGTTTCGTGGCTATTCTGCCTGACCAGGTAGGATTTCTTGGGTGCAATGTGGGAGTCCAAACTGGAGGCATGCAACCTAGAGTACTGGGGATGTATTTGCTATTGATAGGTATTCTCTCTTTATCTATTATCATTCCTGCATAGCAGCTGAGGCAAGAAGCAGCACCTGTCCTTTCAGGGATGCCCATCCATCCCAGCTGTCCATCCATAACAGTGTCTTCTTGTTCATGTAAGTTATGACCCATTTATCCAAGCAGATGGGCCAACCCATTTGTGTCTATCACAATGTGTAAATGCATACAATTACATGTAATTTACTAATTTACTTTTTCATCCACTATTCTAGTCAAAGTAACTATGTTACAGTGTTTTGCTTTTTTATTTTAATGACTTGAATGTTTCATTACAATGTATACAATACAGATCAATATGACATACTGTACTACATTTTATTCAGATCAGATATCCTATTCTCTACCCTACAGTTTTTTGTGTGTTTATGTTTTAGGTAGTAGCCTCTGCCTCTGTAATATGATGAAAATGGCTGAATTCTGCGAATCTTATACTTCAAATAGATATACTTTTCCCTACCCAATTATATCAGTATTTTACTTCAGATACATTTTACTTAACAGCATTTAGCATAATCAACATTGTTGACTAGTTTCATGCTGCCCCATTCACTTGCTAAGGAGATTATTCCACAACCTTAAAACTTTCTGATCGGTTAGGCAGTTTGGTCAAGATAGCCAAACTAACTGTTTCTTCAAACATTTGTTTTTCCTTTGTGCTTTGACCAAGTTTTAATACTATCCATAAACTCTTCTGTCATCTACTTTATTTGTAAAGACTCTCCAATCTTTTCCTTTTTTCGAGGATCCATCCAATAAACTACCAAATTTTATTTCCAAACAAATCTTTTCCTTTTTCTGTGGTAGTTATCTTAGGGTGCATTTAAGAAATAGATATTTAAGTTAATTGCAAATAAATTAACGTTTAAAAAGTTAGTTTTGTGTTTCACTAATGAAGCTTGGCATACTGAACCAGCAAGCAGCTTTCCTATTGGAGAACAGATTTAAGAGCATTCTTACCCCTCTTCGCCCTTTTAAAATATATTGCTGCAGTGTCAGAGAGAAAAGAAGAGAAGAAAACAATGTGCTATAAGAAAGAACAAAACACACAGTCCAACATTTGAATAATGCTGGTCGGTTCTGGGCCAAAACCACAATTCACCTTATTTTTAAAGAGGACTGATCGCTCAGTGTGAACTCTAGACACTGGTTGAGCAATGAGAGTGGACAGTGGAATATTGTCCTATAGCGATCTACTGGTAGTGTCAACTGAATTAGATGTTTGCTCAGTTGTGAAAAAGTACCTCTTATGAAAATGTTTGTCTTTTGTACATTTTTGAACCAAAGTATAATTGATCATCATTTGCACAATTGTGATAATACACTTTAAAGGATAACACTGAAAAATCAAGTTTCGTGTATCGAAATAGTATGCCCCTATACCTTTCTCTTCACATTAATTGTCAAATATTAGAATCAACTGGACCAAAAAAGGATGAAAAAAATTACAACACTGTTAGAGAGTAACATGGAGGACTCTATTTTATATAACCAACAGGAAAATGTGCTGTGGTTTGGTCTTAGCAAGGGAAGTGTAAAATTACATCATGAAAAAATCCAGTGAGCCTTCTAAGGCCCTAGAAGAAAGACTGTTGATGCCTATGAGTCAGGGAAGGGTTTTAAATACCATTTCAAGGCAATCAGCAGTCAATCACTCTATCTACACACAAGGAAAATTTCAAACTGAGTAGAGTCTTGCCAGAAATGAGCAAGAAACAAAAATATATAGTCAAGTCTTGAGTGAGAATAGTTTTGGGCAGAGTAAAATGAAATCTCAGTGGAGAGATTGAGTAACCTTCACAAGTCAGTCAAGTTTAAGTCAGATACAAACATTAGTCTCACTGAAACCAGACGTATAATATATGTGTATGGGGACAAACAGGAGTGAATTTTGCTTAAAACTGGGCAGGAACAATTAAACATTTTAATGAGTGTCACATTTGTAAACCAATTCAATGCCTTATGAAGGCGGTGCTCAAAGTAGGGGCAGTGATTTTGAACTGCAAGGATCAGAAGTGCTCTCATTAGCCTGTTCTGCTTATGATGAATTATCTACTGTCAAAACATCCCCAAAAACCCTATTTGACATAAAAATGTGTGTTGCATGTGCAGAGAGCACATTGCATATTTAAAAAAATAAATGTAACCTGTTTTAAAATGTAAGCACAATCTAATGTAAGGAAAAAACCTTCTGTAGTATTAGATTATATATTGGCATTCGATGGCATCAATGGACTAATGGCACACGTGAGCAAAATGTTGTTGCAGGTGCTGTGTGTGTCAAATTAAGCTATCAGGAGATGCAAATTTCAGTTCTAAAAACACCTGAATCAATAAATCTACATAACAACACCAGTAAATGCACAGATGAGGCTCCACAACATTCACCTTCTGACTTCATGTTTAAATGAATAATTAAAATTAACACAACTATCTAATTGAAAATACAAACATGCCATGACTAAATAGCTGCAGCATTTTAACATGTTATATATCCAGAGACCTAAATAATTAATAAAGTATCTATCTATCTATCTATCTATCTATCTATCTATCTATCTATCTATCTATCTATCTATCTATCTATCTCTCTATCTATCAAATGCTTATGTAAACTATATTTGCTGTTGTTATGTCATATAGTGATGCAATAGTTAAAATGATGGAAAGATAATGTACCAGACAGAGGCACTTCTCAGATGTGTGGAACCCAGTAGCTGTGGTGGTCCATATGTTTGTGTCTGTTTGTCTGCACTGTTACAGCTATGATAACAACTTCTAAATTATATAGCTTTAGTTACCTTATGCAACTGAGCTCCTGAGTGGATAATAGCAATTTCTACTATACAGTATTTTCTCACAGTGTCAAGTCTTTTGTTTAGTATTTTTTGGTCTCTCCCTGAAACACAGCAGTGGTAAAAAAATGTACAGACTGGAGAAAGTGGGGGTGTGTGTCTTAGGAAGAGGCACTGTGGATATAGCCTTTGCCACTATTCACTACACACATTTTAACAGGTTGTCCCTAGATGTGTATTCTCGTTTGAGAAGGATGTCTTGCCCACCAAGTCTAGGTGAACGTTGATGCAGTGGGGAGGCACTTTATCTATTAATTGTTTCATACAGGCCTTTGTATCCAGGCTAAGAATGAACTCTTACCTGACAAGGTTTAGGAGTTGATTAGTAAGAGAAGGGATAAAGGAAGGTTTGTAAGGAGTGTAAGTTAGCACAAAGAGTAATTTTCCTTCCACTAAGTTTTAAGAGTAAATAATGAAACTGACCCTTACAGTCAGAACCTGATCCAAGAAATTTAATTGGGGGATTATGTTATAAGAAGATGGCCTCCCAGCATTTTTTTGGGCTGGGTGGAAGGCGAAGCAAATACTGTACTGTACTTGATAGTGTTTATTCCCAAGATGAGATACATCTCTGAGTCTCTTGTAAAAAGGCAATATCCATCATCCTGTATAACAGATGATCAAAAATACTTTAACTCATTGTGTTCAGGCTAAAGCCATGAACATTCCAAGGGGCTATGGTGATAGCAGCCATGTATCAGAGAATAATGAGCCATAATGGGCTGAGCTGTCCACCACACCCCTTGTAAACCCCCACCAAACCCCATAGCAACCCCGACAAAAAACAGTCCCAGCCCACAACTACTCAGAGTCATATAAAAAAACATTACCTAAATAAAGCATACACAATGCAGATGCACAACCTCCTCAAGCTTTTTCCAAGCTGTGCTCTTTAACTTACTTAACAAAGCCAAAGATGCTTTTAAACACAACAGATAGAACAAAGGAGTAAATAACACTGAAAATAATGCACAGCACCAGGAGAACCAACAGTTACAGTGGTGTGAAAAACTATTTGCCCCCTTCCTGATTTCTTATTCTTTTGCATGTTTGTCACACAAAATGTTTCTGATCATCAAACACATTTAACCATTAGTCAAATATAACACAAGTAAACACAAAATGCAGTTTTT
>JANRMT010062790.1:42588890-42600854 GCA_026402145.1 Polypterus bichir lapradei
AAAAACTGCATTTTGTGTTTACTTGTGTTATATTTGACTAATGGTTACATGTGTTTGATGATCAGAAACATTTTGTGTGACAAACATGCAAAAGAATAAGAAATCAGGAAGGGGGCAAATAGTTTTTCACACCACTGTAAATACACCTAATATTCAGTGATAAATCTGGTCAGCTAGCAGCTGCAGAGCTGCCCACCCTCTCCCTTTCAAAAAAATGAATGAAGAGACTTACTGAAATGCTAAACCGATAGACATTAATGCATATAAAGAATTTAAAATCCCATCTGTAGGAATGCCTTAAGCATTCAGTTTTCCTATTGAACATAATTTTAAGAAAAAGAAGAATAAGATTATTTAAAAGGGCTCTGCCATAAATAATGGTTTTAAAAGAAAAAAAGGCAACACAAAGAGAGCATCCATTGCTCGGCCTTCACTTCTAGAAACACACCAAGAGACTGTATTTCCTGGACTCAAAGAATCATAAGAATAAAGAAGAAAGGAAACAAAGATGGAATGTTCAAATTGACCTCGGTAAAGATAGAGAACAAATAAATATATTAAAAAAAGAAAAAAGCTCAAGTATTAATAAACCATGCTGGATTGCAAAAATTCAAAGTACAGGAACAATGCAACAAGGTAATAGTTGAAATATACAGGGTGAGGCAGAAAGGACGGGCGTTTTTTACAAAATCACAAAATTGTTCATTTTTTCTTACAAAGAAATTTATTGAAAGATTTGAGTTCATATTGAAATAGCATTTGACAATTTGTAGGGATAGAAATGCAGGTCTAAATGCAAAATATGCCTTACCGAACAATTACTGAGGCCAAGTTCAGAAGAATGCTTCCGAGCAGATCGACTTGGATTGCGCAGCAGAGCTAGTCGTACGCTTTCCACATTTTCAGGGGTACGTGCCATTCGTGTAGCCCCCGGTGGTCTTTTGTTCATTAGTGTACCTCATATATAAAGTGCTTTAACCCAGTGTAGGATAGTTTTACGAGTGGGAACAGCTTTATTTCTGTGGATATTGAAATGGCAACGAAACTCACGCTGAACTGCGGTAATAGATTGGTTGTTCTTGACAAAACAGTCGTTCGCAAAAACGCGGTGTTCTATCGTCCACGGCTCCGTGGCTTCAACTAAAAAGAAAATAAAAAAATGCTAAGACTTCGCGAACCTAACGCCACCTGCCGCACATCTGTCACTCCACCTAGTGGTGAGTTCTAGCCATTTCAAAGACGTCCTTTCTGTCTCACCCTGTATGAGTCCAAAGCCCCTTAAAAGTAGGCAGCCATGACACAGTTCATATTGGAAAAGTACCAGTGTGATGATAGTTTTTGATTATGTCACTGGCTTGTTTCAGGTCATCAAAAATTATACTTCCAGAAACATAAGACAGCTTAAGACCAGTGGGATATAGAAGGAAGGAAAGAAAGTAGGCCCACCAGTGCATGAACCTTATATGGCAGGATGTATAGTGTTCCTGGTGGCTGCAGTAGTTGTGCTAAAGTCTGGGATAGTTCTGCTGACCACCATAAGAAAGATTTGAAATTGTGCCTCTCTTAAAACAGCCTGGCGGTTTTAATTATGGAGTTTTACTACTAATGGCCTTGGGGCGAGCAGAGTCTTGACAGGGAAAGTAAATCTATTGAACACATGTATTTTTTAAAGAGGATCATAAGGAGGGAACAAAACGGATGGCACTGGGAATCACCAAATCACACGTCTTCCGCAACAGAGGTCAGTGCGATCAATATTTCAATGTTTGTTATTATTCTATTCATTATTTTGTTCATATTGTATCTTTTTTTATCTGAAATGTTTTGCACTGTACATATTTTCCAATTCATTCATAAGCCCAAACACAACTTCAGTTATAGAGTTGGTGTATTGATGCAGAATCATTCAAGAGAGAATCAAGATGCATATAAGAATCCATTTTTTTCCACCTCCATACATTCTCTAATATAGATTAAAACTTAAAAAGAAATTACCATTTAATTTGGCATTATGTGCAACATTTTTCAGATCCCTAAATAGAAAGCACCAAAATGATTAATTACAAATTAACATCTGAGATCACAAAATTGGAAAATAATGCTGGGGGTTGCAAGGGTTTGACTTTCTTTGAGATTCCTTTCTGACACTAAAAAACCCTAAACTCAAATTAAACAGTTCTTGAGCTTCCTTATCATTCTGCTGGCTTGTAGGAGATCCACCAAAAAATCTTAATTCTTGTTTTTTTTCTGCTTCCCCTGCCTTACTGTGGAAAAGATCTGACAATGCGCTTTGCACACCATGGGCTTTGTATAAGATGGAGCCTGTGAAATCAAGTTTCAACAGATGCATGCTAACAATGCCTGTAGCAAACCAGCATGCTACCCACAGTATTCTTGATGATATATTTTGCACTAATGCATGATCAAGACAAAGGTAAGGAACCTATTTTAAAAAAAATGGAAAAACAAAATGAGAAAGGTGTCTAAAAGGACAATTGTGTGCTCACATTCCACTTACTGACATCAGTTATTGAAGCAAAATAGCATGTGTGCACTAGGGAAATAAATATATAGCATTTTGATAGATGAAATAACTGATTAAAAAGAAGACAAGACCCGTCCTAGCTTACTATCATCCAAGGAAGGACTTAAAATCTTTGCTAAATGAGCTAGATAGAGCACTTTTATAAAAGGGTAAGTCCATTGCTTGTGCATCCAAGGCACCAAAGAGTACAAAGTAGTATCATTTGCTGATTAAAAATAGCTTCAGACACTCTGGGTGGATGTACAGCCTTATATTAAAAAGGAAATAGATTAAAAAAACTTTGAACACAAGCATTTAGTGTCAATTGTAAGTAACCTTACCTGCAAAATCTGTTTTTCGAAGGTTGTTAAAGCTGAAAGCAATATAACGATACTATTCAAGTAAAGCAATTCTCATTTCAGACAGATTATGGCCCTGCGAATGTCAAGTTTTTGTAGCTTTGGAGAATTTTAAACACAATAAAACTATCCTAGATCACCGCAAAAAATGTTAAACACGAAAAAAAAAAAACCAATGTCCAACCAATAATAATGCATAACAAGATAAAGAGTAAAAATCAGAAAGAATGTTCTTTTTGAGAGACACCAGTAATATACCAAAGAATGACTAAAGAGAAATTGTTAGGCAATGTTTCTACAGTATATAAAAATATTAAAACCAGTCTAGAACAACCTACACATCTTCACCATATTTAGATGTCAAGTCAAGATGACAACCTTTAGACTTGTAGATATAAAATAAAACAGGAAACTGTACCATAAGTTGAACATTTCAAGTCAATTGTATTTAGTCATGAAAATGTTAATCCCTTATAGAAACCATACATTAATGAAAAATGAGGTCATAATATTGCATCAGAAAGTTTTGTCATTGTTTGGTTAGTAAATAAAGTGAACATAATATATATACAATGTAAGTGGAATTTTTTTTTTTAATTTCAAAGAAAAAGGGGTATGCTATCAGAACCTGAGAACTCAGAGCCAGGCTATATAACATAAATGCATTTTCAGCATTAAGATCTGGCACAGCTGGTACAGATTTTGGTGTAAAATAATTTATAACTAGAAAAGCCATTTTTATTATTGCCAAAGACATCACAGAGGTGCATAGAACATTCAATGTCTGTACCAGTGACAGGATTGGAAATGTCTAGAGATACCTTACTGAGTAGGTGACGTATTCAAGAGATGTCAATGAGACAGCAGTAGCAATGTTGGCAATGGCAGACTGACCAGCTGACATCAGAAAAAAAAGATAATAGCAGAGCGTGCACATTGTGGTAGAATACTGTAGGGCACCATCTGCCTAATGTCAGCTTTGCCTGCATCTGGTGTAGCTCCTTTCAACTTCTCTACAACATGCCTTAGATTTGCACATTTTAGGAACGGTATACTTTTTTACAAACAGTTCCAAGGATCACCGATGGTTTTAATCCATATTTGTCTGTCATCGATAAGATTAGTCATATTTGGAAATCAAGAAATTATATGAAAACCTTTAGTGACTATCTGCAGACCATATTATATACTGTTGAAAGATGCTGATTTTGCTCGATGGTAGTTAGAGGCACAGAAAACAAATGTAACCAGATAGTCTTTTTAGCAGTATATTATTGCAGTCACAAATTCAACTCACAGCTCAAAAATAAAAAGCTCACTTTCATGTTTCATTTCCACTATTACCTCATGTACCTCACATAGCCAATCACAATATAGATAGATCCACTGTTAAGGTAAATGTAACTGTAATTTTAAAATACAACCTTAAATACTAAACATCATTTTTAATAAAACGCAAATATTATTTCAATTAACAATTTATCTATATATACTGTATCATAATTTATTATTTATTTATGTATATATATGAAACATAATCCTACGGTATGAGACAATCTAAGAAAGTTAATGTTAATAATAGATTTACTAAAGCTAAAAAAAAAAAACTGAACTATGGAATTTTTCCATAGTGTCCTACTAAATGCCTGAAATTTTTGCCACGCATGTGCATCACTGGATCTCCTTATAGGCTCTGTTGAGGTATGTAATAACCCACTGGGACAAGAGGGGCACTATCGCTAACACTGTCTCCTCCTTCTCTCCCCGCAGCACTGAGAAACTGCCCCGTGAGGGCATCTAACGCTGCCTCTTCCAGTTCCCTATCCATAACAGCCCTGGATTCCCGGATGGAGGCATCATTTGCTATATGGATGAACCAGTAGATGGTGTTTCTATTTAGAGTGACTGATGACATTTCAATTCATTTTTGGACTGAAACTCTGGGCATTTCATACCAAGATGAATGTTTATTTTACTTTAATATTAAGTCAGATGACCTAGTTGGCACCCCAAATTTTGATCCGGTAGTCTGCCATTCCTGCACCCAGCCACACATTCTGTGAAGTTTAAACTAAGTGAATACTGCAAACTTTGGATATATACAGCTACACCTACAGTGTTGTATGATGGCCATCAGGACATTGCACATACTGGTATCTGAGCAATATACAGAGGAAGAACACATTCCCTTTTCATCTTCCATAATATTCAGGAAAGAACCTCTAACAAGGCATCTTAGAGTAAACAGTACTTGCACGTCCAAGGTCAGGAAGCAGTGACATCTTCTTTGCCTTTAAATGGAAGGTTGTGCATAAGTCCTACATTTTTAAACAATATCTTTTACTATTTTAATATATTCAATACTTCTTCATCTTTCATTTGTTTTTGCGTTGTGTGTTCATCGCTGTTGTAGAATATTTCATGTCTTAGGAACACAACGTGTAGTAAAATGACAGTTTTCCATCTGCCAAGACAATAGGAACTGTATAGATTCAATCATTGGAAAGTAGAGGTAGTGGTGAAAAGTCATGCATGACCATGTGCATTATCCTTTTTGACAAAGTCAGTGAGAGTCTTATAAGCTCCTCTCACCAGTGTAAGTTGATAAAGGTTGATAAAGCAAGGCACAATCTCAAGCCTTGGTGTGGTAGGGGCATTAAGGCTGTACTGCACCTATTAGTCACTCATTTCTACAGCAGGTAACACAAAGCCCTTGTTATATTGCAGTAATCTGATTCACTATAGGTAGGCCCTATTAAAAGTTTAAAGTTTTACCATAGTTTTTTTTTCTCTCAGATGACTTCTTTTTACTATCATGTAAATTAGTCACAGTAGTGTTTATTGGAGATAAATGTAGGATCTTTATTATTATTTACTTTAATACAGTACTTTGATTATTGCAACATATTATTTTAAAACAAAAAGCAAACGATATATACCATAATAAAACTTTGTTTTTACAGTATAAAACATAAAAAAGATTTTAGAAGGACCTTTTAGCACTACAGCCTCTCACTTACTATTTTATTAGATACTGATGTTTCTAAGGATAACAGACACAGCCTCTGGCAGATCATTGCATGCCGAGCACACAGTTCAAGAAGTTCTTTATATTTTCACACATTAAGTATCAGACCATACAAAGTACTCTGTGTTAACACTATAAATTTAAAAGGGATCCTGCAGCAAATTAGCATTTGATGCATGTTCATGGTATATGGCACATGAGTTACATATACAGTAGTATGAGCTTCAAAGACACTTAGTGGACTACATTGCCAATCTTTAGCATCTAATACTATTAGATGCTGATAGCAATTAAGTGTCTCTATGGTCAGCATTCATGCTGAACCCTTGAAACACTGTTCAAGACTCATAGCACTGATAGCATTTTAATGTAATCAAACCAACAAAGCAGGACTATTACCAAAACTCTGGCATTATCACATTTCTTCAAACCTTATTACGTGAGCTATTCAGACTGTCAAGCTAAATTTCACAAATTATGTTTAACAATCCTTGCGCCCTGTGTTGGCTGGGATGTTTAACAATATTTAGGTCATTAGCCTAATTTGCACACTTTTGTAATGCAGTGTTTACTCAACAACTGAGTTCCCTTAATGTTAATCACAAATTCAGAAAAAAGTCTAATTATATTTAATTATAATACATATCGACTGTGCACAAGATACAATACCACTTAGACAGTTTGTTAATAATATTTCAACTATACATTTTGATAATTTATGGATTCACCTTTCGGTGATTTAAGTTTAAGCAGTAAATCGGAAAAAACGTTTATAGGGTTGGACAAAGTGAACATTGACCATTCTGCTAGGCTTTAGTGGCAAGCCAGGCCTGTTAAGGCAGCAGTTATAGTACATATCAAGCTGTGTCATCCCCCACTTACATTCCAAACTAAGTGACTGAACTCGAGTTTGTCACCAGGACTAACTTATACTTCATCTGATAACAAATTTGTAAATCAGAGTTGCACTGACATCTTTGAAGAAGGCTGTTTGGCAGAAATGTTTTGACGCATAAGGAACGAAATAGAAAGCTAGAACAACGACCTATAATTCAAAGAATGGCAATTGGGGTGGACAGAATAACTTGCCTATGAAAAGGTCATGATTTTGTAACTGGAAGCGACTTTAATCCAAATCAAATGAGAGATTCCACCTTCCTTCATTAACTAGTTACACTCATCCCATCTGTGTATATTTAGATGAATACTCTTACTAAACTTACTGGAGACTCTCTTAGGGCACTCTGCCCCAGGGGGAAATTGTGCTCTCACTCTGCAAAATGACCTTCTGAAACTTCTTTTGGAAATTATAAGCAGATGAGCTGTTCTGTCTTTGGGGAGCTGAGAACTGACAACCTTTTTCCTTCGTGGGTCTGAAACTGACAATCTCTCTGCCAAGCCAAACCGTGGACCAGTGGGCTGAAAAGGCTGAGAAGCAACCATTACTTCAAGAAGGGAACTTCAGAAACTAAGCTATTATGCCAGAAACAGTAATGCTTTTCCCTAAATTGCAGATAACACAGCAAAGAGCCTAACTGAGAAAAGCACTGCACACAACAGAGAAAGGATCACACAGCAAAAAGAAAGAGTGTACTTCAATGCAAGAAGAATAATACACTTGAAACCGGCACACCAAAAAAAGCAACAACTCCATGTAACATTGGACATCATCTTTAAAGACTTGGTGTTGTAAAACTGTTTATCTGTGCCAAGATAAATTAGAATTCCTTACAGCAAGTAAACAGCCATCCAATACTAAGTTATATGTTTATCTAGTCTGTCTGCATCCCATCATATATATATATATATATATATATATATATATATATATATATACTACTATATATAGTAGTATATTTATTGTATGTCTAACGGCCTTATTCTTATCAATAAATTATATTATAAATTATATTATTTCTTAAACAAGTGGACTTCAGTTACCTTGATATATGTCTAAAATAGAGAAAGATAAGGTAAATAAAGTAGGAGCCTTAGGCAAAACAGGTAATTGATTAACAGAATTAAATCTCTCCTCCTTATGACTGTCTTTGGGTGGGTAAGTTAAAATTTACCTTCATCTTCCTTTCGTGTCATGTTATGATTGCTAAACAATATAAGCCGGTAGCTACTGCAATTTGTTTTCCAGTAGATTAGTACTTTCTCCATGTTATGTTTATATAATCAGAGTCAAGGGAGAGTCAAAATAAACAGAGCCATTGCTGAAGCTGCTGGATGGCAGGTAACAAGACAAATAAAAACACAAGAAAGTGACCAGACCAAAACAAGCAAGCCAATTAGATGGACTGGAAAACCATCAGGTAGCATGAAAGAAACAGGACAGGTGGTGCTTGTGAGAGGTGAACAATTAGATACAAACAAAACCCAAATGAAATGTCTCCACAATTCCCAGACTGTAGAAAACAAAATGTCTTTTCATTCCAAGGAATGACAACAACAATAAGGTTACTTCCAAAAAAAAAAATCATTTTCCCTATTTCAAATAGGTTTTCAGAGAAGCATCTCCACCTGCATCCCTCATGCAAAGCACTAGCAAGAGTGCTGTGCCAGCCACATGGCTTTTTACCCAAAGCCAAATCATATGCCAGCACTCACAGACTTCCCTACTGTGTCATAGGAATGTGTTAGCAATGCCAACTGTGCCATGTCACAGGAACCTGGAAGCAAACTGTCTTGTTAATATTGTAGAAATGTATGTGTCATAACCTAGTGGACTAGAAAAAAAGTCATAGGTTCATATACCAAAAGTTTTGATTCATTTTTAAGTGACGGACCCTGTTGAACTAAGCAACATTTTCAATGAAATGTGAAATTTCAATATAAACCGATATATCTGAATAGAGGCAAGGTTAAGACCTGAAACAACAAGCCTGATCCCAAGGAGCTAAGTAAATCATAGTAAGTCATTTCTCCAGCTCATCTACTAAAAAGGGAAAAAAAAAAATAGTTGCATTTGTTTTTTTCTTTTTTTTACATTTACTTTTTTGATTTTTTTTTTAATCAAAAGAGAATGAATTTATTTTTGCTATTCCCTAATCTTTTTTCCCTTAAACAAAAAAAAATATCTGACAGTACAATGACCTTTCCGTCTGCCTTTATATAACATGGCAGTCTTAATGTTACATTTTGACATGCATGTCTAGTAATGGCAGTAGTGGCACAGCATCGAGCAATTCATGACACACCCAGGTGTCATCAAGGAACAACGCTGTGGCAACCAAAACATATAAAACACAAGGAAAAGTTGGCAGGCAAAATGGCGAAGTAAATGGGAAAAAAAATGTAAAAAATAAAAAAAGAAGCATTCAAATGTGCTCAGTCACCCTCAGATCCTGATATGAAGGAATAATAATAATAATAATAATAATAATAATAATAATACAGTTGTTGCAAATGTCCATTTAAGATACAAACTCAAAGCCTTCCTTCCAACCACAGAGAAAAAGCAGTCTTCCTTGAGAAGAATCCCAGGACTGGGGATTTTACCTATGGATTGTCAATTTGTACATTCTGTTAAAGAGCACCAACGTTAGTTTTCAGAAATTGCACGGCTGCCATTGACTTAAACACAGAAACACAAGAATGGTTACTATTCAACAAAAAACAGGCAGCTGCCTAAAGTCAAAACAAAAGAAAAATCCTGAACTTGAATAAGAGTGTCCATCTCTACACTAAGAAACAAAGTAGTCGGCCATTGTTTAAAAAAAGAATCATGTTTTGTGCATTCTGGAAGAGCTGCTTCTATTTAGCCTTCTTCAAATGAAGCATTAGCCAGACTTCACTTGTAAATAAAACAGTGTTTATTAAAACACTTCCATATTGGTTCACAGACATGTCTGTTATGTGTTGCCACATGACTATGTAGGAAAATTAGCTGAGTTCATCCAAGTGCGAATTCTGTCGGGTATATGCCAGTCACTATTTATTTAGTGTACTATTTACTGCGACAGTATATAAAACAACACAGTTGACGCATCACGGGGAGCTTTTGTTTCTGTGTCATGAAAATATAAGTATTCCACACCACCCGTCTCACAACCTATTAAACATAAAATTTAGAACACTGACAGCAAAGATGCTAATAAGAAAGGGGGAGATTTGAAGAAATGTTAGACAAAGTAGTGAAGTGAAGGGACTGTGGGGCAGGACTCATATGTTGAAATGAATGTAACAGGTGCAGGACAAGGATGTTATGAATGGCTAGTTATTTGGGTTGGAGTTCATATATATATATACTGTATATATATAAACACAGGGTGAGTCAAAATTATGTTAACATTTGAATGGCGGAATTTATCCACAAAACATACTTCATATGTGCAAGATGATATACAGGAATGTGTCTGCCATCATGTTCAACACATAAATTGTCCACAAAAATTATAAGTATATACATAGCAATACCATTAGTGTTAACATAATTTTGACTCACCCTGTATATAATACTAGCAAACTACCCGCGCTTCGCAGTGGCAAAGTACTGCCTTAAAATTTTTATTAAGAAGAAAATTAAACCTTTTTAAACTAATGGAAAATATACCAATAATTATTTGTTAAGGATCTCTTTGTATACCACATTGTCATCTCGGCCCTCCAGTTGTAATATGACCAAGCCGTGCGCTGAGCTTACTCTTGAGCATGCAACGTACAGTTGGCCATGTGAAAAGTAATCTTGTTTCAGATCTCACAGCTTGGATTGCTGCTGTCATAATCGGTTTGAGTTTCATGGTTTTTTTCAATTACGACAGTATTTGCAAGGACTTGTGTTGAAGTGACATTCGGCATCTGTCAAGCGTTGTAAGCATACAACCGGTTTCATTGATAACTTCACATCCAGCTTTTGAGAGTTTAAACATTCATAAACATCAAAGTGTCCATTACTGAAATCGTCACCTGTGAATCTAAGATGTTTAAGAGGCATTGGCGGTTATCCAAAGGTGTAAAATATTTGGTCATTTTGATACACTTGAAAGCGACAACCGAACAATTCAGCGGCAGCCATCAACTCACATGCTGAACCATAGGTGAGCATTTCACTCTTATAGTGCTCCTGTGTAGTATAATTATCTCCTGTACTGTCATCAGTCCACACCTTGAATCTGTCCCAGTCATTCAATACATAAGACACAATGTTCCTCCGGATATCAAGAGTGAGCCTGATATGGCCGTGCAATATGTAACAAAGAGAATGGAAAAGGCAGGTGCCATCTCCGGGCATGGAAACCACTCGGTAAGTGACAGTTCTTTGATCGATGGTGATCACCTCGATAGACATGTTAATAGGGGTATGGTTGGAACGATAAAGAAAATGGGTACCTGAACAATGTAAAGTAAGTCTAAAATACCTACACAATAACTATAATCGTAATAAATGAACAATAAAACAGCGGAGAAGCCGTGGATTAAATAAAAAGGTTGTAGTTATCAGCAGGGAGATGTGAATCCCGTGGCGAAGCAAGGAAGGGAATGTAGAGACCGGAGCGACGGACGGCCTTATATAGGCAGGCAGCCAACAACGTGGGAGGCGTTGGGATGGGGGACCCAACGCCGCCTCACACAGTGACCGAGCTGCAGGCTATGGACATATATATGTACGCAAGTAGGATTCAGTTACCAAATTTCTTTAAGATGGGCCCCTAAGTAACAAAGACCGTTGGAAAGTTCAATATGGCGGCCAACAGTGGCGTCATACCACTGAAATAAGTACGTACATTGGTTTCCGTTAGCGCAGGGAAGCCGCCTACCAAATTTCATGAAGATGGGGCCATAAATAAGAAAGTTCAACATGGAAAACGTTGTCGACCATTATGACCGTTACGCGTAGAATTTCGAAATGAAACCTGGTTAACTTTTGTAAGTAAGCTGTAAGGAATGAGCCTGCCAAATTTCAGCCTTCTACCTACACGGGAAGTTGGAGAATTAGTGACGTTGGAAAGTTCAATATGGTGGCCGACAGTGACGTCATACCACCTAAATAAGTACGTACACCGGTTTCGGTTAGCGCAGAGAAGCTACCTACCAAATTTCGTGAAGAT
>JANRMT010062790.1:42601254-42622662 GCA_026402145.1 Polypterus bichir lapradei
GTTATAATAACGGGCGCTAGAACAGTAGTGCATAAACATTAGTAGGAACAGTCTATAATTAAATGGCAAGGGACCTTGACCTCATTCTGTTTCTTGTCTTAATTTTTTTTTTGTCAAAAATATTTTTGCAAGAAGCCTAAAGTAAAATAATAAAATATAAAATAGAAACGTATATGACAATACAATAAGTATAATTAATATTGCCTTAGTGTAAAACTTTGTAACAATCTGTAATACACAATATCTGAAAAAGATATTTAGGAAAAATTTTCTATTGTTTTTACGTCATGAAATTTTTCTATAAAATTTCATTATAGACAACATTTCTTGTAAATATTCTGTCTGTGTTTGGCAAGTTTACCTTGTTCAGGACTATCTACAACCTTGACAACAACATCTGAAAAACTTCTAACTCTTGATAATGCAACATATAACTGACCGGGGCAGAATACTGGTTCTGGCAAGTAAATGCCAACTTTTTGTAAAGTTTGCCCCTGAGCTTTATTAATTGTCATGGCAAAGGCTAATGTAACTGGAAATTGTTGCCTTCTTATATATTATATATATTTTTGCTATCTTTGAGACTTCGGCAACAGGAATTTTCTCCAAATAAGTCTTTGACGATATCTCCTGTGCATAAACTTTTTGAAAATTTATGTGACAGGTGTCTGGTCACACTTACAGGTAATCTAACTTAAGACTACGTCACCCAGTTTTATTAAGAGACTGGGAACTCCCAAAATATACCAATAATAGCACACAGGTTTCTTTAAATTGGGCAGTGAGTAAACACACAATGAAAGACACAACAGTAATTTCAGGAAAAGCAACAGTAACCTCTATTACACCAGACAATCATAAGTACATTAAAAAGAAAAATAAATGAACATAAACAAAATCTAACAATATCAAGAACAAATTTCTTTTTTTTTTAAAAGGAAAACACACAGTCCACGCTCTAAAAGTCAATCAAAAACAGAATTGGAGGATACAGCCTTTAGTGGTGCAGAGTCCAGTTTGCGCACTGTGTTACCCCAACACTTAATCGTTCAACTGTCCACCGATGCACTCTGTTCACCGAACACTCGTTTCCCAACAGAAGTTGTGTGAAATTGTTGAATCCCTGTCAGCGTCTCTTCGTCGTTCCTTTTTTTCCACTCTGGGCTCCCTGTGTTAAAATGCGGCCCGGTGCATGCGCACTTCACCAGAAGACACACACACACATGGACACCCCTGACCCCTAGGGGTTTTATTAAAGAGGATGTATATAGTTCTGTAGTAGTGTTGTAAGTTAACTACAATTTCAGAAATGACAAACTCCTCATTATCGGATTGTGTGTATTCATGGCATACATTGAATCAAAATCTGTAACTAAGGTCGAAAGGGGGCTTTGCATTAAGTTTAATGTCCCTTAGTGCGGAAAAACTCCTCATAATATAATTTTAACATGGTTCAATAAATGTCCGTTTACTGGTTGTGTGAAGGACATGTGTTTTAGACAACTGAGAACTGTAAGAAAACAAGAAAATATGAAAAGGTCCAGACAAGCAGTAGACATTCAACATGATAGCTGGCAGAGTTAAACATTTCAAACTGGACTGTTCACCAAGTTATTCATTTTTAGCTGTTTAGAACTCAGTTAATTGATTTTTCTTGCTTCAGTTCATGAGTAAAGTGACCTTTCAAAAATCATCATATCCTCTCACCGCACTCCAAGAATTTCTCTTAGCTTTACTAAAGCCTATACTAAGCATTTTCTGAGGCAGTGATATACCTCTGGAATCAGTTTCCGTTTTGATAATAATGATTGTTTCAAGTTCAAGCCCTAGTTGCTCCTTGTGTGGAGTCTGCGTCTTGTGTGCATGGTTTTCCTCCGAGTGCTCAAGTTTCCTTCCACAGTCCAAAGAAATGCAGGTTAGGAGGCCTGGAAAAAATAAATTGGCCCAATAGGCGTGTGTGTGATCACCCTGCAATGGACTTGTGTTTTGTCCAGCGATTGTTTCTGCCTTGAACATATTGCTTACTGGGTAGACTCCAACTTTCCCATGACCCTGCATAGGATAAAAGTGGTTTAAAAAATGAATGGACAGAGTATTGTTTTAACAATGCATTTGTTTTCCACTTTTCTATTTTAGGTATATTCACATAAGAAATAAACTTGAAATGAAAATAAAAATATTTACTTTTTTATTATTTGACTGTGTTTGACTCAGCTGTCATGACAATAATCCTCTTCTTGGGTCCAAGAGCGATACCAATTTCCTAATTTTTGTCCTTGAAATAAAAAGTTCAAGAACCACTGATATAATGGAAGAGATAAATCCCATCACATTGTGCACATGCATATCAACATGTAAATGTCAAAAATACAGACATATGACCATACACATGTCTGTTGACCCAAAACCTCAAACAAAACAAATGGTATAAATAATTAAAATCGCCCAAATCCTCACACCAATTAAAGATTTGCTTTTAACTTCCCTCTTCTGTTAGATTGTAACACATAGTAGCAGAACTTTGAAATGTACGATTATTTTAGAGGCATGGGGCCACACAAAATCCTGATAGTCTGTGTGGCTCATTGGTTACGTTAATGATAAGAGATAGAATAGCTAAGAATGTATTTTTAATACAAATCCACTTTAAAAAGTAAAATACTTAAAATTAGTGATGGGACACCATTCCCTGTCTCTCTAATATGGGTCTTTATTGAAATGCTCAGCATAATTTTGACACCTCCAACAAGTAACTTGCAAAAGGTTACTTTAATTTTTAAGATATTTGTGTACATGATGAGATATTCAGTATGTGTCGGTTTTATGGCATTGTGTTCAAGAAATACAAAATCTGTAATGCAAGTACATGTTATAGCCTTTTTCCCTCAAGACAGCTTGTACTGTATTTGTTAGACTATGTGGGTATACTCAATTTTCCAAATTGCCGTTGCTGTCATTATGAGACTGCTAAAACAGAAAAATGTATTGTTTTCAATTACTTTAATAGACTGCAAGAACCCATGGGTTAAAATAGAGGTATGGCCAACAGAACAAACTATACATTACTTAAGACTTGGCTATAAAAATGTTCAGCTCCCACAACGTCTGCTATTGTTAACACTGTAATGCATATACTCTGAATCTCTTGCTTCTGTCTTTGCAGTTGCTATTTTAAGCCAAACATTCCCTTACCATTTATGATTTTACTACATCTATTTATATCATACTCATTACTATCTCTTGTTTCTGTTTTCATTATAAAGCTACACAAACAATATAACGTGTCAGGTTTATTTCAGCATTCCTCCAAAATTTTTGTATATAGTTTTGCCATTTACTTTGGCTTTTTTTAAATAATTTTATTTCAAGAAAGTAGCATAGTATATAATCAAGCAAATAAAATTTGCAAAACTTATACAACACATAACATCCAAACCTAACAAAGCATGAATTCAACCCTCATCCAAGAGAGAGGAGAGCCAACAGCATAGGAAAAAAAATAAATTAATTAAGAATAGTAATAAAAAGGGAAAATATCATTTCCCCCTAAATTAGTGCTTATTATATTTTTTAAATTAAGTCTTGCCATGTTTTAAAAAAATTTTGGACAGATCCGCTAAGTGAGAATTGGATTTTTTTTCCAGTTTCAACTTATAAAAGGTTAGTTGGGATTCTTCCAGTTTAACAGGATAAGCCTACGTGCTAGTAGTGTGGCACAGGCAATTACAATCAATTTGCCCTTCCCCACTTGAAGCTCATCTGGAAGTACACCAACCTTGAATATTAATTGGGTAGGAGTATGATACCAAGGCTGTCTGATAAGTATTTAAATTTTTTTGTCCAAAGTGATGTTAATTTGGTGCTCTCCCAAAACATTTTCCTAGTGAGGCTGGAGCTAGATTGCAATGCTCGCAGGTTGGATCTTGCGCTGGATACATCTTTGACAATTTTAAATGAAATAAATGGGATCAATGAAATATTCTAACTTGCATTATGAAATGTGTTGCACATATAGAGTTAGCGTGTATTCTATGTATGGTTGGCTCCCACCTCTTTTAAGAAATGTTAATTGAATTGTCCTTTTTCCACCATACCTTAGGATCACAAAAATGAAGATTCTATGAGATGTTTTTATATATTGGTGAGATGCAGTAGAGTTTCAAGACTGATCAGTTTTTCCTCTGGAATAGGAATGAGTGGAAGGTGTGGAAAACCGGACACGTTTCCTTTAATAAAATTTAAAATTTAAAAATAGTGCAAAAATTGTGTTACTGGGAAGTTAAATTTGAAGTGTAATTGTTCATAAGATGCAAATACATTATCTATATACAGTTCTTGAAGTGTTCCAATTCCAAATGTTTTCTAAAGATTAAATATTCTGTAGGTTTAAGAAGGCTGAAAAAGGTGATTATAATGTATAGAAGCAACAGATAAAAACCTTGAAGTGCATCCTGCATTCATTTCCATTTTCTGAGTGATTGGTGGATGACTGGATTATTGATATATTGGCAAAAGTTAGTATTTAATAGGGCACAAATCAGAATGTATAAAGAAGTACAACAAGATTTAATTTCCATTGCTGGCTAGTTGGCTGTAAATTCAATTAATTTGTGTCAATTCTGTGGTCGTTATGGTGTGTATATTTGTTGCTCAGTAATAAAAACAAAAATCAGGCAATTCCATGCCACCTTCTGCTTTATGTACATTGGAATGCTGTGAAATAGAAATAGAAACTTATGAAGGATGTTCATCTTGACAGCATTGATTCTCCCAGCTAATATGAAATGAAGGGTAGACCATCAATTAAAATCTTGCTTGATTCTTTCCATCCTGTTACCAAAATTGTTTTGAAAAAGATTTCTATATTTACTAGAGAGTTACCCCTAGATATTTAACCTGTTTGATAAAATGAACGGATAGGTGTCCAATCTAGTATGGTGTGCTATAGAGATCATTGGAAAAAGTACACTTTAATTCAAAGTAATTTTCAGTACAGATGTCTTTTGAAATCCTGGTAATGCAATAAAAGACAAATGGGTCTGATATATAAAGTACCATATCATCTGCATATAGTGATATTTTCTGTTTAAATCCTTCTCTGATAACCCCCTTATCTGTAATGTATTATGAAAATGAATGGCCAGTGGCTTAATTGCTATTGTAAAAAGCAATAGTGATAAAGGGCACCCTTGTTGAATACTACATTCTAGTTTAAAGTAGTTTGAGTTCATGTTGTTAATAGGCTTCTGGGCTGGTATAAAGTAATTTTATCTATAAAGATATATTTTGGCCAAACCCAAATTTGTGCAGTGTGGTGTGCAGATAGTCAATTTGACTCTGTCAAAGGCTTTTTCTGCATTCAAAGATAATAGGATCTCTGATGTGTTAGTTTTTGTGGGTGAGTATATTACATTATACAGATGGGAAATGTTTGAAGCTGTCTGATTTTAATGCATCCAGTTTGGTCTTGTGATAGTATAGAAGGAAGCACTAACTCCATCCTTCTAGCTATAACTTTGGAGAGTATCTTAACATCATTATTCAGAAGTGAAATTGATCTGTAAGATGCACATTGTTGCAAGTCCTTATTTTTCTTTGGAAAAACAGTAATACATTGTTAAAAATTTGAGCTAGAATTTTGTAGTCTTCAGCTTCTACAAATGTGGCTAATAATCATTGAGCTAACTTTTTTATGAAATTCTACTGGGCAGTGATCAGGGCCCGCTGTTTTCCCACTTTGGAGTGAGTTTATAGCATCCAGTAATTCTGAGCAATGGTATTTGTATTGTAACATGCTGTGTCAAAAAGCTCTTTAGATTGTGTCTCATATTCTTTAAACTTAGTGGAATACAAAGACTTATAATAATAATACTCCTTAATTGTGTAAGTTACATTTTTAATGTCACCAGTTTTATTTCCTGTTGCATTGGTAATTTCTGTTATTGTGTTGTGATATTCCTGTTTGTGGATTTGTTGAGCTAAAATCTAATTAGCATTCTCTCCATGTTCATAATAATGATGAATTGAAAGGTGATTTAAAGATGAGTTGACCAGTTTCTTTGGCTGTCAAGTAATTCAACTCTAATTGTAGAGCCTGTCTTCTCCCGTAAAGTGCCTAATTTGGAAACCTGGTGTATTCATAATCTTTTTCTGGAAATCTCCCTGATTAACTTTGGTGCTTTCTTGGTCTCCATTTATTTTTATGAGAGATATAATACAATGTGTCCTCTTAAAAACATCTTTGAGGTTTCCCAAAGTATTCCTGCAGAAACCTCTAATGATCTGTTAGTCTCTAAAACATACTTGATTTGTTTGGTAATGAATACTGTTTTGATGACGACAAGAGGTAAAGAATCCAGTTATGAGATAAGTGGATAATGATTCAAGCATAATGATTCAAGCTTTAAGATCAAATAAGCTTGAGCAGTGATAACAATATTTTCATATTTACTGTAAATGATTTAGTAGGTAATACATTATTTTTGATAAAGAAATAATCCATTTTTCTGTAGCTATGATGTACTCGTGAGAAAAGGATATTTTCTTGAATTTGGATTTAAGAATCTCCATGGGCCTCCAATGTCATGGTCCATTACAAACTGTGTGATTGTCTTTGCAGTCACTAGCTTATGATCTATCCAGGTCTGGATTTAAAACACAAAATCTCTACAGCCATTCTAATTTTGTGAGTGCTCATGTAACGAATTGATGCAAGAACATTTTGGATAACATCTTTATCATCCACGTTACATGCGTATTGTTGAAGGAGAGAAGCCTGGGAAAACATGAATTCAGCTATTTTCAAATTTAACTTGCTCTGTCTGAGAATCAACATCAAATTTGCTTTATCCCATAGTTTGTCAAATCCGACAATCAGGTTTCTAGGTATTGAGACATTCCATCCATGTGTGTAATAAACTGAGATGTCAGTATCAGATTTAAAAGCATATTCTATTATATTGGAAAATAATTCAGGTACTAATTTCAATAGGTTAGGACTTTAACGGTTTTCAGGAAGTTGTTTGATTCTGATATTCTTTCTTCTAAATCTGTCTTCAAACACTACAAGTTTAACACAGAGCACTTTGTATTTGGATTCAGCATTTTCTATGTTTTCTTTTTTAATGCTTAGATGTTTTTTTTCAAGCAGCCTACACTCTTTTTATTAATGGGAGTTGATCAGGAACATCTTAATTAGCATATTGAATTGGCAGTTAGTGAATTGCTATTCAGATCTATAGCTGGCCTCTTTCTTAGGGTGTTTTTATTTTCCTTTGTACTTTATTGTTTTCTTTGGGAACTTAAAACACAGTAAGTTGGTTGATTCTATAGCACCATATGTAGTACAGTAGCATATACACAAATTATTAAGTTTATATTAATGATATGATTGTATTTTTGTGCTTTATCCAGAAATTGAGCTGCTGTTCAGGTCCTAGTTTCTTATAATAAGATGTTACTTGATTTCATTGCAATATACTACTTGTCAAAAGTTTTAGAACACACCCGTTTTTTAGGTTTTTTTATTCAGATACAAATGAAAATTACAAAATCTTTAAAAGTGTGGATATTTCTTTCAGAGATAGCACAATGAAAGCCACGGTGTCAGGGAGTACAGGAAGTGTTGAGTCCTTCACCTGCATGTCTATCAAATATAACTGGATGAAAATGAAATACACAAACACACATATGCATGCAAACATCTTTATTTTGTACTGACTGATATTTGGACTTTAGTTTTTACACATTCACAGCAACATGTCACTTCACGATTTCTTTTTATTTGATTTTATTCTTGAATAAAGGCACACTTGTTTTGATATACCTTTTGTGAAAGTGTTTATTTGATATTTGGACATTCTACACTTCACATCAACATTATGTCATTATTACTATAACATATGTACAAAATTCTGTTTTAGCTATATGTATAACATTTCTTGCCACACTTCTCTTTATGTCATCCTACATTTGCACAATATGATACAATTTGTTTTTGTATAGCCCAAAATCACATAAGACGTGCCGCAATGGGCTCTAACAGGCCCTGTCACTTGACAACCCCCAAGCCTTGACTCTCAAAGAAGACAAAGGAAAAACTCCCACTAAAAAACCCTTGTAGGGAAAAAATGGAAGAAACCTTGGGAAAGGCAGTTCAAAGAGAGACCCCTTTCCAGGTAGGTTGGGCGTGCAGTGGGTGTCAAAAAGAAGGGGTTCAATACAATACAATACACAGAACAGAACAAATCCTCAATACAGTATAAAAATAATATTTAAAAGTACAGAGCAGAATTTAACAGTAGATGATATCACATAATATGATTTGGATTTATTTAGAGTTCTGGAGACCTCAGCCATCAAGCTGCCTCTTCCATTTGGCCATTCCAAGTGCCACATTTGAGTACCGAGAAGAGAAACAGAATAGGTGAGGGTTAGTAACAAATTATAACTATCATGTTACTTATGTTTTAGTGCTAATGACTAACAACAGAGATGCAGTCTGTACAGTTAATCTGCAGCTCTAGTCAGGATATGCTAAACTGAATTAGTGAGTCTTCAGTTGGGATTTAAAAGCTGAAACCGAAGGGGCATCTCTTATAGTAGCAGGCCAGACATTCCACAGTTTAGGGGCCCTGTAACTAAAAGGTTGACCTCTCACTGTTATTTTATTAATCCTTGGAATCCAAAGCAAACCAGCATCTTGAAATCTTAATGTGCGCTCTGGTTTGTAAGTCATGATAAGTTCAGACAAGTAAGCCGGACCTTGGTCATTTAATGCTTTATATGTTAAAAGGAGGATTTTGAAATCTGCCCTAAAGTGTAAGGATTTAAGAGCTGGCATTATGTGTTCATATTTTCTTGTTCTTGTAATAATTCTTGCAGCCGCATTTTGGATTAACTGGAGGCTGTATAAAGAACAATTTGAACATCCAGTGAACAACGCATTGCAGTAGTCAATCCTACTAGAAATAAATGCATGAATTAATTTCTCAGAATCCTGTTTATTTAGAAAGCGCCTTATTTTCCCAACATTTTTAAGAAGGAAGAAACATGATTTGGACAACTTTGTACTATGCGCTTTAAATGACATGCTAGAATCAAAGATAACTCCTAGATTGCGGGATGATTCAGTAAAATTAATGGTGATTCCAACTGAGTTAAATGATGACAAAATATTGTTGTGATCAGCGTCATTCCCTCCAACAATTAACATCTCTGTTTTATCTGTATTTAAAGACAAGTAGTTATCATTCATCCACTCCTTTAATTCACTAACACAACTAATTAAAGACAACATCAGAGAGACTTCATTTGATCTAAATGAAAGGTATAACTGGGTGTCATCTGCATACGAGTGAAAATTAACATGATGTTTCCTAATGATAGATCCCAGTGGAAGCATGTAAAGTGAAAACAGTAAAGGTCCCAGTACTGAGCCCTGTGAGGCACCATATCTCACTTCTGTGTATAATGATAGAGTACTGTCAGCATATTTCTGCACATATTGGAATCGATTTGATAAATAAGAACTAAACCGTGCACAGTGCCTGTAACGCCAACATCATTTTCTAGCCTGTGCAGTAAAATAGAATGGTGTTAAATGCTGTACCTAAGTCTAACAATATAATTACAGTGGATTTTCCTTCATCAGAAGATATCAGAGTGTCATTTACAACCCACGTTAGTGCCATTTCTGTACTATGACCAGTGCGGAAACCAGACTGGAATTTCTCAAATAAATTGTAATGTGTAAGGTGTGACTGAAGCTGATTGGCGACTGCTTTTTCTAGTATTTTACCGAGAAAGGGTAAATTTGAAATAGGCCTATAATTATTTAGTATATGTGGGTTTAGGTCTGACTTTTTAAGTAATGGTTTAATGACTGACACTTTTAGTGCATCAGGTACTGTGCCATGAAATAATGAACTATTGATAATGTTTAGAATAGGCGATGCAAGAACATCCATTGCACTTTTTATTAGTTTTGTTGGCACTGGATCTAGAGAACAAGTACAGGTACAAGCACAGATCATTGTAGACAGAGAACACACATGAAATGTGTGTACTTCGAATCATGATGTATCATTACTTACATGTTTCCTTACAACTCATTGCTAGATAAAATCTTCAACGCAGACTTGAGCTGTGGGAATTGTGGCTGGTGATGGCTTAGGCTGGCTGAACGGGGAATGCTTTAGTGCAGGCTACGTGTCATAAATTGACACATTTGCAAAATAAAAGCACTTATAGGCATGCAGTTGGCGCAGTGATAAAGACTTATGAGATTTCTCACATATGTTAGGAAAATTAGGATGGTCATTGAGTAGGAAAATGTTCACAGGCTTTAGAGATTCTAGTTTTAAGTAATCTTCTTGCTCACGAGTTTTGTAGAAGCCCTCTATCCCTTCCCTTTCTTTATTTATATCTAATAGAGCACTGCACAATGTGTGATGTCATTGTTTTTCAATTTAATTGCATTTTCAGCCGTCGTTTCAAATTGACAAATAATAACAATTACAAAATGTGCATTCTGTCGCATTATATGATTATTGCTGCTACTAACCATTCTTTGCTAGCCTCACTATGAACCACCTGACGCTCCAGTCTCTCTATTAGAGTGAAACTGGCATTGTTATCGTTTATAACTGTTGGGTGCAGTCAAGTAAACTCAGGGTTAGCTAAGGACAAACTACAAAAGGACAATGTACTTCATGCTGTGAGGTTCTTCAGCAATAGCCATACACCTTCTTTCTCCTACAGAGAGTCTTTCTTCCCCCACTGCTTTTGAGAAAAAATATAATTAGGCTTCTTTACATGAGTATACAATCAGTACATAAAACAGCTTACTTTTCATGTCTTCTATGTGTACACAGCACTAATAGTATAGTATTTTGGCACCAGTGAAAAAGACTGTGAGTTAGTTTTATATATTTATTTTTTCTTTAGCTACAGAATTCATTTTACTGGGCTGCATACGAATGGGAGTGAACACAGGGTTCAATTTCCAAGCTCTGAAAGACTGTTGAAAGCAGAGATTCTGCTCATTTACTAAAAAGCCTTTTTGTCTGCCACTTAAATAAAAGTGCAAAATTCCAGCATCTGTTTGTAAATACAGAAAATTGTCAAAAAGAGACGTCTGAGACCTAGCATCAAGGACCATGATTGTTTGCAAGAAAGCGTACAGGAGGTGAAGAGTTTTTTTTTTTCTTTTTCCCTCTTCCTTTTACATTAAAACCTGCTATGCTGAAGATCAAGATATGAAATCTCTGGTGTTGCAACCAGTATGACAATTTTTCATTCCTTTATTGAATGCCAATGACACCATTTTACAGAAGGATTTTAATTGGAATCAATGCCCAGGTATAATATAAAGCAATGGAAAAATGCAAGAAAAATAGTTTAAAAAAAACAATCATGCTGTTTACTGCAATACTAAATAATCAAATATTATCTGTAAGACGTGCTGTTTAACATTTTACCCTCTGGGTACAACTAAGCATTGAAAAGGCTTACTGGAAAAATAAAATAAAAAGAATGTATTAGTGGAATCATTGCTCACTGTAGATTTTTTATTTATTAACTACCAACTACCTTTATCATTCTAATCCATGATTATCATTATACTGTTAATGATTACTTGCTAGACATTTTAAAGTAAAAATCCCCATTTATAATAAAATTTGTCTTCATTAATATTGTTAAGGGCAGTTATAGAGTTTAAATTAGAAATCAATTTTCAAATAACTGAAAAGTTCTAAACTAAAACCTTTAGGTATATGTAGTTTCTCTGTAGAGTGTCCTTTAACAGTTTTCCAACTAAAAGCTCAAGGAAGAAAGTGATTGGAGTAAACATGCCCGGATTTCCTTTAAGCAAGCCAGTTTTATTTGGAAATCCTTTTTTCGTGTGTGTGGACTGCACAAAAGTGCAGATATTGTAATTGTTGTAAGTGTGCAGATATACGGTACATCCATCCAAAGTTCACATTCACAGCTTAGTGTCTTCTTTACTGTCAACTGAGAAGGATCGGGGCAGTTTCTAAATGCAGATCTATCACTGATTTACCTGATTTAATTATTGGGTGATCTGCACACTACATGTACATTTTACACGTATCATACTGCATTTGCACCTAAACTGAACAGGTCATTAAATTATTTACCCTTTTTTTTTTACACAAAAACTTGTGCTTTCAAAAGGTTAGATGATTTTATGCTCCCTTAATATTCACAAAGCAAATACTTTCCATCTGAAAATGACACTTGGCACAGTCATCTTGTACTAATATAAATATGTGCTTGGGATACACCTGTATGCAGACAGGCATTTTCAAGTCATTTCTCATTGATCACCTGATTCACAAGAGAGTAGAAACACATTTGTTTCCTCTACCATTACTTTTCAACATACTCTGATAAGAAAAATCACAGATGGTAGTTTTTTTGTGACTGCAGAATAGGTGAATGTGGATTATACTTCTGATTCTTCCCCCATTTTAGAAAAAGAGAAGAGAAAAAAAAATTCTGCCAATATTCCTTGCCAGCTTCTGTGTTGGCACTATCTAAATTAGCAGATAGAGGATGGGGGAAGTGACAGAGTTAAGGGAGGAAAGAGGTAGAGATTGTGGTCGAAATTTAATTTGCATAAATAATTGGACCCGGCAGGGTGCTATTGCATGAAATTCTTTATGTAAAAACTCAATATCCATCCGTTTTCCTTTTCTTGTAATCCAGCGGCTCTGGGTTGCTAGGCAACAACACCTTAGATATTGCATTGTATGATGGCATTGTACTGAGGTAGAAACTGTCACATTTGATTTAATTGGTTGCTGTGATGTATCAAGTGTGGGAAAATCTTGAACCTCTGAGATTTTACTTCAAAACAGAATAGAATGCTGGAATGAGGACTTGCAAACAGCGCCAAAGATATCTATAATGATGAAACTTTATTATAAGGTACATATGGTGAGAATGGTCTGCAGAGGTGGCCTGCATGTTACTATATGTCTATGAATAATAGCGACATTATTTCATTTGAGGCAGTACCTCTGGGAAATTTCTGACCTTCAGGTGCCTGCTCTTGCAACTACAGCCACAGACCACTTCTTTCTTCTTCATTCAAACTATAACCTAAGCCTGTTCAGCCCAATATATGACATACATGACCTGTGAGTAAAAAACTCAATGTATGGGGTGATTTTGCTCCTCCTTTGGGCAGACTTATTGAGGTATTAGTACTCGTTCTTTAAACTTTATTTTGGTCTTATTTTCCTTTTACTGAAAATAGTGATACACAACTGTATATCTTTTACTTTATGTTGCTTTGGAATATAAGGTGACATTGTCTGCTTTGGACAGGCCTTCTCATTCTTACTAAATTGGGTTAACACAACAATGCTAACTGAAAACTTAAGGATAGAGCAGAGAAAGGCACAGTAAATATTCATCAGGGAACAGTCATCAAAAGAAGTGTTATATAGTAACAAAAATAGAAATACTGTACTTTGTTACTGTACTTAAGTATGTTTTGAGAATATTTCTAGTTTATCTGAGTAAAAATACCAGTCTACTCTTATGTCTCTACATTTTCAAATAGAGGTGGCTACTTTTACTCTTAACTATTTCACTAGACATATTTATGATATACTAAGCAAATAGGCAACACAAATAAGCACAATCTTTTTCTCAGTCACTTCTCTCTAATACAGGCTTTTTTCCTGCTTCATGAGCAACCATGTTAGGAAGATTCACGTATAATAATGATCTGGGATGATTTTTAATCATGCTCTTCTGACAGTAACACCCAGTCATCTACACAGCCATTCCAAGTACACCTCGCTGCAGCCTACACAATAGGGTAGTACTGGATGTTTGGAGTAGGGTCAAATGTTGGTGACATGCAATTCCAGTATCATTTACAGTGGTACCTTGGTATACATCCGTAATCCGTTCCAGATCCTTTGACTTATACCAAACAGGACGTATACCAAACTAATTTTTCCCATAAGAAATAAAGGGAAAATGATTAATCCGTTCCCAGGAAAAAAAATCCTATTGTTATTGGCATATTATACATTGATGGGGTTGTATAAAATAATCTAAACACTGCTTAATACTAAAATACATAAATACAAAAGCAATTAGATGAAATAAATGAAAATTTAACCTCACTTTACATTTTAATAACGTCTTTGTTTTTCACAATCGAAAATACCGTCGTTCTCAGCATACGTTATGCAGCAGCCATGTCCCGGATACGCATGCCACCTTCATACTTTTCAACAATCAATTCAAATTTACACAAAAAAGCACAAAATCACATGAAAATTCACATAGAGTTATAACGCGGGTTGTTCACTGAATGCTAGCAACTGGTGTACTGATGCTCATGGGCAGTCGTGGCTTTGTCTTGAGAGAGGTAAACAAGGGTAGCACGTGGTGTTCTAGCACATGAGTCGTATTCCAAACAAAGGTTGTATGCCAAGCAAATTTTTTCGCGTCCAAACAGGACATACACCAAGCTGAACTTATTCCAAAGTGGATGTATACCGAGGTACCATTGTATTTCCAAAGCTGATATCACTAAATTCAGACACTGTTCTCAAGTCAGCCTGCAGAGGTGATGGGCTAGTTCTGCAGGCTGCCACAAGGAATATTTGTGTGTTTACATACTGTAGCCACTCACCTTATCATGCATACTTGTTGTCTCACCTTATCCTGGGCACCACCACTTCAAAACAGATCGTTACAAAAGCCCAAGACAATCCAATAAACCATTGCTTTAAATATGATACTGGAAGTGACAATATTTTGGTATAGCAGTTTCATAGATATTATTTTAAAAAGAGCAATGCCTCATTTGGGCTTGTTTTGATGTCTAATGTTATTATTAAACTAATTCTGTTGATTTTCAAAAAGAGCAATGCCTCATTCGGGCTAATTTTGATGTCTAATGTTATTATTAAACTAATTCTGTTGATTTTCATAAATTTGGTGCTATTATGAACAAAAATGGTTTTTTTTGTTGGACAAGGGAATACAAAAAAGAGGTTTTCCATTTAAATTAATTGTAATTAAGGGTTTGTGTTGTGAAAATTCACTTTACACAGAGGTTTTCAGAACAAATCACCTCCTTCTTGAAGTGTAGAAAGGCTGTACATGTCTTATTGAATTACGATACAGTCATTAAAATGTCTGCTCACAATGAAAGCCCCTGTTTCAAGTTGCAGTTTCCTGGCTCATACTTTAGTGATTATAATACAACCCACACATAAAAAGTGGGCAGTCTGAAATATTTTATGTTTGTAAGAACTTTTTTCAGTATATAAAGAAAGGTCAGAGACAGTATATTTACAGTACTTGTACTTTTGATACTCAGGTGCGCTTCATGTCAGATACTTTAAAACTTCTAATAAATAATTTTCTTATGAGCAAATTTTGCTTTCACTTGAGTAAATTTTCAGAAAGGGATCTCTATTTTTACTCACATATAGCTTTAGGGTAGTTTATACAACACTGATTAATAGAAATGATACCATTCTTTCAAATATCAGGAGGAAATTCGGAGTCATTGAAGAAACCCACAACAACATTACAATGAACAATCAGATTTTCCTAGTTAATGAGTAACGCATCATTTCAGTAATGCTAACTTCTTTGAAGACTTTTACATTTAATATGAAATGTTCATGATGGCCAAGGCAGTTCTCGACTGGATCTGAAAAGGACTACTGGCCTTGTGAGACTTCTTTTGCCATGGTATCTACGTAGATTAACTTGTGAGAACGTAAAGCTTAAGTGGATAATGCAGTTTAATAGAGAAAGAGGTCTGTTCTGGGTAAATCTACATACTGAACTGGCAATAGCTTTCTAGTTTAAACCATTTATATGTGCAGTTGGGTCTTTTGTTTTCAATTACTACGACCCTCTATAACTTATTGTGAGCTGTATGATGCAAATTTTTATTGAATATCTATTCATTTTGTATCATAACAACACTTTGGGGAGTTACAGACACAGGAATTGCCTAGCACTCTAAAGTAGTGGTAGGTGGAATTTAAAAGGACTATTTTCATGCCTTTCTAGGGTCTTCCTCTACTCACATGGGGTCTGAGGTAACAGCTGTCTGTCGCTTGCCATCTCTTTGTACTTATTTAAAGTCAAAGTGAACTTTATTTTCATCTCAACCATATACAAGTATAGAGATAGATGAAATTGCGAAGCTCAGGGTCCACAGAGTAACAACATGATGTGCAAATAATAAATTAAAAATAGAATTAAAATTTAAATTTAAACAAGACAAGACATTGTGCAAAGACAAGACAAAGAAGAAGCAGCAATATTGACGTGTAGTTAGCAATATGAAGATTGATGCAATGTATGGTATTTGCAGTCTAGATACATAAATATAGTCAATAGATATGTAATATAATAAATAAATAATAAATATGGATAATACATAAATTATCAGTGTATGATAATAGTTGTTTAAGACATGTGTAAACAATGACAGGTCAGAAAGATTCACAGCAGAAGGATATCAAGAGTGTCAAAATACTTAAAGGTCAGTATGAGATTTTCAGTTCTTTTCTACATGCCCACTCGTCTTTCATTACACAAATGAAATTCACTAGGAAGCAAGTGAAGGAGATCTTCCTAATTGCTGCTGATCAGGTGCGTGCTTCCTCTCTCTTACACACTCTGCATTGGCTCCTTTTATTGCTGACTTCTCCACTTGGCTCCTCCCCTTTCCATAATCTTCTTAGCAGCATCTCTTTCTTAGATCCAGTCTGCAGATGTTAACTATTATTGTGCTGATGATCTCAGAATCCACATTCATTATTTTTGAGTTCTAACTTCCCCTCGGGTTGGAAACATGATCACATGATGTGAAGGACATAATAATTCAGTTGACATGTGATGTCATCTAGTAGGTCACATGGCAAATTTGTGTTTCTGGCTTTTTAGCTTTTTTCTTATGTTTAAGATAATTTTTACTATTTCACTTCTACCTTTTGTGGGTTAGTTAAAAAAATCAGGTAGCCACAATGCTTGAGAGCTTTCATTGTAGAACACCTTGCCCCTTTTTGTGATTCTCAGGAAATACATGCATAAATCAAGTGAAAGAGATTATTTAAAGGGTATATCAGAAACACTGTCAGACATAGCAGAGACCAGTCCAATAGGGACAGAGATTGATAAACAGTGTTACCATGATATAAATTAATCTACTCAAATGAATTAATGCCACTCTCATAACAGGAAAAATATAAACAAAGAAAAATAAAAGCTACTTTCTCAGATCTAACCAACTTCCTGACAGGAGCTCTAGGGTTTGAGATTGCTTTCTTTTTTACTTTGGATTTTGAGGCAAAAAAAAAAGTCTTAGTTTATGGCCCCATGTGTTTCAAGACTAAGTTTCCATTATTTTTTTACTATTTTTAGTTGTTTATTTTGTTATGATGTTTTTTTTTTAATGCTGAGTCTGTTTATGCACATATTTTGTAAAATCATCCATCCATCCATCTGTTTTCCAAACCTGCTTATTCCAAGCATCTGGGACAAGGCACAAGCTCCCTGGATGAAATGCCAGTCCATCACAGGGTGTATATTCTAGTTTCCTTTTATTTTGGGGCTATAGATATTTTTTATTTTATTTATGATTATTTTTTCATGCTGCAGTTTTGTATTTTACTTTTGCTCTTGGACACTGCCATTTTGCATATTTTTTGTGGCTGCAACCATATTGTATATACTACCTTGAGCCTTTGATATCAGGTAACATATGGCACAATATCACTAGCCATTACTTATTTTAAGATGGTGGTCCCACTATCGTTAACGTCCAAGTATCTAGGTAATAGAAATGATCATATTAGGGTGTTATAACTTTTGCAAGAAGTTTGACTCAGCTCAAACATTGGTACCATTGATTTCTTGGTTCAGATATTTTGCTTGTTTATCTTTATGTAACATTTCATCTCCTGACCCTTGTTGTTAAATCATTAGTCTGCCTTTACAGAATATTAGCAAAACAAATATAGGGACCTGTGGGCTCTGGACTGAATTGAAACTAACAGAAAATAGTTCATGGCTGTTGTTTTTGATTTGTTTATGCTCCTGTTCACTTGTTGCACATTGTGATCTCATGGCTATGCTTCTCTTGTTAAGCTAAGCAAGTACTGTCTGGGGAAGTTAGCTGTTTCATGCACACAGGTACTCGGCAATTCACAACATTACAAAAAACCATTGCTAAAAGTTCACGTTTATTATCAAGTGTCCATAGTACAATGAAAATCTTAACTTCATTTTGCTCAAAGAGTTGTGACATAAATAAAAATCCAATAACAGATTAATAAAAGCAATCAATACAGCATTATAAATTAAATGTAACTTACAATATGTATGCAATATACATACAAGAAATTTTCATGGAGCTTGGAATAGAGAGAACAAAAGGTGATATTTCGAGCTTTTCTCATCTAGAAAGCTAAACAGTGCAGCCACTATTTTCAAGTTTGGCTTGTCTCTGTCTAGACAAGCAATGCTGAAGCATTTTTATTTATGTGCATCCATTCTACAAGGAAGGGTGGCTGCTCTTTTTGGAAACAGTTTTGTTCTCTGATCTTTTCCTACGTTATGAGGCATATTTAGTGTCTTGACCACTTATCCTCTGCTATTTAATACTTCCTACATTCTAAGGTGCTCTGGATTCATAAGCTATTTACTGCCTTCTGTTTTCAGTAGATAGATAGATAGATAGATACTTTATTAATCCCCAAGGGGAAATTCACATACTCCAGCAGCAGCATACTGATAAAAACAATATTAATTAACCAGTGATAAAAGTGCAGTGCAAGTTAAAAAATGCAAGATGGAGAGTGTGAGGCCGGTATAACAGTCTATAATCTTGTGTAGTGTTAACATTTACCCCCCCGGGTGGAACTGAAGGGTCGCATAGTGTGGGGGAGGAACAATCTCCTCAGTCTGTCAGTGGAGCCGGACAGTGACAGCAGTCTGTCGCTGAAGCTGCTCCTCTTTCTGGAGATGATACTGTTCAGTAGATGCAGTGGATTCTCCATGATTGCCAGGAGCCTACTCAGCGCACGATGCTCTGCCATGGATGTCAAACTGTCCAGCTCCATGCATACAATAGAGCCTGACTTCCTCACCAGTTTGTCCATGCGTGATGCATTCCTCTTCTTTATGCTGCCTCCCCAGCACACCATCGCATAGAAGAGGGTGCTTGCCACAACCGTCTGATAGAACATCTGCAGCATCTTATTGCAGATGTTGAAGGATGCCAGCCTAAGGAAATATAGTCGGCTCAGTCATATCTTGCACAGAGCATTAGTATTGACAGTCCAGTCCAGTTAGCACTGCATGTTTTGGCAATGTGTCAGTTAAGTTGTAGAGAAAACCCAAAATCCAGCTACAATCTGCAGGCAGAGTGTTCTAAATAGAATTTCAGGCTCTTTTTGGAATACCGTATTCTGATCTTAAGTAAGACTAAAATTGATTCTTGCCATTGTAGGTCAATTTCACAAAAAGCCTGTGGGCAAATTATTTTGATAGATGTACCTTTTAAAATGACATATGAACGTGAGCCACATGCTCAGAGTTGAGTCCAGTACACTTGTCAACTACTAAATCTGCCTGTTACTCACCACAATGAAACTGCACCTGAACCTCAATCTTCAAAGAAATGTTAAGTCCACATTCTTAACTGAACTATTGATTTAAGAATGGTGACCTGTCCTTAATGAAGACATTTTTCATTAATAAGAGTGAGAGTGACCAAGTATCAGAATAGTCCTCTGCAAACTGTTATGTCATAAATGTTTATAATAGCATAAAACAACTTGAATCAACATGTTTAAATGTGCACTACTGTAGAAACTGCAAGGGCTGTTAGAGGTTAAGAGTTATAAAAATATAGCAAGGATCAGACCCTTGATGTAAATGGAGACAGCTTCTATATTTTCACAGCTGTTGTGTAAGGGTTTTACCCTGCTCAATAATGTTGTTCCTCAGAAAGATCTAACAGTCTTTACATTTGCAAAATATCATTAACAATCATCTTTAATCTGGAGGATCTTGGTATTCCCTAGTATTATATGGATAACTTGGCTGGGGTAGTTAGGCCTGGTCAGAACAGACAGATGTGTTGTTACTGTGACCCTTACCAAGAATTGTAGAAAGAAAAGGATAATGATGATGAAAAACAATAATATTCTTATCCCCTTGGTACATGGCCTAATTATTTAGTTTTAACCGGTAGCCAATTGTACCTGGTCCAGGCCTGAGTTCACGTCTAAAAAATTTTCCATTCTTACTGTTGGTGACACTCACTTTCTTTTAACCCATTTCTTTCCAGAACTCATGAAGTAGCATTGTAAACCTGACTTCAAAAGTGTCTTCTTAGCAATGGCTTTTCTGCATTGAATGCAGATTAGCCTATGTGAGATTAACACCTTTGCTAGGTTGGACACTCTTTCCTTAGTGTATGTTGCTCAACAGTTCAGAGAATTTTTCAAACACTTAGGACCTTCAGCTCAAGTAAGCCACATGTTTAAAATAAGAGTTCAGTTTTCTTCTGTACATACTTTACCTCTTCCTTGTTTTTTTTTTAATTTTGTTACATTGTCTTTCATAATTTTCTTTATGTTTAGATATCTGACATTCATGTTTCCTGTGCACATACTTGTTTAATTACTAAACTCAATTTACAAATAGTTTTGCTCCTTTTATTTATTTCTTTATTCATTCTGTTTCATTGAAACTACAAAAGCAAGACATTACTGGCTATTTTTTAAAGTGTGACATTCTATGCTGCTTTAAACCAATGACATTTTTCTGGGTTTTAAATAATCATTAGACGGGAATGTAGAGTAAAATTATAAGAAGTCAAAAACAACAGTTCAGCTGCTGAGCCATGTTTCATCAATTCTGTGTCTATTTTTCATAAACAAGGAATTTTCTGCTAGCTGCAACCTCACAAATCCATCTTGGCTTGAGAAAGTTCATCAGTTATTTGATATTGTCCAGCTGCCAAATTTTCTTGCATGACATTAGGTATTCTGTTTTCAAAGTGATGCTTATCGTGAAAATGACTTTGTAATTGAAGACCAGAGTGAAGGGGTACCACTATTCCTCTTTGCCTGGTAGAAAAAAAACATGTATAGCTTTCAGAATCAAGTAAAACTTTCTGCTCTGGTGTATATATTTTTGCTAGCCACATTTTCTGTGGACAACTGACAAGTGCCAATGGGTACCATACCCAGTGCAGAACATTAATATTGGATATATAGTATAAAGTGGATATATAGTGTAAAGTAAATTGTACTAGATTAGATAGATAGATAGATAGATAGATAGATAGATAGATAGATAGATAGATAGATAGATAGA
>JANRMT010062790.1:42638617-42682665 GCA_026402145.1 Polypterus bichir lapradei
AACAATTACATTAACAATCATGTTACGTTATTTTTAAAATTTTTCCTTTTCTTTTTCATACCTTCTTTAACACACTACTTCTCCGCTGCGAAGCGCGGGTATTCTGCTAGTATGTATATATATGTTTATATGTGTATATATATATATATATATATATTTATATATGACAGCAACACTCATAACAGTGACAATACAATTACATTGACAATCATGTTACGTTATTTTTAAAATGTTTCCTTTTCTTTTTCATAACTTTTTTAACACACTACTTCTCCGCTGCGAAGCGTGGGTATTTTGCTAGTAATTAATAATTAAGAAAAACAGCCATAAAACAGAAACATATATATACATGCACAACAAAATCCAGGTTGGTGGGCAGAATATACATCTTTAAAATCACTAAAAAAAGGTAATCAGATAAGCTATTTTTGATCAGCCTTGCCAGTTTTGCAAGAAATAAACTATAAGTAAGATTATGACTATGGAACAATAAAACACGTCTTTTCATAACAGGCCATTCAGACCAATATAAATAACAAATCCTAGCCACTTAATTTCTCCAAAATAGCACAGACAATTTTTAAAGAACCATAATGTTCTACTTACTATCACACTATTGTGTTCTTGTTCAAGAACTCATTTTAAACCAACAGCTCTTATCCACTGCACTAATCCTTTTCATAATTTTAAAACTTCAATCTTGTCACCTTTTCATTTGCGTTGGCTTAAACTTTAAAGGCTCACCAGATCTCACCAGTGCCTTAGGTAGCTTAAGGACAACCACCATGGACTTGCACTAGACACATTGTAATATATAACTAAATATCCTGTTTGACTTCTGAATTGCTTCTGTCCACTGTCTGGGTATATATGTAGTGACATGTTCACTATGAATCCTGGGCCCTTCTGATGCAGTGTTTGTTCAAGTTTCAGACCTCCAATTGTGTTAACATTTGTGCTTGTGCAATATACTGATGTAGAACAGAAGCCAAAACCCAGTATATGATGACAGTCCTGCTGTACCCTTGTAGTGAGCTTACATTAAATGTTTAATGTGTTTTTCTGTTATTGTAGATATTGTCTTCATCAATATTTTTCTGTGCACAAGAGCAACATACCCAAACAAGCTGTTAGATGGCTTTGAAACTCCTAAAGGATGTGTTCAACAGGATATTAGTAAGAGCATAATTTATCCCCATAATTTATCTCCATTTGGAGGTGTGCTTTCTAGTTATGCCTTCTGCCCATTTCTGGGTTACATCATTTCAAATTGACTACGCATTTCACTAAAGGAGAGCAATAATAACAACAAGCCAGTTTCATCTCTCATCTCTGCAACTCAAGTCTTTAACTGAAAAAAGAAAAAAAGTCCATCAACACTGCTCATCTGATTTGCAATAAATAGATTTGTATCTTTCTCAGTCCACTTTCCACAGCTGTCAGGTTGCTTTCAAGGCTCATGTGTGAGTTTATTTTTCAGAAAGGCACTATTTGAATGGGTTCATCCATTTTTTGTTTACATATTAAGAAGTTTCCAGCTAGGAACATAAAAGGTTTTACCAAAGACAGGACAGTGTCCAGTACACCAGGCTTGTTTACTCAGCTAATAGCTAAGCTGGCTTAATATCTTGACAACATGCTTTTTAAAAGTAGGAAAAATTATGTCAAACGCTTTACAAAAAATAAATAAACCCAACAATCAAAACACACAAAAATCATACTGAAATCATGTTGCTAATGGCCACAAAACATTTAAGACAAGGGAAGCTCATACTTCTCTCTCTTTTTTTTCTACTGGTGTAGTCCTATAGATGGCAACCTCATTGATCCTCCTCCTAGGCACAGCAGTTCATAGCAAATCTCAAATATATGAGGTCCCCATTTGACACTCCAGGCCTGTTTACTTCCACATTTGAGTTTGCTACAATAAAATGTCTGCCTGTAAAACAGTGAGAAAATTGGATGATTAATACCATCACTCAAACTCAGAACCATTTACTTCTTCTGCAATATTCTCTTTTCCTAAAAAGTAGTTCTTCTTGACAATCATAACTTTCTTAAAGGTCACTTACTTTAATTCTTTCAGTCATTTTATTTACTCCAAATTTGACTGACATAATGATAGAAATTGTTAGACCTCAGTTTTTCAACTATTTCAAAATCCCTTCTGTTGAGTAAAGCCACGACAACCCCATGTTCAATCATCAAAGGTATATTATTTGCTTGTCTTAACTCCTAATACAATTTAAAAGTGTCAGTTTTGCTCTGAAAAACATGCCGTCTCCCTGCTTATTCCAATAAAAAAATTTTTTACGCTGCATTGCATGTGGATGCTAATTAGTTGTATCCATATGGAGGGAACAGCTTAGTAAGTTGCATGCGTTACCTTTGTAGTAAGTTGTATGTCTTTTCCAATTTGGAAGATTTAATGCATTTGTAGCTAATATGTAGAGTTGGATGTTTAATATTCACTGCAATTGTACTTTTTTGTAAAGTAAATGTCCCAGTTACTATGGTGTAGTAATTCCGGGTTTGCCTTGGTTTCCTATTATTAATATTAACAGGTAACACAGTGGGTAAAATTAAACGTTGCATAACAGACCGAAACATTATTGCCTTGATAATGTGAAATTTTCCATTTGATGAACTACTAACTTATATTCTCAAATAACAATGCTCACAATGCTCTACTTCTTATGGTCTATATAAGTCAGTCCTTTCTGAGACTTGTTTTAAACGAGCATTCTTGCAAAACCAGCTAATAGTTAGTGGTCTTAAGGACTTTTATCTATCAATGGCTCTGGCTTTCTGTTCATGCTTATTAAAAAAAGACCAAAAGCACCATATTGTTCCTTCCTTTTTTGTGTGGGTTTTCTCCTGGTTTCTAGCCTTCCTCTAATATCACAAATACATATTTAATAAGTTAACTGGTAATTTTAAATTGGCCTAGTGCATTACAATGTTTGAAAACGTTATGTTATTTCTTTTATGTGTGTGTGTGTGTATGTCAATAATGTACTCATCTTGCAAAAAATGTGTCATTGAAAGTAGCAACAGACACACGTTATTATGCATGCACATGGCAATGAAATTGGCTTAGTCTAACTCATAATTACAAAGAGAAACTTCCAAATAGAGATTTTAAACTTAATATTATATTTTAAATTGACTGAATGTTGTGTACCTATCTATGGAATTCAATTCACAGGGCCATCAATGCAAACTTAGGCCCTAGATGCGCTATAAAAGAGGTAAACTCAAATCATGACTGGCTTTTACAAACAAAGGATGGTGTATGTAAGGACGGTGCATGTGCCCAAAACATTAATATTTATATGTTACTAAAAGCCAGTTCGATTTGAGTTTACCTCTGTTATAGCACGTCTATGTGAAAACAGCAGTGTCAAATGCGAGGGGGGGAGGGATCGTGAATGCAGCTGAGAGAATAAAACTGAATAAAAAAAAAAACAAAGCTAACCTTCACAAGTATCATAAATTACACCGGCTGTTACAGACTAGAATCAAATGTATGTTTTTATTCTAAAATAGTAAGAATACATGCAGCTCACTTCTCAAAATGGACTCGTCTGGGATCGAATCTGTGAAGTGTAGATTACCAGTCAACAGCTGACACCATTGCGCCACCGAAGTGCTCGTAGCAAAAGCGTGTCAATGTCGCACCCTAACGCATGTTTTTTTTCTGAAGTTATATTTTTGAATAAAAGTGCACTTGTTCTGTTATATTTGTACCTTTTGTGAAAGTGTTTCTTTGATATTTCGACTTCAGGCTTCACACGTTATAAACTTCATGTCTCCATTTTGTCAATTATTACTAAAACATGAAAAATGTTTCTTTTTTAACAATGTGTTTAAATAGATCGTTGTAGACATGGAACACACATGAAATGCATGTGTTCCAAATAACGATATACTATTTATAAAAGGTATCATTTTGCTTGACTTTTCACTCTATACAACTCTAAGCAACTGACACGCAGGTAAACAGACTTGAGCTGAGAAAACTGTGCAGGGTGGGGGGATGTGATAGCAGGTTGCTTGCTGTTTGCTGCTTATCAACACATTTAACATTTATATGTGACTTACATCTTGCCTGAAGAAGGGGCCTGAGTTGCCTTGAAAGCTTGCATATTATAATATTTTTAGTTAGCCGATAAAAGGGGTAATTTTACTTGACTTTTCACTATGTTACTTACATAAAAGCCAGATTGAATGTTATTTACTACACGGCTGTTTTCAAATAAAGACGCGCTATAACAGAGGTGAACTCAGATTGGAGAAAGAGAACAGAAGCCCTACCCGCAAGAAACCCCCAGTCACATATAAGAACATTGCAGCTGCACCAGGCGTAAAGGTGAAAGATGTCACCGTTTGAATACAGGATGAAGTCCAGCGTCATCCTGCCAATCACCTGTCCTTCAAAGAAACAGCACGGCTTACAGAGCTCGCCAACGTATCGTGCAAACTCATGTTTGTGATTATGTTTTGTGATGGTCTTTACATAAGAAGCATTTATATGTTACTTATATAAAAGCCAGATCGAATGTTACTTATCTTGATTTATTTACTTCCTACAGCATAAAGTCACAAGTACTGTATACTGCAGAGCTTCCTCTGTTTGATCGTCAAGGGCATGCTCACAAATTACACGTGTAATGCCACGAAAAATACCTGCTAACACTTTAGTACGCGAACAATGGTATGAGAATTCAGTTAGACTTTTTTGAGCACATACACCACACTAGTGTTTAGATCTGGACGGTGTAGCGTTGGCGAGCTCTGTAAGCCGTGCTGTTTCTTTGAAGGACAGGTGATTGGCAGGATGATGCTGGACTTTCGCCTTTACGCCTGGTGCAGCTCTGTTGTTCTTATATGTGAGTGGACGTTTCTTGCGGGGAGGGATTCTGTTTTCTCCGATCTGAGTTCACCTCTGTTATAACGCGTCTTTATTTGAAAACAGCAGTGTCAGATCAGGGCGAGCATGAACGCGACTGAGAGAAAAAAGCTGAATAAAAAAATGCTAATTTTGACAAGCACTATAAATTTACAGTGGTTGTTATAGACGTAAAACAAATGTATGTTTTTATTGTAAAATATTAACAATAATAGCAGCTCTCTACTCAAAACGGTTAACTTGAGAAGCTGCCAGCATCGAACCCAGAAGCTCTTGATTGGGAGTCAGCAGTTCTTAGCATTGCACTACGCAAGCTGTCGCATCAAGTGCCAACTGTAACCTGCTTTCTTTTTTCTTCACTTATATTCTTGAATAAAAGTGCACTTATTTTGTTATACTTGTACCTTTTGTGAAAGTGTTTATTTCATATTTGTATTTCAGGCTTCACACATTATACATTTCATGTCTACATTTTGTCAATTATTACTAAAACATGAAAAACGCTTCTGTGTTAACTATTTTTTACATAGATTGTTGTTGACACGGAACACACATGAAATGTATGTATTCTAAATGATGATGTACTATTTTACCCTATAAAGCTCCAACACTTCACTCGAACAAACACTGAGCACTGAGAAACTTCTTTGCGAAATGAACTGCAGCGGTGGGCGGGGGGATGGGATATCAGGCTGCTTGCTGTTAATCGACACATTTAGAGGACAAAAGACTCTGACGGAGAGGTAAGAATGGATTTAAGGTGGGCCGGATTTACAAGCTTTCTTGTAGGCTCTGGTGATTCTAGTGTTAATTCTGGATTTCAAATACAAAAGGCAGAGACTGAAAACAAAGAGATAAAACAGAACCCCTTATTTAGACTTTCACCACAAGCTCCCATTCATTCTATAGCACTAGGTCCCTTATACTAGAAAGTAAAAGAAAATAGTTTTTAAATAGTTTTCATCTACACCGGTTACAGATCTGACACAAAGAATCTGCATGACATACATGAATAAAGAAATAGCAGTAGGAAATACAGTATGGAACAATATTTAATGCAAATGCAGTTAAAGATATTATCAGAGGGTAACATAACTACTGAATAAATGAACTCAAACATCCACAGAGGCTGTCCCTTCTTACAACAGATATCACTTTTGAATGGGTGGTAAAGGTTATAAATAGTATTCTGGAGCTACTGGTCATGAAAGGTGCCATGTATTATATTTGCAGTCTAGATAAAAACTGTCACATAACAACAAGGCTTTTTTTTTCAAAAGCTGGTCAGCTCAAGGGGGCTACTTTTATTTATTTATGTTTACTTATTCTAATGATTTCTCTTATAAGGCAGTTCCATTGAACATGTGACTATGACCAGTAATCTATACTTAGACTTAAAAAAAATCAATTCACTCATTGGATGAGTACTGAGAAGAAATAAAAATATTGTGAGATAAAGACAGGTGAGAGCAACACCAAAAGCAAAAGAGTGTCTGAACCATGTAGTCCATCTGAAAGATAATGTGAAATTCTCCCAAAACATTGCTATATTTTCATTGCAAAATCACCTCCTGAAATATGACAATTTTAAAGACAAAATACCTAAAAGTCAAAAACTGAAATGCGTTTCTTATATAAGTATTTAAGTCTACCAAATTAATACTGAAGTAAATGTTGATTTAACCTAATAACAATTTCATTTTTTGGGATAAGTGTCTACCTGCCTTGCCCACTACTTGCGTATATTTTTAAAATTAACCCTCACACTTCTCAGAAGTGTTTTGCTCATTCAAATTTCTATAACAGCACTGGTGTATTCACATTTTAAAATCATGCCACAGTTTTTCAGTGAGGTTGATATCAATGATATCCATCTTTCTTACCCATAAAAGATTCCATGGATGCTATGGTACCATCCTTGACATCAGCAGCTCTGTTAAAAATCAAATGTTCTCTAAAGCTTCTGCTTTTAGCAGACTAGAAGAATCTCCCTTAAAATAATTTCCAGTATTGGGTTCCATACATTTTTTCTTCAGCTATAAGAAGTTGCTCAGTTCCTGCTCATATCCTCAAAGAATGATGCAGCATCTGCCATGCTTAAATGTGATTGTTAGGGAATGGACAATGTTTGGTTTGTGTCAAACTGTCTAGAAAGCTTGGTCTTAGTCCTGTCTGACCTAATGAACCTTTTCCTTGTTAACTTTCAATCACTTGGGCACAAAGAGGGTGTGTTATAAGTGACAATTAAAACAGTGGTATACAGTGGTCTTAGTTGGTGTTTGATATCATGGTCTTGTTGGGATCTAGTCGCTGGCTGCACCCATTTTTTTCCTTTAAAGTTATGTTTATACTGCATGTTTAAGACAGGGACTCCATCCATCCACTATCCAACCTGCTATATCCTAACTACAGGGTCATGGTGGTCTGCTGGAGCCAATCCCAGCAAACACAGGGGGCAAGGCAGGAAGCAAACCCCGGGCAAACACCCACCAAGCACATACTAGGGACAATTTAGAATCACCATTGCACCTAACCTGCATGTCTTTGGGAGGAAACCCACGCAGACACGGGGAGAACATGGAAACTCCACGCAGGGAGGATCCAGGAAGCGAACTCAGGTCTCCTAACTGCGAGGTAGCAGCGCTACCCACTGCGCCACAGTACCGCCCAGACAGGAACTCACAGAAGAAAAAGGAACAAGGAGTAAAGTGGGCAAAAGTCAAAATGAAAAGAAACTTTGACTAAAGCTTAATGCCCTAGCAAACACTGTAAGGAAACCTTTTAACAAAGTTAAAATGCCCGAAAAACACACAGAAACTTCAATAAACACTAAAAGCTCACAAAAACATGGATAAAAATGATAGCATAACAATTTAAAGGAATACTCCACTCAAAAATGAAGTTTTTTAAAAATGTTACTTACGCCATGTAGTTTCTAGTGGTGGCTGAGAAAAAAAATGAATTGTGCTTTTGTGGAAAAATTAAACATTAAATACACAAACTCAATGGGGTCGTTTGGTGATTAACTCTATACAGTGGCAAAAAATGTTAAAAAATTTTCACATTTCTCAAGTAGCATAATCCATGTCTGATATCCCTTTCTATGGTCATAACATGCAAAATGTGTGCAATTTTTGCTGAAGTATTAAGTTACTTCCTGAAAAGCCTGCTTTAAATGTAGGGAAGACAATGTTGTCTGTCTGAAATGAAGATCTGCTTATCCCCCTCATTCATTGGTGTAGAAACCTGGACTTTCTTTACATCATTTGGCACTGTATAGTGCTGATAACCTATCAATATTTAACTTCAAAAATATGAAATTATTTTTTTTTTCGGCCACCACTATAAACTACATGGAATAAGTAGCATTTAAAAAGTATTTTTGGGCGCAGTACTTAGTGTCAGACCTGAGCATCACTCGGGCTATAAAAACAGTGCCAAAAGTGTTAGTTCTGACTGTTACTCGGGCAATGGTATAGATGCATCTCACATACTGTAAGACCTGAGGTTTACTCGGGCTGCAAAAGCGCCAACAGCCTTAGTGCTGAGTGTTGCTTAGGCAATGGTATAGGTATGTCTTGCATGTCAGGCCCGAGCATTACCCGGGCAATAGTGTAGATGCATCTTCTCCTAGCCTAATAATGGTGTCTCGTAAGAAACTCTCATCAGCAGTGACGGCAAAGTGAATCTATCTTCAGGAAGTGAAATGGAAACAGTCAGTGATACTGAAATTGATTCTAGAATAATTGTGCCACATGCACTTGTGCAGTGTGCTGTTCATGTTATTATTATTTTTATCATTATTATATTTTCTACACTTCTGACTTTGTACTTTTAGTGTTTTGCACGTTTTATAATAGGGAGATGATGATGCCATGCTTTTTACATGTTTTTTGACAAAAAATGTAACGCTAAGAAGGTTAAAGCTGATATACAATCAATGTCATCCAACTTGTTGTGTATTGACATAATAACAAGAAAGCCCCCAAATGTTGACACCCAAGTGGAATCAAATAATATTAAAAGATGACAACAGCACAAAATGAATCTTTGTCTGCAACAGTAACTACAGAAATTAATTCATAATAGAGTCCTTTTCCTAAATGCCAAATTTATAATTACTTTCAATTCAATTAGGAGACAATTACGCCAAGACCTCTAATTGGTTTACTGCCTAAGGAAGTTGCTGCCAATAAAATTGTCGTTTCTTGCTGTGGTATTTCACATAACCCAACCTTCTATTCTTTTCTGAGTTTGTCTTTCTGAAGCTTCTTCTTCTTTTGATCAGATAAGTTCTAATTATCTTATTGTTATTATTGCATTAATTATAATAGTGACCCTTACTGAATTTTATATTTGTTTAGCGTTGTTTCATTAAAATGTTTAGACTTGCCCTAGTTAACTACTTCACTTATTGGATCAAGGATAACACATTTTGGATTTCATACAAATTTAGTTGGAATGCAGTTTCTTTGATATTTCGAAAGTTCTACTTTCTTAAGTAATTCTTTCTCTGATGTTGGTTTGGATTAGATACTGTATTGATACTTTTATCCATGTAATTAAATTATTAGTTCTGTTCTTAGTTGTTAATTTCCTCTTTTTGTTTTGTTGCAGATGGCTAGATTTAGACAACTTTTGTTTCTACTTAATTTAATTATTGTAATTGTTTCTTGTTAGTTGGCTTAATTTAATTCTTTAATAAATTAAATTAAACATTTAATTAGTGGTATTTGAGTTTGGAAGGGTTTTTTAAGGTTTTGACCTTCACGTTTTGAAAAATAGTCTCAACATATGAGAGGTGGGATGCAACTTGTTATTTGATTATGAAACCAAATGTTCTCTAAACAATTTTTACTTTTTCTATTGGTTCTTGTTATGCTGTCCCTAGCACTATTAGAATGTTCTGTAATCTTCATTTTCATGTTTCCTTTAGATTTACTGTGTGACAAATGATTTCTAAAACAAAAGGAGTTTAACAGTGACTTCAGTAGCGTATGGGTGTTCAGACCTATCAAAGCACAGGAATTAGAATGCATGAAACCTATATAAAATTAAGGGTAACACAAAGAAATTACTCAATTTGTTTTTTGAGTATGCAAAAAATGTAATAATACTTAGAATGAAACAAAGTATTTTGGTGTCATCTGTTCAGTATACTTATGTAAGGCTTTTATATTCAAAAATATATATTTTGTACATAAAGCTCTGGGGCCTCATGTATAAAGGGTGTGTACGCACAAAAATGTTGCGTACTCCCATTTCCACACTCACATCGTGATGTATAAAACCTAAACTAGGCGTAAAGCTACTCACATATTTTTACACCAGCTAAATGCTAGGCATACGCAAGTTCTCCACTTGGTTTTACAAACTGGCGGCACCCAATGTCAAAGCAGTGCTTTTGTTCCAGTCTGATTTCCCTTTCTATTTTAGATCCACATCCCTGATGCGGCTTTATCAAATACACTGAAATTAACCACATATTGTTTATTAGTTTATGGCATCTGATTGTAATTAACCTGTAGCAATACAATGGTCCACAGAATGGCCAAACTATTCCAAATACCATAGCTGCTTTAGCGTTGTTCCTTTCAATGCAATAATCAGAGTATTTATTCCACTGTATCTGAGTGTGGAAACACAGCCCTAAAGCAGCTGATCAGAAAGAGAATTATCGGTATACAGCATCAAGCACATGCTGCCTCTGCCATGCGCACATTCTATTGAACTGCTCTCATTCATCAAACGCTTTAGAGCCTTTCCCGTAGGAACAACGCGGTTTAGAAACAGTTTCATCCCAAGAACTATTAACGCACTCAATCAGTCCATCAAGTGCTCCTTGTAGAACTGTTTGTATTTAGTACAATTACCTCACTGTAAACTTGCAATACAGTTATAATATTGCACAACCTGAGCCACTTTATAAAGCATGTATTTACATATGATGACAATATCATTTTTAAGATGAAATGCAGCAAAATATGTTTATTACATTATACAGATAAAATGTTAACATCATTTAAATAATCTATATTATTAATAATTAAACATGTGAGGACACAGTGGCACAGTGCTAGCAATGATCTATTGCCCCGTTCAGAGATTGTTCCTGCCTCGTGCTGTATGCTTGCTGGGACTGGCATGACCCTGGATGGATAGATGAATGGAATAATTAAACATGTACTACGAAGAAATTTCAATGTTCCTTAAAAGTTTTGAAGAATCGGTGTTCTAAGCTTACAGATGGCTTAAAATCTATTGCAGAGCTGATTGTGTGACAATTGGTTGCTTGGAGAAAGAAAAAGAAGGACAGGAATCTGGGGTTAGTACATTTGAAAGAGACAGTATGCAGCAATAAATTATTTCATCAAATGTCGCAAATGGCGCAGCAAGCATCTTGAGGGAGGGAGGAACAATCTCTGGAATCATCACTATCAATGCGCCACCGTGTTCCCATGTTTAATAACATGCTTTAACTCCAATCATCATGAAAATGATATCAAGTATACATCTCAGTATTTTAATTATTCAGAGAGCTGTAATATCATGAATGTTATGGATTTTGTGCCCTGTTAGAGGAAGAGAAAGCCTGTTTAAGAAGCACGTAGAGCACATAGAGGAACACATACAAAACAAAGTATTTAACATGCAACTATAGTTATGATTGTATTTGAGAAGCTAGTAAATTAAACATTTTAAAGATGAAGTTTATGATGTTCTACTTTAATGACAAAATAAACTATGTGATTAAAGTGGAAATTTCTAGATTAAAGTTGACATTTTGAGCTGTGAGCCTATTTTTTTCTTTTCTCTGTACCCTAATAATAGCTTTCATATGACACTCAGACGGTGGGCTACGACTCGCCTTTTCACTGTGACTTTGATATCTGACAACTTCTTTTTTATTTCGGGCACTGTGCGACTTTGTGAACTTGAGCTTTTGAGTTTCTCTGACATTCTATGTCACTCGATCAACTTCCTTTTGTTGTTTATACCATCGTTAAAACCAACAAATAGTATGTTTTCCTTGCCTCCACTTGGTATTTACTGAAATTCTTCTATTTTCCTCCGTGCTTTTGCCATTGCCTTTTCACAGAATGCTGAGCTTAAGGGCTATTTATATTGATTTGTATATTTAAAGAGGCGTAATTTTGGGAGGAGTTTGGGAGTGGCAGCAGGCGCGTGAACGTGCGTTACTTTTCACACCAACTGGGATTTATGGAGCGGAAGAACGTGGAAGTTGCCGAACGCACAGATTTATGCATCTGGATTTTTTTGTGTGTACATGCATTTCCGATTTTGTACATATACCATGTTTTAGTGTGAATTCTACACACGGCATTATGCATGAGGCCCCTGGTGTGTTAAATACCCCCCCCCCCCCATATCATTGGGTATTAGAAGATACAAACACAATATATATTGTTATACAAGCTTTGTGATATAGTGTTCTCTGAACATTAGAAAAAATAAATAAATAGTATTTTTGGAAAAAATATGGAACAATAAAAAGATAAGAAAACCATAAATCACAAAACAGGCATTAGAAATATTTTGAAAGCAAAATATAAATCTGAACACAAAACAAAACTCGGCTATATCACTCATGGGCATGTTTCTTTTGGCTTTTTCAAACCTTATTCTGCAAGCTAAGGTATCTGCCATTTTTTAAGTAAACTTTTAACATTGTGACTGACACCTTAAACAGATTACAGAAATTAATGGAATTTTAGAAAATGACCTAATCAGTATATACAATGAGATATGCATGGGTGCCGATCCATCATAAATATAGGCTACAACATATTTAATAATCTAGCACCAGCAACAAAAATACCAATATTTGTAATAATAATAATAACAATAATAATAATAATAATAATAATCTTCTGGCATACCATAAAACATACAGATATATCACAGTAACATTAAATGATCAACATGACCATAGGACTGAAACTGTAGAATTTGAATCCATTGCTAAAGACTGATTTAATTCAAACTATAGGTTTCCCTTAAATGTGCTTATTTTAAAACTTGTGTTAAAACTTGGCAAATATTGTCTTCTATTGTTCACCACCATTAATGACTTAATGATTTTACTCCACATTTGCTCTTGGCACACTAAAAATGTTTTCCATAGTCTATGTCCCTTGATTGCATAGTGATATGCGGATAAATATTTACAGATCATTATTATAATTGGGTGGCACGGTGGCGCAGTGGTAGCGCTGCTGCCTCGCAGTTAGGAGGCCCAGGTTCACTTCCCGGGTCCTCCCTGCTTGGAGTTTGCATGTTCTCCCCGTGTCTGCGTGGGTTTCCTCCGGGCGCTCTGGTTTCTTCCCATAGTCCAAAGACATGCAGGTTAGGTGGATTGGCGATTCTAAATTGGCCCTAGTTTGTGTGTGTCCTGCAGTGGGTTGGCACCCTGCCTGGGATTGGTTCCTGCCTTGTGCCCTTTGTTGGCTGGGATTGGCTCCAGCAGACCCCATGACCCTGTGTTTGGATTCAGCGGGTTGGATAATGGATGGATTATTATAATTAGATTTCATTGAATTTAGTGATTTTATTTTGCTTGTAAGTTTAGTTCAAATGCCAAAATATAATCTATATGGTTATAATTTATGGGGTTGCATAGTAAAATTATAATTTTGCTGTCACCATCACTGTAAGCTACCTGACAGGCTGTACTGCTATTCAAGGATAACATTTTTCAGTCTGGTGACATTCGTTCAAATAAAGAAAACCTGCCATTACAGCCCAGTTGCTAAGTGTTTTCTGCAATGTCACACCACGGATATGTATTATGTCTGACAGAGACAAGCAGAGACATTCAGCACTGATGATTCCACTCATAGCATTTGATCTCTGGCTATTGTGACTTGACCAATTCATAGATGTCCTGCAGTGTAATCCATTTGAAGTTAGCATGTGGCTGGTATTCATGTTTGTTTATACAGTTGAATCTAAATAATGATTTCATTTTTATTAATTTTACTGATTCAGGATAGATATTACTACACAGTCATATTGAAAAATTTATTTGAACAATCAAACAAAACAATTGCATATAAGCCAAAAAATGTAAAATGTGTGATATTTTTAATTGAGGTCTAAATGCAGCCTCAATTGGGTGTAGCAACATATAGAGTCAAAAACCACCAGTATGCATTTTTTAACTAATTTTTACTATTGACACTTTTCTCTAGCATTACACAATCAAAATTAATATTGTCAGAGCATATGGCAATGTGTAAAAATATGGAAAATGAAAAGAAATACCATATACTGACAATTCTTGGACGTTCACAGCGGCATTGCAAACTGTGATATGTAAAATTTTAAACTTTTAAAATGAAAAGATCTTTCACTATTTTTAGTGATAAGACATGGGATATGCATGTAATTCTACAGTAATTGTACACACTTAATAATACTTTTGTAATGTTAAAACATGAAAACGCCACCATTGCAAAAGTGCCGCCTTAGGTAAATGCCTCGTCTTGTTTTTTGACTGCAGAACATACCAGGCAGGACATTTAAGTTTTTGTAAATAGTCCATTATTTTTCAGCTCTGGATTTTGGCATATTGATTGTTCTTGTGGGGTGTGTGTCATTGCAAGAGTGTAATAGTAATGACACCTATTTTCATTGATTATTTTTTTTTCACTTTGCATCGATTTTATTTTTTGTAACAAAGGACAGTACTGTTTGCTCCTTTTCCAAGTGTCTGTGTATATTTCTCATTCTCTACTGGTTTGAGTTCGGTTATGAACTACTAGGAACCCAGAATCTCAGATCGTGCTAAGGGTCCAGAAGCATGGGGTTCCATAGAGCTGCATAAATAATATTTATAAACTGTTTTTCAAGGCACTTTTTATGTTTGAACTTGTACAGACAGATTTTAAAGTCCCTCAGTAACAAGTAACACAGAAAAGCAAAGCTAAATAATTTTCAATAAAACCTGATTCAGTTTGTGTCTTCCTAAAATTAATAAAAACCAAAGGCATCTCCTTGAGAGATGTGAGACCATAAACTTCAAGGCAGATCTGAAATACAGAAGTTTACCAGCCAAGGAAAAGCTTATTGATTTGATGGGCAAGGATTTCTAAAGAATTTTATTATCATTAGATTTGCAAGTTGCGTGTTAAGACAGTTGCCATGCGGCTGATCCTGCTTCTCTCTTTCTGACTAGTGTTTATTCACACACACACTTGATGATATATGTGTATATATATATATATATATATATATATATATATATATATATATATAATGTAAGTAAAGTAAAAAAAAAATTATAAAGCACCTATCAAAGACAAAAGTCACAAAGCACTGAACAATAAAACATAGAATAAAATGAAATATTAAAACAAAATACACAGCAATGATGAGAAAAAAAAACACCCACAGATGACAGTGCTACCAAATGCCAGTCTGAATAAACGTGTCCCAAGTTGACACCCAAACAGTTCAACAGATTTTGCTGATCTCAAAGCCAGTGGGAGACTGTTCCATAACCTTGAAAACATGCAGGGTCCAGATACCACCAGGAAACAACATGGCGACAATCCGATCCACACTCAGCCAAAATGCATCCATCCCAGAGAACAAAGCCAGTTGAAATCCAGTTCTCAGTTCTCACAGAACCACTGTGCTTTCCCTGTATCTAGCATTGTCTCTGTCCCCTCTGAGGAGGACAAACCGGTGCCCACCAGAGGTGAGAAAGTAATTCCAATAGCAGTAGGACACATGCTTTCTGTTCACCCTGGTTGTTCTCCATCAGTTCTTCAGAAACAAGTCGCATGTGAAAGAGTGCTCAGTGATCACAATAAAGCAAAGAGTGGGATCTGTTCACAAATGAGCAAAAAAAAAATGAAAAACAAACAAAATTGCCAAATTGTATAGAATTGTGGTCTTGAATTTATGCACCATCATTTAGACTGTAAAGTTTGAGTCCAACATATCAGCACATTAACAATTTCCAAATGATAAAAAGGGATGTAAATTACATTGTATGTGCAGATAAGGAGATGAGGGTCAGTTTTGTAAAATTAGAATTTTATGTACTTGGACTCCCGGAAATTAAGAAATGGGGGTGTTAAGTGTGGTTATGGAGTATATCTCTGAAAAGCTTCTTTCTATGATGAGTAAATCTCTTGGAATTCAGTTGAGAATAATGTTATGCTTTGTATTATTTTTATGAAATCAAATTTTGATTATGTCTTGTTCTATGATGTCATTAGAGAAGAACATTCTAGCATTCGTTCTGTGCTGTTTACACTGTTGTGTGTTGCCATGGTTGCCATTTTGCTTTTTAAAGATAGGGTTTTTAGAGATTTCCTGTCTGAACTTTGCATAACTTAGCAAAGAGAAAACTGTGTGTGTTTTATGGAGGAAATTGATTCAAAATGTCGCCAGCTAAACAATTCCTTCATAAACAAAGATTTAGGGTTCACCTTTGCCTGTAACATATTGTTGTACTGACTTTTCTGGTTATGATGGCTTAATATTTCCTTGCAGGTAGCTGCATTTTCAGTCTTCAGCTTTTTGTTTTGTTTTGTTAAATTTGTCATTGACAGCTTAAATACCACAAGTGTAAACTCCAGGTTGGTGTGCTATTGCTTGCTGGATTCAGCCTTCAAGTTTATATTTGCTATTGGCAGAGAAATGCATGGAATGGCTGGCGCTCCCTGAATGGTGGTTTTGAAATTGAACATATGCTGTTCTAGCCATTGCAGAAGAGATCAATAGTTGTTTTTTCTGGAAAACCAAAAACTCTCAATAATTTTTATTATATCAATTTTTTTCTATTTATTGAGCTATATAGTGTTTATGAGCAAATAAACACCAGCTTTAAAATCAGTTTCCTTGTGTGTCCTAAGACTTTTTCTCAGAACTGTATTTATTAACTTGGATACAAGGTTTCATAAAATATTAAATAATGATATTCCCCACTTTTTAAAAATTATAGTCTGCAAAAATAAAGAAAAACAGTGGGACATATTTGGATTCTTTGATTTCTGCCTATCTTTTGATATATAACAGTGTACTGTTGTCTGTGAAAGTGGCTGTAGAAATTAGGAACATTTGTAAGGGATGTGATCTGTCATCCAAGGAAAAGAAACAGAGTGAAAAATACCAGATGGAATCTACCTAGGAAATGATTACCAGGGGACACTGCACTTGTAAAGCAGAAACAGTCAATATAAGAATACTTGACTCTGAGATAGAGTTTTATTTCAAGAATTGTTCCTTTACTGAAGGGAACAATTGTTACATGTTTTTGAAAGAGTGATAGAAAATGATTCCTCTAATATATCACATTCAGATATTGTAAGAACAATACAGATTTGCATTAGTTAACATTTTTTAAGAAACGTCCTACAAATAATAATAATAAGCAGGAGATGTTTCAGAAATACCTGTTTCCTTATGTCTTTCATTACAGTTTCTGTTATATATCTTCACATGTACCTATACTACATTATAACAACTGAAATTGTTTACATTAATTACTGACCAACATGAAAGCTGCCACTCCCCAGCACCATAAGGCACAAACAAAATATTTAACTTTATATTAACCAATAGAAAACACAAATCAGCTTATGTGAAGTATTTTTAAATGCTCCCATTTTGTGTTATAATATAGGAACTCCTAATTAGAATATTTTTACAGAACATTAACAAAGATTTTTGCAGACTGTCAATTTCTAATACACACCTTGCAAATACACAGGCATATTGCATTGATATTGTATTCGTTATGCATTTTTTCTGCTCCTCATAATTTTTTTTTTCTGATCTGCAGTTATGGTTCATTGGTGATTTTGAATGTCAGGTCATGTTCTGACTGATTATTTCCTTTATATTTTTACTCTTGGAAGATTTTGTCATGGGGTGAGGTCTGTGGTGGTGCGAATTTTAAAAAGGCAAAAACAGTGCAGTTAAGTTTGGAGTGTGTGGCGCAGCTGAGTGGCACCATAGCGGAACGCCCTTGGGGTATGATGATGTGATTCATGTGCAGATGCTCACGGTCCGGTTGATTGCCTAGTTAACTCCCCAGGGCATATAATTAGGCACTTATGCCCACCCATAGTTTAAAGAGGTGTAGCAATTATTGGCAGTGTAACACCAAGGCAAAGTGGGAGAGTAAGTAAAAAGAGTAGATAAGAGGAAGAAGTGTGGTCAAGTGCCTGTAGGAATCATAGCTGATGGTGCTGACTTGTTGGAATGGTGCGGAGACTTGAATGGACCCTCCCAAGTATCCAGAGAGCGTTAAGCTTGCGAAAGGGAAGACAGAGAGCCAGCTAGGCATGTCTCAGCAATCAGGAGAAGGTAGCCACAGCTGTCGGTGCCACCTCCAGCTGAGCAGACCCATTGGGGAGAGTTGGGGAGACAGAAAGAGAGTTGCAAAAAACTTGCAGAGAAGCCTATTTATTTATTTTATTTTAACATCCACAAGATCACTAATTTTTATACTGGATTATTTATGGACTTTATCTGCACTGCACTTTCTTATGTAGACCTGGTTTTAATAACCATACACTGTGCACATTTGGAACTTTAAACCCGGTTGTTGTCTGTCACTCACCCCTGTGCTTATCCTCAGTTTTGGAACTACTAGGGTGTCATATGGACTATTTGGAGTTAGGTGAAGGCCTTGGATTCTGACCCCTGACAGAACTCATTAATATTTCACATTAGTTTTTGTGTTTACTGGGTCATCATTTTGTTTTTACATAGAGACTGTGATTTTGTGGTTTGGTTACCATAATGCTGCTTACTGTTGCTAGGTGGCCAAGGAAGTTACACTTGTTGAACTTAATAAAACAGATCTGAATGTTTTGCACCATTGGACACTGAGGATAAACTACTGAAAAACTTTAGCAGTGTTCAAAGTGTTGTGTTGGTTTATAGGTTAATAATTTAGCATTTCTTTCATGGCAATGATTTTGGTTCATGTATGGGGCTTTGCTAAAAAGGACTATTAATTCTACCTCTGTCAGTTTACCTACCATGACCCTAGCCACATCCATCTTCTGATCTGCAAATTGCGTTGTCATCCACCTGTTTCCAGCTAGGCATAACACATATGACTATTATACAGATCAACACTCATATCTTTATTATAAGAATCTAGGGAGTTCTTTTTGACTATTTATTTTGTTGTTTATGTTGGTGTTTTTTGTATCTTATGTTCCCAAAGCAGGCTTATGTAATTGGGACTTAGCTGAAAAAGTCTTGCTTGAATAAACCTCGTTTTATAATCAAGGTTCAATTGGCTCAACAATCATTAAGTTTTCTTCATTAACTTAAGTGAGGCCGAAGCAATTCACAATTACGTGCGCACTCATGTTATTTAAGAAGCACAGAGAACTGATTGTCTATCATGGCTCAAAAACTACAAAGGAGAGATCAATATCTTCAGATTGAGTACCCATAACTTTAAGTGTTAAGATGTTAAGATGATGATATGCATGGTGTATTGTGGGACAGCTTGGAAAATTTTAGAGTTCTGTTTAATTGTCATAAAATAGAAAACATGTAAGAGAGACAGTAATGGTATTTTCTGAAGACATAATAACGCAAAAAGGATATGTGTTTGCCTTTAAGAAAGCAATGGTGGGCTTGCGTGGTAATATATAGCAGGATAATGCCTAAATACATTATGGTTATGAACTTGTGCACAAAATAAATGTTAAATAGTTTCATTTGAATTGTCAAGTTTGACTGTAATTGTACTAGTTTGTGAATGTCATTCTTCAAACACTTAAAACAATTAATTAGACATTTGCTGTGATGAGTTGATTTTGAAAGGTACAGGTTCAAGTATCTGTATTTAAAGTTAGTTTTTGAAATTATATGGTGTGGTGAAATAAGCCACAAGAAATACTCAAAAAGAGTTGGGGAATTAACCCTTATATTGTCCGACGCACAAAGATGAAAATACGGTCAAAATAAATCAAAACAATGATCACAATTAACACATACAGTCATTTTCATGGCGTTTATATAGCGATAAAAAAAACATGGTGGAAGGAACTGACATAATGGAAAAGACATCATTGGGAATAGCAGCAAATTACGTCATTGGGGATGGCTGGACGTGACATTATCAGGAATGGCCCTAAGTGACATCATTGTGGGAGAGCCAGAAGTGATGTCATCGGAGATGGCCAGAAGTGACATTACTGTACAGGAACAGGAAGTGGTGTCTCAGATGTTACGTGGTGTGAGATCGTGGCCATTGTGTGAGCCCGGAAACAAGGTAGGTGAATTATGATTTTTCTTCTTTATTTCTGCAGACAAAGAGAGAGAGACATCAGTGCACATAACCAACCCCTCATCTTGTGAAATATCACTCACCTTAGGATTTGACTACTGTTTCTTAAGCGCGCATGTGTGACAATTTGCGTTTGCGCTTCTTAGGTGTAAAACCAGACTGTTCTGGTCGCTGGTAGATGAGCAAGTCATCATGGATCCTATTGAGGATGACCCTAGCAAGGACCTTTCCTGACACCAAGAGCAGTGTTATTCCCCTGTAGTTGCTGCAATCCAGGCGATCACCCTTCCCTTTCCAGATAGGGATGACAAGTCCCGTTTTCCAGTTAGTTGGAATGATGCCAGTCTCCCAAATGGAAGCAAAGATTGCTTGCAATGCCAAGAGGGCAGCCTTACCACCAGCCTGGAGAAGTTCACCCCGGATACCACAGATCCCTGAAGCCTTCCCCCCCTCAGCTGGTTCACCACCTGTGCAATCTCAGTGAGATTGGGTGGTTCACAGCTAATTGGAGGATCAGCCTCAAGAACCGTGGACCCAGAGATATCCAATGTCCTAGACGGAGGATTAGCTTTGAAAAACTGTTCAAAGTAACCAGCCCAGCGGGTCACAGCTGCAGTGTCATCCATAAGGACAGTTTCATCAGCTGCCCTGACTGAGACTCTCCAAGGAACAGATTCAGATGTGCGTAATGCTTCGATTCCTCTGTAAGCAGGACGTGGGTCGCTAGACCACAGATGGTGTGTCACTTGTTCACAGATTCCTCTAACAAACGCCTCCTTATCTGCCCTCAGAGCCCTCGCAGCCATCCTTCTCAGTTCCCGGTACAGACCAGAGTTTCCATTGAACCATGCGCTGCGACTCCTCTTGATGATATCCAGGGTGCCTTGCGAGATGAAACACCTCATTCTGGGAATAATCACTTAAGATTAAAGATTGCAGTTCTGTGTCTTGCTCCTGACAGCTCTATCCCTATGATTAGGTAGACAATTACATGTTTATCTTCTTCTTTCTAGTCAAATTTACAAAATCTAGGTGTCATTTTTGACAGTTCTTTAATTTTTAATTCACACATCAGGATGATGACTGGGTCATGTTTTTTTCACAGAAAAAAACATTTCTAAGCTTAGTTTGTTTCTAAATCTAAGATGGAAATGCCTATTCATGCTTGTATTTCTTCTCATTTAGGCTATTGTAATGCACTTTTTGCTTGTCTCCACAAGGTACCATTGCACTGTTTACAAATTGTATAAAATGCTGCTGCAAGGTTTGTAACAAGGACCAACCGAAGGTCCCATATTACACATGTTTTAATCTCACTTAATTGGGTTCTCTTTACTGTTAGAGTTCATTGTAAAATCCTGGTTTTAACATATAGAGCCCTGCATGACCAGGTTCCTGAATATTATGTGTACCTATTTCAACCATATTCTTTAAACCAGTCCCTTAGGTCCTCTGGTCAGGAACTTTGTTAGTGTGTGGGACAGTTAAAAGACCAGTGGTGACAAAGCTTTTATGGCTGTTGCCCCAAGACTCTGGAATGCTCTTCCATTGACCATGCCATGGGCAGATTCTGTAGAGAGTTTTGCATTTCTGCTAAAAAGTTCTTAAAAAAACCTTCAGCTAACAGGATGTGATACTCTGTTTCTATGTATATTTTGGTCTTATGTTTTATTATATTAATTGGATTTAACATACTTTTTTAAAACTTTATATATGTATTGGTTTTGTAATGCATTTTGTGACTATGTGTCTGTGAAATTTGCTGTATAAATAAAATTTACATGCTAAATGTAACAGTGCTGCAGACAGCAATATGTTGTAATAGGCAAAAGGTCACTTTATGGGTCTTTGATTTGGCTCATTAAGTGTAAATGATACCATGTAACTCTGAAACTTGAACTGGGGTCATAAGTGGCAGCAGTCTGATCCTTGTTTTTTTGGCAAAAGCATAATTTTGCATCTGTGATGTCATCAGTGCAACCTTAAGGTATGTGTGATCCTACCATGGTGTTGTTGCCACGTACATGCACAATTCACTTGTGAACAAAATGCCCAGGCTTGCTGCTTTTTTAAAAAAAAAAAAAACAAACTTTTATTTAGTTTTGTTGTGTTAGTTTTATTGTCTGCAGGTAATATCTGTAGTAGGAAACTTGTGTGTGTGTGTTTTTTTTTTATATTCATATCTGGCTGAACATCTCAGGATGAATAACAGCAGTGTTGTTTTTTTTTCGAGGGTTACCTCTCTTTGTGCAGCATCAGTTTTGGTTCTTGGACATCGCCACTCTCATAAAGTTCCAGTTTATGTGTGCATAGTCCTGCACAATGGCATCATTATATCATTGTCCTCATAGGTGGCGCAGTGGTAGTGCTGCTGCTTTGCAGTAAGGAGACTGTGGAAGATTGTGGGTTTGCTTCCTGGTTCCTCCCTGTGTGGATAGCGCTTTGAGTACTGAGAAAAGTGTTATGTAAATGTAATTTATTATTATTATTTTCATGTATCCTCAGTTGGCAATACTACAATACCAACAAAAGGCACATAAACAAAAAAACTTCAACTTTTCTGATGCCACATTTTTATGTTTGAAGGGGCAGTCCAATTTTCTCGATGTTTTGTGTAATTTTATGACATTTTCCCCAGTCATTTTTCCTGTTCCATGTCCCTTCTCCCAAGGATGCATTCCAGATATTTTTTGCCATATGTTTTGGGAGTACCTTCAGTCACTGCATTTTTGGGTATCGATGGATAACTTTCTGTCTACTATCTGTCACACTCACAAACCTTCCTCGAGTATTTCTTTTGCTCCCTCTCTCTATCTTAACACTAGAATCCCTGAAGCCTACGAAAAAGTTGTAATCCCAGGCCACCTTAAATTTCTTTGCATCTCTCCATTAACATCTTTTGTTTTGCAAATGTGTTGATCAGCACAAGCAGCAAAAACCTGCTATTCCAGTTCTTCCTGCTGCACCACCCAAGCAGTTATGTCAGAATTGTACCCTAACCTGATTTCTTTTTCTTCAGTTGTATTCATGAATAAAGTTGCACTTGTTTTGTTATGCTTGTACCTTTTGTGAAAGTGTTTATTTGATATTTGCACTTCAGCCTTCACATATTATTAACTTCATGTCAACATTTTGGCATTAGTACTATAACATGAAAAAAGTTTCCGTATTAGGTATGTGTTTAACATTTCTTGCCTCGCATTTCCTACATTTACCCAGATCACTGTAGACACTGAACACACATGAAATGCATGTGTTCCAAATAACTATATACAGGTAAACGTCCATTACAACGAATATCTTTATAACGAAATTATCATTACAACAAAGTATTTTTAAGGTCCCAACAGCTTCCCCATATGACACGAGTCTATAGAAATTTCGCTACTACGAAGTACATTCAGCAGATACTTTCATTGCAACGAACTGCACAAAAGACCGTGAAATGCCTGAATGAATCATCCACAGAGCAGATAGTTCTGTGGCCGCAGCTCAGTTGTGCACAACGATACCCAAACAGAAACACTGTAATTTTTTTTTCTTTGTTCGAACTTTCCTTGCACTTTTTTTTTTTGCCTTTTTTGTTTCCTGCGGTTTTCAGTGATACCTTTTGCTTATTGCTCATCAGCATTTGAAAAACGTCCATTGGAATTTAACTCATTGTCACCCTCCTATAGAAACGGCAGACATGAAAAAATGATAACAGTTTATATTAGAAAAAAAAACTTTAATTTCTTGCAGCTCTCGATTGCGGCAAAAAGAAAAAAGATGTTGCCAGTGAATTTGGAATTTCGCCATTGACACCGTCAACTTTCTTGAAAGACTGAGTAAAAAAAGAAGAAAAATCTCGGGTTGCAAACGTATGTAAACTGCTGCATTTGAAGATGTCGAAAAAGCAGTTTTTATGTGGTTCAGTGATGCTCGTTCAAGAAACATTCCTATTAATGCAGCACTCAAGAAAATGTGAGGTTTGTAAACTTTCTTGGGACATCCCCCAACTAGACAGCATGCCGAAGTGCATCCCGAAGTGCGATCTCCGCGTCTGTACGGGGCAAAAGCAGGCTTACAGATATGCTGCGTCTCTCTGTGAAAGTAAACAGAAAATATCATTGTAAATGCAGATAAAAGGATTACGTGGTCACTGACCTGGACTCGACCCTGCCTGACTGCTGTGTCTGTGTATAGTAGAGTGTCAGATCATGCTACAATAAATAACTGTGCCGTTCCTGTTTCAAACTGAATAAAGGTGGTTTTGCTAAAGTACTGAGACTAAGCCTCGTGTTTTTGGGTGCAAGACAGGGTCTTATAGTGTGACCCCGATCTTTTATGATTTGCTTCTGTGGCGCTTCACTGCACCGCTGTGAGCCTGCTATTGCCCTGCCCCAGAAATGGACAAACAATCGTCCACAGACGCTGCAATTGTTCTTCGGGACACACTTCAGCATGTCATTCCCGTTGGGGGGTTCCAAAAGTGTTCAGAAACCTCACAATATGAAGAAGAAGAAAAGGATGATTTGGCTTCTGATTGATAACTGTGCTGCACACAACATGCGTCCACATTTAGACAATGTTCACTTTGAATTCCTCCCACCCAATTGCACAACAGTGTTTCAGCCATTGGATTTAGGCATCATTCGCACCCTGAAAGTGTATTAGCGCAAGGAAATGCTGAGAAAAATTCTCGTCAGCATAACTTGTAGGCAGGAGGAGATTAAAATTAATGCGAAAGAAGCTACTGAAATGATTGCAAATGCCTGGACACAAGTTAAAGAAAGCACTATAGTAACAAATACAGAATCTCATTACAATGAAATTTTAGTTACAACAAAATATTTTTTAGGTCCCTGGGAGTTCGCTGTAACCGAATTTTACCTGTATTATTTATCCAATACAATTCCAGGCACCTCACACCCAGATAAACAGACTTGAGCTAGGAGAACTTTTTCTCCGACCTGAGGTGAGGCGGTGGGGGGATGGGATAGTAAGCTGCTTGCTGCTTGACACATTTACAAAACAAAAGACGCTAATGGAGAGGTGTGAAGGAATTTAAGGTGGCCTGGGATTATGACTTTTTTCATGGGCTTCAGGGATTCTAGTGTTAAAGCCAGTAAAGCCTGGTTCGTCTAGGTTCAATAGCTACAAAAGGGGTCTCTCACTAGAAATTTGCTACTCCTACTCTTGTCCAACTCCCTACACAGTGATCAATCCGGTCATCAGTTTCTTATTTTGCAAAATGATTTGTGCTCTGGTTTGGCCATCCAACCTGTAAGCTTTGTTTGGGCATTACCCTGTTAGTTGCTTTATCATTGTTTCTTATGGCTTATTTTTCATTTTATGAAAAACCTGTTGAGTGTTATCTTTTGTGTATTATTGTTGTTATGAATTGCAGTTTGACAAAAAAAAAAAAAGACCATGATCCTCAAAATTCGTTAATAAGGCAAGAAGATTTAATTAGTGTTGAAGCAGAAGAAATAATTATACTTAATCAAACACATTCTAATGACAACAAAATTACAACCAAGAGAAAAAGAAGAGCTAGGCTGGAACAATTAATTACATTTCAAGGAGACAGAGAGAAAAGGGAAAACCTCAGAAAATCCTTTCTTTAAAGAAGTCTTAAAGTCTATTACTTTAATAAAATAAACCTAACAGAAACTGTAAATGGAAAAAACATAACAATCCCCAAAATCCAAAATAAAAAGTAAAAGAGAAAATAGAAAAATATTTCTACAGTTCACTAGAAACTCAATATCCTAGCAGTAAGATGGGGCCTTAAGAAGCCCTGAAACTGAAGCCCAAGTAATTACCTCTAAAGTAGCACTCCTGCATTAATGGGGCTGGCTCAACTTTTAAAACATTTAGTAGTGGATACTTTAAAGAATAATTAAATTCTAAAACAAACTTAATTAACAGACATTTACCAAAAATTACAAATAATTGTAAAGAAAGGCATATACAAAAAAGGACAACTTACACAAGTTAACATAAAACAAGAAACAATGCAGTAAAATAAAAGAAAAAAAACAGTAGGCATAGACACATCTCTAGCCATGTCCTGACACAGCATTCCTTCTAATGGGTAGTTTCCAGACCCATTAGTATAAACAAAGTCTGGAACACCTTCTAGAAGTGAAGTAGCACGTTCAGAAATATCTTATGAAGCTTCAGTGCCCCTCCAACAAGTGACATGGGCATCAACTTGGGAACGTTACCTGGAAGGGCCCCTAAAACGCAAGATGGAAAAGCTCCTCAAAGACACAGGCACCTAGTCTAGAGTTGAAATTTTAGCAGAAATGACTGGATCTTGAGGATCTAGAAAAGGCTCAGAAGCAGCCCATGGACCTCTTCAACAAGCAGACATCCTGGATTTCTGCACAGTCAGTTAAACCTTGTTAATTAAGATGCAGAGTTTGTTCTTGTCTTCTCAGCAGCTAGGAACCTCACACCTAAATGTCAGTTGTCCCTTTTCTTTCAGCATGTGTGCTATCCTTAAATCCACTTTTAATTCAACTTGCATTGGATGTCAAATATCCAGAAGGATTAACGCAAGGATTTTTTTTTTGTTTGTTTTTTATTCTTTTGCTTTGTAATTGCCCATCATGATTATGATTTGTAAACCCATGTGCACTGATTCTCAGGTACTTCTGATTGGTTTGTGGTTGATTCCATGAATCTTTCATATATAAACTGATGAAATTCTAATGACAAAAGACAGGAGACCTTGGTGTACATTATGAATTTGCCTTCTTCATTTTAAGCACTGCTGCATACTGTATGAAATTAAATCAAATTGATTCATATAAATTTAGACAATAAAGTCTTCTGGAATATCATTTTTAAAAACTACTACATTTTTTGTTGCATCAAAATCAGTGTAAAGAGGATAATAAAATCTGTTGTCAGTCTGAACTAATTAATTATTTATCATATACTTTCTCCAAAGCAACTTAACCATCACAGGAACCCAAATATTGTGCAACCTACAGTGAACGAACATTCTGTAATTACCTGTCCTATTACTAGGTGAATTAAGAATATTTCATTTTCAACTAGTCCATTTATTTTCTGAATATACTGTATTTCCTCAGGGTTGTAGTTGAGCAAAAGCCCATCTCAACAGCAGTGGGTGGAAGACACTACCCTGGTCAGGGTGCCATTCCTTCACAAGAATACACTTATGCAAACATAGATGCTGATTACAATAAAGTAAAAAGCTTTTTTTGCAAAATGCATGAAATCTTCTATTGAAAAAGCTTTTACTTTGCATTGCATTTAAAAATGGAACATTCATTTAAAATATTTATAAGATGAGGTTGATAGCAGAAGTAATGTGGGTCATAGCCAGAGGACTCAAAGCTTATTTCTTTAAGATCCTGCATAATTTCAGTATACTATTCTTTTGCATAATAGTTGAAAAATATGTATATTTTTTTAAACTTTAATAAACATAACTGATTTGCACATCACCTAATTGAAACCTTTTAAGGTAGCACACATATTACATAGCAATACACATTATTTATTTATTGTATTAAAAGTAAAGATTTGTCCATCCATTTTCTGAACCCATTTATATTTTTAATATATCATACAGAAATGAATCAGCACCCAGTGTGAAGCAGGAACAAACCAAAGATAGCAATCTATTTATATGTTGTATAATGCAAAGTTGACTGATTGACTTACTCACTTACTTACTCACTCACTCAACAACAAAAGCACTATTTTCCATTCAGATATAAAGCTGGAATTTGACAGGATGACATATCTAGTGCAGTAGGTATTCACTACAAAAGGCCATTTCAATATTTTCTGTATTTAGGGGGAAAAAAACTACAGTGGGCTGGCGCCCTGCCCGGGGTTTGTTTCCAACCTTGCGCCCTGTGTTGGTTGGGATTGGCTCCAGCAGACCCCTCGTGACCCTGTAGTTAGGATATAGCGGGTTGGATGATGGATGGATGGATGGATGGATGGATAGGGAAAAAAAAAACTAATTACCCCCAAAATCCCAAAAATGATTTAATTAAAATTTGGTACATTGCACAAAATAGAACCACATCCCCCATTTTGCCACCACACTAAAAACGATTGCATGAGAAGTGGAGCGTGCTGGTTTATGCAAACGAGTGCCATCTGAAGAAGCAAAGTGAAAGGTCAAAGAAGATATGTTTAGCAACTGCTTGCCAGACACTGTGGCTGTGAGCGTAGTCAGTTTCACAAAAATGATCCAATAGGAAAGGTGTTTAATATATATTACCCCCTGCAACCTTGCGTAAATACCGTTGTGGGGACTACAATTTCCATCATCCAGTGGGCTGCTCCAGACAATTTTATCTGCATTCACAAAGTTTTAAATTAGAGCATTGATAAAAGTGCCATGTCATCAAAGGTAAGAACTGCTGCATTACTTTAAAATGACAGTTTCATCGTCTGGCTGTATTGCAGCATTTTATCTTAAAGCGGTGTTTCTCATCCTTAATGTCCATGGGACCTAGTTTTATCTTTTTAAGTTTTTTGATAACCCCACAGAAAGCATTTGAAAAGCTGGGGTGGTTTCCTTTTTCTATACTAATAAAAGGCAAAGCCCTCACTGACTGACTGACTGACTCACTGACTCATCACCAATTCTCCAACTTCCCGTGTAGGTAGCTAAGGGTATATTCCCGGTTGGGAAAAGAATTTGTATTCTGAAGCATTGTCTCAAATAACAAGCGTTGTTTATGCAAAACAGAATATTGGTGGGTTTCATAGAGCTGGGATTCCTTCAATATTTAATGCAATAAACAAATAAAAACTCAAATCATTTCACAAAAATGTCTTTTGTGAATGATGTTACATTTGTAGATTAAAGCACACACTACTTATATACAGTATGTTGATTTGCTATAAAATATATATTAGATAGTTAAGTGCATGTTTTATACATGTATAAAACACAATAGAATGCATTTATTGTCGTTTCAACAAGTACAAAGAAATTCAATATGAAGACACCTGTCTGTAGTGCTTTCTCAGCAGAGAAGCAGCTGGCGATTGTGGTCTACCACACAAAAATGCAGCTCACCAGTACACTCTAAACAGAGTAACTGTAGTGAGCTATCTTAAGGTTGCCAGGACAAACAGTTATGTTGTGCCATTTAAGATATTAGAATTATTAATTCATGAGAGGTCTTCTGAAATATCAGTGCCTTGGAATTTGAAATTGGAAACCCCCTCCACCCATTCTTTATGTACAAATAAGCAAACTTCTTACTATGCTTTTTGAAATCAATGATGACTTCTTTAACACTAGAATTACCAGAGCCTACGAAAAAACTCATAGATCCATCCCACCTTAAAACGCTTCGCACCTCTCCGTCAGCGTCTTTTGTCCTTTAAATGTGTTAATAAGCGGAAAACAGCAAGCAGCCTGCTATCACATCCTCCCACCCCGCACAGTTTTATTAGCTCAAGTCTGTTTACCTGCGTGTCAGTTGCTTTAAGTTGTATAGAGTGAGAAGTCAAGCAAAATGACACCTTTTATAAATACTATATTGTTATTTGGAACACTTGCATTTCATGTGTGTTCCGTGTCTACAACTATCTATGTAAACACATCGTTGAAACAGAAACGTTTTTCATGTTTTAGTAATAATTGACAAAATGTAGACATGAAGTGTATAATGTGTGAAGCCTGAAGTCCAAATATCAAAGAAACACTTTCACAAAAGTGAAAAACTCAAATCATGACGACAGTTCTACATCGGATCAAAAATGCACTTTTGCCATTGCTGTACTTTGTATATGTACATGGGAAGCTCTGCACTCTACTTGTGACTGTAGGAAGTAAGTCAATAAATAAAGGTAAATGGGTAAATAACATTCGATCTGCCTTTTATGTAACTAACATCCATCTATTATCCAACCCATTATATCATAACTACAGTGTCACAGGGGTCTGTTGGAGCCAATCCCAGCCAACACAGGGTGCAAGGCAGGAAACAAACCCCGGGCGCCAGCCCACTGCAGGGCACACACGTACACACACACACACAAGCACACACCAGGGACAATTTAGGATCACCAATACACTTAACCTGCATGTCTTTGGACTGTGGGAGGAAACCCACGCAGACATGGGGAGAACATGCAAACTCCACGCACGGAGGACTGTAAGTAACATATAAATGTTAATGTTTTGGGCACATGCACCGTCCTTTGTATGTAACAGCCAGATTGAATGTTAACTCATGATTTGAGTTTAACTCTGTTCTAGCGCGTCTATGTGAAAACAGCAGTGTCAAATGCGGGGGGGGTCGGGGGGGAGTTGGGATCGTGAACGTGGCTGACAGAATAAAACTGAATAAAAAAGAAAACAAAGCTAACCTGCAGAGCTTCCTGTGTTTGAGCGACACGGGCATGCTCAAAAAATACATGTGTAATGCCACCAAAAGTGCACGCAGACACTTCAATTTGCAAGCATTGATACGAGAATGCAGTCAGACTTCTTTTTAGGGCACATACACCGTCCTTGGTTTATTTACTTACTTCCAACAGAGTGCAGAGCTATAGTGCATCTTTATGTGAAAACAGCAGTGTCAGATGGGAAGGGGGGGTAGGGTAGAATCGTAAACGCAACTGAGAGAATGAAACTGAATAATAAAAAAAACAAAAAACAAAGCTAACCTTTATAAGTATCATACATTTACACCTGGCTGTTACAGACTGAAATCAAATGTATGTTTTTATTCTAAAATAGTAAGAATAAAACAGCTCACTTCTCAAAATGGACTCATCGAGGATTGAACCCATGAAGTTTTGATTACCAGTCAACAGTTGATACTGTTGCACCACTGAAGCAGTCATAGTAAAGGTGTGCCAATGTTGAACCCTAACGCGTGTTGTTTTTCTGCAGTTATATTTTTGAATGGAAGCACATTTGTTCTGTTATATTTGTACCTTTTGTGAAAGTGTTGATATTTGGACTTCAGGCTTCACACATTATACACTTCATGTCTACATTTTGTCAATTATTACTAAAACATGAAAAATATTTCTGTTTTAACAATGTGTTTACATAGATCGTTATAGACATGGAACACACATGAAATGCAAGTGTTCCAAATAATGATATAGTATTTATAAAAAGTGTAATTTTGCTTGACTTCTTACTCTATACAACTCTAAGCAACTGACACGCAGGTAAACAGACTTGAGCTGAGAAAACTGTGTGGGGTGGGGGGATGTAATAGCAGGCTGCTTGTTGCTTATCAACACATTTAAAGGACAAAAGACGCTGATGGAGAGGTGCGAAGTGTTTTAAGGTGGGACGGATCTACGAGTTTTTTCGTAGGCTCTGGTAATTCTAGTGTTAATCTTACTAGTGTTAAATACCAGATTGTTCTCTGCTCACCATCCTGTAAGGTTCTGGACCTTCTCCTGGTAAGCCAGCCCACCTCCATCAGAAATCAGTCACTATTGTCACATCCACAAACGTAATAATTGTGTTTGTAGAATGAATCTCTACACAATCAAGGTTGCAGAGGGCATAAAGGATTGGGCTTAAAACATAGTCCTGGAAAATACCAGTGTTAAGAATTATAGTAGTGGATAAATCAGTTCCTAACCTAACTACTTGGGGAGAATTAGTTAGAAAATCCAGTAACTTGGGGGCTGGCTGAGTCCAAAACTGAGTAATTTGGTGACCATCCTTCCTGGAACAATTTCTTTGAAAGTGAAACTGCAGTCAATGAAAAGCACCCAGATGTATGTCCTTGGATCTTCAAGGTGGGTAAAACAATTGTAGAGGGTAGTGGAGACAGTGTTCTCAGTACATTTATTTACTGAGTAGGCATACAAGGGCAGCTAGGTAGGTGGCTTTGATGTGAGTTAATACCAGTCTGTCAAAACTTTCTTAATGATGGAAGTGAGTGTAACCAGGAGGAAATCATTTAGATGACTGCTGACTCCCTGTTTTGGCGACGACACAATGATATCTGACTTAAAGCAGGTAGGAACAACAGCCTGAGGCAGAGTCAGATTAAAAATGTTATTGAATATCTCCTGGCAGCAGATCAGTGCTGTCTCTTATGACCTGTTCTGGTGTTCCATCTGGTTCTGCTTCCCCCCACACATTCACATCATGTAGCCTGTACCTTACAATGTGTTTCGAGTGATTATCAGGTTGTTTTCTGTTAGTGGGGCTCTCCCCATACTATTTATGGAAGGAATTAGGATGTTTTGGGTGCATTTGTGCACTATTACTACCATTTTTCTCAAATGTTTTGTACTTATGTTTTGTTTATATGTATTACATTAGACACTTTATAATAATAACAGCATAAAAGTCTAGCATTCTATTTTTAAGCGTTTCATCACATCATCACCATCACATTATATAACAGGCACCATTTTTACGATTAAATACGGAAGATTGGCACTGTTTACTGTTTTAAAGGATGAGGCAACTCTTCTTTCAAAATACAAAACATTTTTTTTTCTTTTTATAGTGTTATTGACCTGGCAGACCTAGTCTGAGCCAGAGCTCCAAAAACCATCTCACACTCAGTGGCCTGTCATTGTCCATTCAGTCCTGTCATGCTGATAGCTGTTCTGTGTCTTTCTGGCCAGCAGCCCATTAAGTTGATGGCTGCTCTGTGTCTATCTGGCATTTGTTCAGCAAAGCAGTGGCTGTCCTGCTTCAGTGTGAAGGTGGTGACATTCCTGCAGCCAAGTGGTTGCTGGTCCAATAAGAGAAAACTGTCTTGTTTCTATTTTATCTATGAAGTCAGGCAACCCACTGCTTAAACAGTAAAATATTCTTTTTGTCTTATATCTCCAGTGATCCAGGCACAGAAGTAAGCTTTCTTGCCGACCATTCATTAAAATATACTGTTCCTTTTACTCTATTGTTAGAAACGACTAGTCCTAACTCTAACATGCCCCATGTTTAAGAATGCTGATTTTCCTCTGATTTACAAATGTATGATTTAAAAAATCATTAATTTGCTATGACTCTGCTTTTAATAGTTTCAGTACTTATTGTAGATGTTCAAAGTCTGACACTCAAAGGTGCTACATTCTAACGAAACATAATGATGTAGGAGGCAGAGCTTTAAATGTAATTTAACTAGCTATTCAGCATTTCTGCATTCCTTGGACATTTAACAGTAGTATATAATAAAATTAAATAGACTTATAGTAAACATACATATTTACTCTGACACACATCCTAGCATTACTTTAAAAAATAGCTGTTCATCTGATGAAAAGAATCCTAACATTTAGTGACATGTTTAGTCAAGGCAAGGTTTAGATAATTTGGGAGGTGTTCCATTCTGAAATTAGAGTAATTAATTGATTTTGCTTATTGTCGAAAATCTAGATTAGCACTGGTGATCAAAACAAAACATTGAAGCATCAAGAATTATCTCCTTCAGCTTTAGGTAATATTGTTGCTTTATAAAAAGCATAATCATTCTTCTGCTACAGTAGTTACAAAGGATTATACAAGCAAAATACAAGCAGGTCTAAGGTTTTGAACGAGTTCTGCTCCGGCATACAATTTTAACCTTTATTAGAAGGTTCTGTAAGTTGGAACATGCACTGTGTCAGTTAATTGAAAATCTGAAAAAATGCATATTGTTTCAAACAGTGAAGCAGTGTTGCTGTATTTTAAATTATAAAATACAAACAATATAACATTACCATTTGAACATGTGTATGTATGTTACGTTAACTTTATGTTTAAACACCCTACAGTTTTCGATAATAATACCTTATGGAGTTGGAAAACTAAATCCTGTTTTTTTCTCAAGATTCCAGAGTTTATTCATCACGCACACACAGTTATACAGGTACAACATGCAGTGAAATGAAAAGCTGGTATACTCCAAGATTATACAAAACAAAAGCAAACTCACAATAGAAAAAATATGATTAAGAAAAGATAATAAAATTAACTTAAATTGAATTAAATAAAGTTAAACTAGATTAAATTTAAGTTAAATTCTGAAATCTGAAACTGTGAATAGTATAAAGTGACTGTGCAGTAAGTTAGAGTGAGTGTGCCTTGATTATTCTGTAGTGATCAACTGTAGTCTAAAGTCAAATGCCTTTTCTCTTCATAAATTTCCCTATAACACTGCATGGTATTAGCAACATTTCTGTGTATATTTGTAAAACTTTCAGTGTTCGAGTGCCCTGCTTCAAGTTTCGCTATCTCCTCTTAGATTAAAGGCTTCTGCTTCACCTATACTATTAAAGAGCACAGGTTCTTTATCAATATCGTTTTCCAACTGCTGTGAGATTTTCTTCATTCATTTCTAAATCGAGTAGTTGCATTACCAGTATTGCTATTGCTTTCTTTGCTTGGGTGAAACTCCCATTAATAGAATCTTCCAAAACTGCTAAAAAAAATTGGAGCTACAATTTTTCCAGGCAAAACCAGTTTGTTGCCTGGAGTTTTTTTCCAAGAATCAACAATATATTTTATGGCATTCTAAATATTGTACAACTTACAAAATTGTGTCAAAGTTTTCTTTCCTTAACCAGTCTGCAACATACTTTATGTGATTCTAACTTGTGCACATAATAATTAAAGAGTCTAATAATGAGGTAAAGCAGATCAAAAGACAGTCTTTATTTTCTGTAAACCTGCCACACTTCTGAAAATATTCTGAAAAGTGTATCATCAATTGTGAATAGACATATGATGCAGGTATGGAGTCAGTGGACTCTGAGCATCTTGAACTGCTTCACATTTTAAATTTCTGCTGTATGCTCTATAGTTTGTGATCACTTCCAAAATAATAAATACAATTACATTAAATGCTCAGCGCTCAAAGTTTTGCAGTTAGCCATGGGCACATGTCTATAATCCATCTTGATACAAGTCACAGCTAAATTCTGTCTCCGAAATTGCCATTGATAGCTAGAAACTGGTAAACTGTTGTTTATAAAATGAAATATAACTGCTTTGTAAATGTAAGGTTATGATTTATGATTCTGAATCAGTTAAATCTGATTTTTCAATGAATAAAACATAAGCACAAATTATAAATAAACATAGTCTGCTCTATCCCAGCCAAATAATATTGATTACTTTATTAGGGATGTACTTTTTATCAATAATGCATATCTCAAGGACACTGTATTTTACTTTCACTGAATTTATTTTCCATGGAAGCATTTTTCTCTTTTAATGGAAGCCTAATTGTATTTTTTTTGGCAGAGTATCTTTAAATTCCCTAATTATGAGCAGCTCAGAATTTCAACACAGCATGCTAAAGTTTCACCTTGGTATCTCATAATTATGATTTTAAATTTTAAAATTACATCTTCCAGTTTCAGTATTCATTGGATAATATAATGTCACATGATTCTGGCACAGTTTATGAGTAAGAGTTGTAGCATATTAAGTGCCAAGTTCAGACACGTGCAGCTCTAATTACTGTCTTTGCTAGCACAATCTCTGTCTGGGCTGGCACAATTGGAGTTTGTGAACTGTGTTTTAGTATAAGCTTTGTGAATGCCAGGTCTCTTAGGACAGCAAAGTGTGCCTGGGTAGAGGTTTGCGAAAGCAGATCAATACCAATGTTAGTAACTAAAGTTCAAATATTCTCAGGATTGTTATGTCGATAAAGATAATTTACGAATATAATCTTAAAAGCAAAAAAAAGAATAATTTATTTTTTTTATTATGTCTCTAGCATACTGCAATGTTTGTAATGAATAGAGATGGAATATTCCCCAATATTTAGACATGACAATTGCAAAAAGGACTGTTCGGAAATAGCTCTGTTGGATTTGTGTTCTTTCAGTTATTTTTAAATTGTCCATTAACATCTATACTAATAAAGCTTCATAATAAATAAATGCCGTGAAAAACTTAAATTAGAGAAAGCCAGAACAAGAGAGAGAAGTAATGAGCTGGATGTTCAGGCAGTACTTTAACTAAGTAACAAAAAAAAAAAACAATTTTACATTATGGTGGTTAGGATAATAAGCTTTATTTTAGGGTAACATAAACAATGAACAGAACAAATGGACACTAGCAATTACTAAATTAACCAATAATAGTAGCATATGTGGTTAACTGAATAAGATGAACTGATTTGATAATGGAAGACATGACAATATAGCACTAATGTCGCATCTCAGGAAATATTACTGTGTCACCTAGATTATAGTAGTGACAGAAAGGAGATAATACATGATGCTTGAAAGTGCATTTATACTAGCCTACAAAAAAGGGAGTAAAATTTTATAAAGCCTTTTGGATAAACCTGCAAGGGTTTTGTTTTGCTCACATAATCAAATATAATATGCATACCTTTCATACCTCTCGACTAAATTCTACAAAGATATGACAGTCGTTGCCTAAAGACAATTCACACAAAAGAGGTACATTCACCTTCACTTGGCAAACATTTTTGCAAGTTTATATTTGGCCTCAAATTAAACCTCAAATTAATTTAAGATAAACAGAGAAAATGTCCTCCTTCCATAAAGCTAGAGAAAAAGATGAAGCACTGCATTGCCAATGCAGATTATCTGCAACAAGGCTAAAGAATATTTTAAAGAACAAGAGAAGAAATTAATTGCAATTTAGAGGACCATTTACTCTACATTCCAAACAAGAGATCTGTCTATTATGTCTTTATTCTGCTATCAAATTAATGAAGCCTTAGCACACTGTACACATCTACTGTATCTTTAAGTTCTCAGTTTCAAGCAAGGAGTCTTAACCTGTTTGCACCTGGCATCATTTTATACCGACTGCATCTCCACCACTGCCACAGAGTTATATGCTAGCTTGAGGAGAAGGCATTTAGGTGAGAGACAGTGCAGTCCATTAGGAACCATTCCAGTTTTTGCTTAAGAACTACAAACCTAGGCAGGTTTGTTTCCCTTCCAAATCTCCAAAGCCTTGAACAGTAGTCTAACTTGTGACTTTAAATTAGCCCAGAGGTGATGTACACGTGTGTCGGCTATGCAATGGACTGGCACCCTGACTGTGGTTCCCCACTAAGGAGATCTGAATTAATCGGGTTTGAGTTTGGTATCATCTCAATATGACAGAGTTCTGAATGTAACTTCATACTCACCTTCAGTCAAAAAAAGGTATTATAAATTCCACAATAAGTATCCCGAAATTAAAAGCTGGCAAGGCATGTTTAGTATATTTTTAAATCTGGAGATGTTCTAAGAACCCTATCTGATTTTTGTTATATACAATATTTTAAAAAGTATTTCATTTCATATGTTTTAAGACAAAATATTTCTTTCTTACAAAATATTTCTTTCTTTTCAGTCTCAAATGCTTGTTTTCAAGAAGTGCAGTTAAAACTTTTGTTAACAAGGTGAATTGAATTATTCAACCATTCACCGATAAAAATGTGGACCCCCCCCCCCCCCTACTAAGGCACTCCCCCATCCCCTTTACATGTAAAGTGTATTTTTTATCATGTTTGTATCCTTGGTAACTTTTGGCCTGAAGACTTTGTAACCTTTTGACCCATCAGCCCAAGAAGCAGTTCTCTTGAACTTACATTCCCCGGCCTCATGGAGGATGTGCTTTGAAATTGACCTCTGCACTCTGCCAGTTTAAAAATTGGTAAGTTTAGAAAGGATTCTACCATTGAACTCTGAACTGAAGAGACATTTCCTTGGCTTGATTTGCCCTTATTCTCTTAATATTGTAGGTCTAGGATTGTCATTGCCTGAATTTTTGAAAACAAGCTTCAGTTTTACAAAGCTGACATGCTGCAATGTTTCATGAGTATTGATTATTCTGTGTTCTTCAGCTTACTGCAGCAATAGAATTATCATTGGCTAAGCTACAGGACTTCTTATAGAATCACACAGTGGTTATATTGTCAAGGTTATGATTTCCTAGTAATTACACACAACATATATATTTGCAAAGGATAATTATAGTATTCATATAGCTAATTTCAATCACGGAATAATTGAGCTGATCTTTGTTTATAATCTGCATATTTCTTCATTTGTTTAGTCACTTATTTCCTAAAATTAGGTACTCTACCTGAGTGGAGTTCGTCATTTGCAACATTACACACATAATGTGCTTGTTGGTATCATACTGATATTTTATAAGCTGCATGAAGTAAACTTTGCTGTAATTATCTTCTCTGCTGTTGTAAGAGATTTCAAGATGGTTATCACCAAGGAGATGATGATTTCTAGATTCATTTAAGTTTGCAAAGTTAACGAGATGCTTTTTCATCAATGCTGTGGTGTATTTATTTTTTTTGCTCTTTTTTTCAGTGCCATTAACATTTAATATTGATAATTATGCTTTGGATAGATCTGCGGTTCAAATATCAGTATCAGCTACACTGGGGAGATTTTAGCCAGTAGTTTTCAATGGAACTCTCGGCTGACCAGGATACCAAAGAGGAAATGGGGCTATGATTACTAGAGCTATTTCAACACATCTTTTTCAGATATCTGTTGCTCTGATACAGAAGCAATAAAAGATTTTGACTTCTCGGTGCCTGGAGATTAATCCCCGTGGTGCGTGATGAAACAAGCTGCTGCATCAATAAAAGTAACAGCATAACATTCAGCTCCATGAATTAAAGGGCTAAGATGAACGGTTCCTACATGTCAACAAATGCGCTCTGCTCTGCAGCATGTCCCGGATTATCCAGGGCAAATAAATAAATTAGATTTTTTTTCCTCTTTTTGTGGAAAAGAGGAAAAATAAGTTACTAGTTATATCTTTACATTTTTTCAAAGCTTTTATGTTTTCCATTACTATTTGAAATAAGTAACAGAAGCACAACAGCTTTCTTGTTTTGCATAAGAATGCTACATTACAAGATACTTTTTTACTCCCTTGGGGGATTAAGTCTTTCTACTTCCTTTGTATATTGGTTGTTATATTCGTGCTATATTGCAAAATTGCACTTTGTAATTCCAGCTCACGTTTTGGACAATAAGAGTTCCATTTTTTACCTTTTTTTTGTATCTGTGGAGCTTGCACATTTCTCCAGTATCAGTGTGTTTTCTCCAGGGTTCCCAGTTTCCTCCCATATCCTAAAGAGGAGAATGACAGTGTTTTTGTCTAATCAGGACTCCAGGACTCAGAAGGGAGCCATCTCAATAAAACAAAATAATAATGCATGTTCATTATTTTCTCACCAAAACTTTAAAGTTTTAAAATATTTTGAAAAAACATGAACTGTTTCTGCTACATACCAGAATGTTCATCATATCAAGTGAATTTCCACACTATGTGCTTTTCATGGAAACTAAGAATTAAATATTTTGACAAAATCAAAACATCAAATTATGGCATTTGTCTGATACAATGGTACAGCATCATTTTTTTTTTTTATTTTGTTTATTTTATTACACTTCAGAATAAATTTAAACAAAAAAGATGGTTAATGTTTTACGCTTACCTAAACAATATTTTAAGACTTGGGATTTGTTGCTTCGACAGTTTTCCTTTTTAAAAATCTAATTGTGAAGACACAACCAAATGTTTAATGCCAGCAAAGCCCCAGCAATAAGGACAAACTGAAAAAAAATGCTAGAAGTCTTGTGAAAACACTCAAAATCAACACGATTGTTACCGTTACTTATAATTCAAAAAGTATTATTTTCATTAAATAAACCTTTTCGGCTATTTTTCCTTTAAACTTTTTAACCTATTTTTCAATCATAACCCTCCTCTGGGTGTTACTGCTAGCTTGACCAGAGTGGTTAGGAATCCTTGGCATCACCAATGACAACCATATCTTTTACTATTATACTAGGGTTAATGACCCCCACATGTGCTGTATGACACTGGAGGCTGCCTGGGAGGATTGGGAAGGCCAGACTTTTGACTTTGTTTATTCCAAAGGGCCTTGAACTCCCCAAGCATTTATGTTTCTGCAAGACATCCTGTCCTCCATTGCCAACTGGCCACATGCTAGTCAGAATTCATTTCTAATTTTTTTTACTTCTGGGAACAGCTGAGGCAGACTGTTTATTTAAGTATACAGTATGTATGTTTATGTAAATGATGACTTACTATATAGTTTTCTGTTACCACTCTGAATTTGTAAACCTGCATAAGTGCTTTCAGCCCATCTAAGATTACAATGCATTGGGCTGAATGGGATCATATTGCATACTGTCTTGGTTATTTCAGGCATTTAAAAACATACACAGTATATCATGTAATTGTAGCAAAGTAATTTTGCAGCATATTTCTAAAGATTTTAATGCTACATGCATTACTGCCTATGTGCAGTTTGCACATCCTTCCTGTGCTCCTCTCAGGTGACTGTTAATATACTTGTGAGAAGCAAATGCAAGTGTCTCTGTGATCTTGTCCTGTGACAGACTGGAATCGCATGTGGTGTTAGGCTGAGTCCTGTGCAGGATCCTCATAGAATAGTATCTAGTTTGTCGTTACTCTGTAATGGAAGGAAACGTTTCTGTAAAGAGGTGAACAGATAGAACTTTACTTGGATGAATAAAGTATACTGTAAATATATGCACACTTAATAATATGTTTTATTATTTAGTTGCTAAGGTAATTACTTATCACATGAAAAGAACAACCTTTTTCAGTCTGATACCCATCCTCCTTTCTTTCATTGTTTTTTAGGTAACTCCAAGATTCATGTATAAAGTTGATTTGGCTTTGCTTTGTCATTCCTTGTTCCAAGATCCCAGAGGCTTAACCGTGCGACTATTCAAGTTGAAAGGCTGCAGGTGCCGTAGTTCAGATGAATTTTTGGTATTTTTTAATTTGAAATTAATTTCTGTATGATTCAGTTTGGCAAATTGCAATGAGTATCACAGAAAGTCATTCATGATATACTAATCAAGTGCATATACTGTACTGTATCTGTGGAACCTAATTAAGTAAAACTGGTGCTTAGCCATTTGCAACATTCAGCTGTTGCTCATTAGTTTGGCCCAAATACCTTGGTTTGTAAAATGTAATTAAAAGTGAACTTCCAATTCACATAGAGTCCATTTTTATTGTGCTCATTTAGGAGGAGAATAAAACATGGCATTACATATTGAAAATTGAAACTGCAGAGAAAATGGTTAAGTTTTCCTGCTGGGGAGAACTATGTGAATTATGAAACCTGATTAAATAGCATTGTCTAAATATCTAAATATCTGTAATAGGCTTATTTGAGCCACTAAGAGAAAACTGACTAAAACCTCCAGCAATTACTTTGAAAATCTACAATTACTGTTGATGTACACGACTGAAGTTACTTTGCAAAACAGTGTTTTTTCATTACATGGACTCCACATAATTTGACAATCATAGAAAGCCTCATGTTTAATTTCTAATTATTAGTATTACTTTCAAATGTGTGTCAGAATATGTACATTGCTCATTGCTGAAATTATGTGTGCACAGTTCTCTGCCCAAGAAGCCCCTGACCTATTTGAAGTTAATGTCTCAGGATCAAATTCATAAAACTTGTGTATGCACAAAAAGAGGTACAAAATGTGCGAATGCAACTTTCAAAGCCAAAGCCAGGATTTATAAAAAAAAAAAATTAAATAAAAGCTTGGCAGGAGAACTTGCATATATTGAAGACAATTCTGACCCATCTGCGTGCAACATTTCGGAGAAAGTATGAAAGGATACGGTAGACATCTCTGATACTTACTTATAACTAAGTTTGTCCCACCACACTTTCTGTAGAGTCTTGCATGATAACTGAATTTTGGGTGCTGTTGGGAGGTCTTGTTAATTGTTATAAATGACTCAGCATGTTCCTGTAACTTTAGAAAGTGTTTCTATTAAAAAGTGCGCTTAAATCTTCTTCCTACCTCTTAACACATACTTTATCTACAGATACCATCATTGATAAAGTAGGGGAATACAAAAAATCCAGCTAAATGATGCCTCACACGTATAATAATTTATATCATCAAACTGTTTTTATAATGTGTTGATGTGAGAAACTTATTAAACCTCAGTAATGACTAGCATGATTTACAGACTCTGTTTAAGAATGCCAATGCTGCATATTTGCCTGAAGAACTTTTTTTGTTTTTTCGTTTATATATGTTACTTGTTGTCAGGATTAGAAACAATTGCAACCACTTTTTGCCAGTTGTCTAAAACACAAGTGTGATTCACTCCCTTCATACAAAAAGCAATAAATATCATGTCCTATAGTATATTCATAACCTAATGGCTTGACACAACATGGCTTGTTTGCTGCTGCTTAAAGACTATGCAAATGTTCATATACAAAGGCATGAGCTTTTAGGAACTGTTAGGATTTTTTTTTGCCAATAGTAGCAGGAGCTAATTAAGATGCCACATTAGTTTCCACTACGAAATGACATACGGCTTAATCCCAATCCTATAATAATATTATAATAGTAATAATAATAAGTATACATGTGATTATATATGATGATGATATGACTATTCCAATCTAATTATATCCCTCCTCCTCCTGTTTTACAGATTGGACTTGATCTATGAAACCCGATACGATGGATTCCCTGGTGATATCTATTCCAGAGGAAGTATACTACTGCATAATCTGTGGTCAACATATAAGATCTCTACTAAGGCTGGTCAAACACTACAATATAAAGCATCATGAAGTTTCCATCTTCTTTAGATGCAAGAAATGTAACAAGACAAGCCAAATATACCACTCTATAATATGCCACCATGCAAGATGTGGTACAAAGAAGAAAACTAGTACAAAAAATCGCCTCAAATGTACTAAATGTGATAACCACTTTAAAACTCAAAGGGGCCTCAGCAAGCATATCAGACACAGACACTTTGAAAGTGACACGGCTGTGACTGATGATATTGATCATGGTATGTCCGAATGTAATACAGAGATGGAGGAATTTTCACTTTATATCTCTGAACTGGAAGCAGAGGAAATTAATATGGCTTTGCCCATTCTCCGTCAGAGTATTCTAATTGATGATTGCATGGACCTGAACCTGGCGGAAATATGGAAAGATACCTTTGAAGACCCTTCTGATAAAGAGAAGTGGTTAGAGGAAGCCACTCACCTCTTACTCAAAGGATTAATTGATAATCCTAAGAATATGGAAATGGACAAGCCCAGGTCCACTCCAACCCAAAACAAGAGAATACCCAAGAGAATTCTTAAAAAATATCGCTACAAGAGGACACAAACCCTATATCAAAAGGATAGAGGTCACCTGGCCTCGGAGATACTAGACGGGATATCACGTACAAAATGTAACATCCACCTGGATGAAATATATAACCACTTTAATGGTATCTGGGGCGTTAAAGACGAGTCGGTTTATAATCCCTTTTTTATTCCGGCTAACTCCATTGGAAACTTGGCCTTTATAACTCCTATTTCTAAAATGGAAGTTGCAGTTGCCATCAAACACATTAAGACTGATTCGGCAGCAGGCCCTGACAGGATAAACAAAGGCAACTTATTGGCCTTAACAAACGGGAACACAACTTTCACAAAAGTGTATAACCTATGGCTGCTGGCAGGAGCTATTCCTGTTGTCTTCAAAAAGGCTAGGACAGTTCTCCTGCCCAAATCTCTAGACAGCCAAAAGCTTAAAAATATTAATAACTGGCGACCAATAACCATTGGGTCGATAGTAACAAGAATCTTCCCTAAAATTCTATATCTGAGAATGAAAGAAGGGATCTCTTTAAATCCCAGACAAAAAGGTTTTATGGACACAGCAGGATGTGCTGAAAACATCCAAATATTGCAAGGGCTTATCGATGAACATAAGAGGAAACACCACCCCCTTGGTATGGTGTTTATTGACTTTGAAAAAGCATTTGATACCATATCGCATAAATACCTTTTTAGACTTTTACGTATCATGAAA
>JANRMT010062790.1:42682675-42760246 GCA_026402145.1 Polypterus bichir lapradei
GGACTAAGACTCCAACCAGCAAAATGCAACGGTTTCTTCCTAACATGGAAAAACCGTAAAATGACAGTCAAAAAGACTAATCTATGGAGACTAGAGGGCACGGAAGTGAAGAGAATCTCCTCCAAGAACCCAATAACATACCTTGGCATTAAGGTTGAACCAAGGAAAGGAATATTTATGGAAGACCCCTTACCTGACATGGTCAAATGGAGTCATAGTATTGGCAAGGCAGCACTCAAGCCTGTCCAAAAGGTTAATATCCTTAACCAGTACGCAATCCCGCGTATCATATATTCCTTGACCAACACTAAATTGAACCTTATGGTCATAAGGAAATTGGACACTCTTATTAGAAAGACTGTCAAAAAGTGGTTGCACCTTCCCTTATGCACCACCAATGGAATTTTATATTCCAGAAATATTAATGGAGGTTTGAGTATTATAAAACTGGAGGCCATTATCCTGAAGTCCTCCTTTAAAATTCTGGGGAAAATGGCGATAACTGATGACCCCATACTTAAGGAAATATATTTTATTAACAAGATACCAGATCAGCTACAGAACATTTGGAAGCTTATGGGTGGTCAAAGCACCATCTGTGTGGATAATGATGCCATTAAAAGAATTTTTGATAATCCACTATCCTTTGATGTCCCAGCCAAACTCCGTGACTGGAGACAATCTGAATTTGAGACCTGGAAAAGGCTACCGCTACAAGGTCAAGGAATCAATCTTTTTGAAAAAGATAAAGTGAGCAATCACTGGATTACAAATAATAAATGGATGAAACAAGGCCAATATATTGCGGCTCTACAGACCAGAGCCAATGTCTTTCCGACACACGAAGCTATTTATAGAGGCAGACAGGAGCCCTCATATTACAGAAAATGCAAGATAGCATCTGAAACACTTTCACATGTACTCGGTCAATGCCCAGCAGTACAAAAGCAAAGGATATCGAGACACCATAAACTATGCGATGTGCTCAAAACAGAATGTGAGACACTCGAATGGACAGTGTACAAAGAACAAACGATAAAACTTAAAAATGGCAAAACTCTAAGACCAGATATCATTTTAATCAAAAATGAGAAAGCCATTGTTATTGATGTAACAGTGAGATATGAATTTAATTTGGAGGAGGCTGTAAAAGCCAAAACCTCCAAAGAATCAAAATATAAGATCATATCTCAATCTGTTAAGGACCTTTTTGGGGTCCACGAAGTTCAGACATTTGGCTTAGTAATAGGTGCCAGAGGTAAATGGTTCGAATTCAACAACGAATCATTACAGTCGATTGGACTCTCTGCATCTAGGATTCTGTCCTTTGCTAGACTCATGAGTAGGAGAGGTCTACTCCACTCTTTAGATATTCTTACGGCATTTTCAAAATGAGTCTAGTTAAGACACAGAGTCATACAATTTGGCATAATTGGATTTTGTATATAGTTGAGTATTTGGTTTAATTAGTAATTGGCGTGTCTACCCATACATGTCCAGTACGACACAATTAACCATAACTCGTAATACAATAATCCACGTACAACATTTTCAAGTGATGACTATCACTCTTCCACACCCAAAATAAATATATCCGTCTAAATAAGATATTAAAATGTGAGGCCTATTCCAGTATCCATATGATTTAACCATATCATATAAAAGATTGTGATAGGAATAGTTCCACAACAAGCTCCTGTAATAGGTCTTTTTGACCGCTGACTGTTTGGCCCTTCCTGGCTGTGGGTTTCTGAATGCCTCCCAGGCTGCATACCAATGAGTGCCTCCCAGGCCGCGTACCATTGAGTGCCTCCCTGGCCGCGTATCCAATGAGTGCCTCCCTGGCCGCGTACCAAACATCTGTGGGAATCTTGTAATGATTACTTCCCCCTAGCCTATACCTAGGCGGCTATGCTGCTCTGGACGCAATGGGGTGCATGCAACTTCCCTTAGATGATCGAGGACTAGGTTAGTGTGAAGGTCGACCCGAGGGGCACGATTGACGGGCAATATTCTATATAACCCGGAAAAGGCTTCACCACGAAGCTCTTAACTAGCCAAATGCCTCGTCATCTAATTAGTGACCCGCATGAATGGATGAACGAGATTCCCACTGTCCCTACCTACTATCTAGCGAAACCACAGCCAAGGGCCAAGACGAGCAGAGCGAAAGCATTTGCCAAGAATGTTTTCATTAATCAAGAACGAAAGTCGGAGGTTCGAAGACGATCAGATACTGTCATAGTTCCGACCATAAATGATGCCAACTGGCGATCCGGCGGCGTTATTCCCATGACCCGCCGGGCAGCCAACCGGGAAAACAAAGTCTTTGGGTTCCAGGGGGAGTATGGTTGCAAAGCTGAAACTTAAAGGAATTGTCGGAAAGGCACCACCAAGAGTGGAGCCTGCGGCTTAATTTGACTCAACACGGGAAACCTCACCCGGCCCGGACACGGAGAGGATTGACAGATTGATAGCTCTTTCTCGATTCTGTGGGTAGTGGTGCATGGCCGTTCTTAGTTGGTGGAGCGATTTGTCTGGTTAATTCCGATAACGAACGAGACTCCCTCCTGCTAAATAGTTACGCGACCCCCCGAGCGGTTGGCGTCCAACTTCTTAGAGGGACAAGTGGCTTTTAGCCACGTGAGATTGAGCAATAACAGGTCTGTGATGCCCTTAGATGTCCGGGGCTGCACGCGCGCTACACTGAATGGATCAACGTGTGTCTACCCGGCGCCGAGAGGTGTGGTTAAGCCATTGAACCCCATTCGTGATGGGGACTGGGGCTTGCAATTGTTCCCCACGAATGAGGAATTCCCAGTAAGTGCGGGTCATAAGCTCGCACTGATTAAGTCCCTGCCCTTTGTACACACCACCCGTCGCTACTACCGATTGGATGGTTTAGTGAGGTCCTCAGATCGGCCCTGCCGTGGTCGCTCGCGGCCTCTGGCGGAGCGCCGAGAAGACGATCGAACTTGACTATCTAGAGGAAGTAAAAGTCGTAACAAGGTTTCCGTAGGTGAACCTGCGGAAGGATCATTACCGAGCGTGCTGACCTGTCGTTGGACGGTTGGACCCGAAACCTCTCGGGCCCGCTTCCGCCGTCCTCTCTCCGGAGAGGGGGCCAGGGCGGAAGGGGCGTCTTCCCTGGGCGTCCTTCCCCCCTCCCCCCGTTCCGCCCTCCGCGCCCGACTCTGCCGCGGCGTCCCATCCCTCGCTCTGTGAGGTCGGGGGCGCTCGGTGGGTCCTCCCCGGGGCACAGCCCGGACGTGCGTGGCCCTGGAGAGGCCTGGGTGGTAGGCGCTACCCTCGGTCGGGCGCCCACCCGGACCTCTCGCCACCAGGCACGGCGGGGACATGGTCACCCAAGTTGCCTTCCTCTCCCGTCGGCCTGGCGGGGTGGAAAACCCGGGCACCTACCTGTCTGCTTTGGCGACGCATACTGTACTGTACGTGTACTGTAGTCACGTGGTGCAACTTTGTAAAGGACCATTGCTTGTTTGTTGAGCACATTTGATTCGTCGGGTTGAAGCAGTAGGCACATGTGGTTGACGATGAAGTCCAGCACTTCTCTGGCACTAGGACTGCACTTCAGTACTGGAATGTGCGGTCAGGGGAAGTAGGTGAGGTTCATCATGAAATTTAAAAAAACTAATAATGATAACATAAAATACATTTGTCTACTGACCTGTGCAATAATTTTTTTTCCGTATAAGTCCAATAATTGTGATAATTTTTATTGTTAAAATCGCTGAATTTGCGCATTTCCTGTTCAAATACTGGGGAGAAACGACGAACCTCACCTCGGACTGCGCTGTCCCTCACACACTGGGATGATGCACGCAATTGGCAAGTACCTGTTGCTGTCTCTCTGTATGATGCCAATATAATGTTTGCAGACATGTTTATTATACACCCTGACTTTCCACAGTCTGGCTAATATCTTTAATGAATGTGTGACATATTTAGTCTTGCTGATCAGACATAAAACCGCAGTGAAAAGGCACAAGGTGAGGCAGACAGTACCATGCTGCACTGAAGGGGGCAGATGTGAGCCCAACAGGTGCTTGTTGCTGCTGTTCTTCTACACAGAGGTTCTGGGTGCCAATAAGTTAGCGATATCAGAAAGTCAAGTGCACTGCAGCAGTTTGTTTATTTTTATTTTTTTATTCTGACTGACTGCCAAAATGTAAGATTAAGACTTTTAAAACTAATGGAAAATAAGGAGGACTTTTACAAGAAAGTGACAGAGATTTTCGTGGAGAAGTATAGGAGAATGACTTCATTTATAAATGACCATAAACAGTTTTCAATTTTATAAAAAAAAAAATAAATCAGACTATGAAAAAATCCAATATTTAAAAACTAAATTTTGGCCTTAAATAAAATATTCTTTTGTTTTTATTGTTATCCATTTGTTGAATAGTCTATATTAAAACTGATTAAAGCATCAGGAATAAAAGCTTTTAAAAACAACTAAATATTTCAATTAAAGTCAAAATTGAAATCTGTTTTTTTTGTACACCACTCTATACTTTAATTTATACTGAATGACTATGAATTGTGAAATTGCAATGGCAAATTTAAAACACATGGAGATTGCAGAGCAAATGCGCTCTCTCTCGCCACTATAAATGTAACGTTCTTTCTTGGCCAAATATGTACCTTACCTATGTGTGTGTAAAGAATGCTGATGAGATATGCAACATAACTAGTGGTCAATGTGCATGCTGCCAACTGAATAGCGAATAAGCTACTCTTTTGGGTTCATATATTTTTAAATCTGACTCTGAAGGAGTCAGTGCCTGACCAGCCATGAACCTCACCGCACATCACTGCTTCAGTACTAGCAGCAGAAATCGTCAACATACAGTCTGCTGGTGCCAGTGGCTGCGGACCTCATCTGTGTTACCTGCATTATAGGCGCTCGTCAAGTGAATATTTTCACTATGTGGCTATCTGTGCAGTGGACGTTGTTGCAACATGAACAAATCTCTCGAAATGCGTGCTTGTTTAAAACTTAACAGCAATATGCTGGCACAGACTGGTTTCTTGGGTTGAAACATTTGATCTTGCTGACTACACTCATTAGGCCACTTCATCTGTTAGATCATTGATAGATAGTCAAGCTGTATTTAATGGCACAAAACAAGCATTGAAATATTTGTAGGCTGGTATTTGTGGTCTTGCAACAGAAAAAAAAAACTAAAATTGTACTAATATTATATAAAAAGGCCAGAACTAAATAAAATAAAAAATACAATTTTAAACGCAGAACTAAATAAAAATAAAAATTGTTGACTCCACTGAAAACTAGAATGAAATAAAAATAAAAAATAATTTTATAAAATAAAAACTAAAACTACAATTAATATCAGAACTGAAATATCACTGGTAGTATTCCACCATTTAGATGTTTTGACATTTTATTATTATACAACATTGACTCACAGTGGGTTTAATTTGGCTTTCTTGACATTGATTAACAGAAAAAGCTTCTTTACTGCCAAAATAAAAAACAGGAGCTTCGTGTATAAAAATGTGCTTATGCTTGGAAACATGTAAGCCATTTTCTAAGCAAAAGTCAGGATTTATAAAGCTCAAACTTGGAATGAAAATTTACTTATTGTTACAGCAAATTTCAACAATCCATAATCCCCTACACAGACTTTTTGGTGGTGGCATTTTAGCAAAACTAGGTGGCAGGACCATGAAGTCAACAGAAATGCATGTTTCATTTCACATTTTAGTGACATGTCAGTCACATTGAAATGTTCTTGAACTAATTATATCACAGTTAACTGACATGTTCTCTCAATGCACCTGTCATCAATGCTGGTAAAAACACTAAATGGGTACGTTTAATAGTAATTACCTTAGTGTGTAGCCTATCTGTTTTGGCTATAAAAAGGTGGCTGTGTGGCATACAATGTAACTGGCAATGATAGAGTTCCAAAATGCCAACTGTCCCAAACAGCATACTGTTTAACACTAGAATTACCATAGCCTACGGAAAAACTCGTAGATCCGTCCCACCTTAAATTGCTTCTTAAATCCGTTCGCACCTCTCTGCCAGTTTCTTTTGTCTTCTAAATGTGCCGATAAAGACAAGCTGAAAGCAGCCAGCTATTCTATCCCCCCACCGACTTAGAACGTGCACAAACTTCTCCCAGCTCATGCCTTGATTGATTATCTAGAAGTGAAGTGGAGTTTTAGAGTGGAAATAATAGATCGTTATTTGGAACACACACATTTCATGTGTGTTCCGTTTCTACAGTGTAGACACTGTGTAGACACATTTTTAAAACAGAAACGTTTTCCATATTCTAGTAGTAAATGACAAAATGTGGGCATAAACTATATAATGTATGAAGCCTGAATTCCAAATATCAAAGAAACACTTTCACAAAAGGTACAAATATAACAGAACAAATGCACTTTTATTCAAAAATATAATTGTAGAAAAACAACCCATGTTTACCTGCATTTGTTTTTACAGCTTCAGTTGTGCAATGGTATCAGCCTTTGCCTGCTAATCAAAGCTTCATGGGTTCGATCCCGGGCAAGTCCATTTTGAGAACTGAGCTGCTCGTATTCTTACTATTTTAGAATAAAAACTTATATTTGATTCCAGTCTGTAACAGCCAGTGTAATTTATGATACTTGTAAAGTAAGTCCTTTTTTTCCAAAGGTAAATACATTCTGTGATGTGTCTTTATCAAAACATGTATGTCATCGATTGCACTGATTATATTAGGACAATACAGTATGCAATCGCTGTAAATTTTCTTTTGAACTCATTCTGCTTGTCCTGACCTTAAGTAAATTGGCTGTAAGTGGGTAGAATCTAAATTATACCAACCTATACAGATGGCATGACATGGCTCAGGGCTAACTGCAAGATTTTTCACTGGTCAGGCACCTTTTGCCAAAACCCTATGGTTGTTAAAAACAGAACAGAGATAGCGTGATTTGTGCATGAAGGTTTCAGCAATGTAGGTTCTAATTCAGCACATAACTCAAAGAATGGCTCTAGGACATCTATATTAGCTTTGTGACAATACTGTAGATGCACTATACCAGCACTTGACCGAGACAGACAGACACAGGTGGCACACTTATAAAAACACAAGTGCTTTTTATTTTTCTTCGCCCATGTGGAATGTCTTCCCCATCCCCATGAGCCCACAACACAGTCCAAAGCACAAATCACCTCTAAACAATAATATATTCTCCTTCTTTCTTTTCCACTCCTCTGTGGCAAGCTTAGTCCCTCTCCTCCCGACTCTGGCTCTCGGAGTGGTTGGTGGCTGTTGGCTCCTTTTATATCCCACTCGGAAGTGTTCCATGTGTTTGATTACCCATTTCCGGCTGCACTTCTTGGAGTGGCGGAAGAACCGCCCACATAGGCTAAGGAATCACTGCAGTGCCCCCTAGTGGCACCCAGGGATCTCAACAGGGTCGCGGAGAACTCAATCTCCCATGGAGCCCTGCGGGAATCCGAGGCACCACTGCCACCCACGGGGGCTGCCATCTAGCGTCCCGGGGGAGGTACTGTTCAGACCATGCTTGTTCCCTCGGACCATATACAAAAGTGGCGTCCCGGTCAGGCAAGGGCCCATGGCCGTATGCCACAGCTTATAAGCCAATTATGAGCCAAGAAAATCTTTGCAATCTCTGAAACTTTCTCCTTGTATAACCTGCTTTTGCAAATATCCTCCAAAAAAGCTAACAACACTTTTTAGTGATAGTGGGTACCTCCTCAGAGCCTGGCTCCTCACGCCACTCAACAATCTGCAAACATCACAAGAGAACATATATAATGGAAGGCACTCCTGCACATGGTTGTGACAGAACAAACCATTGGTTCATTAAAATGGTGATCTCCATTGAACTAACCATGTGGCTTTTATAATCAACTGGTTGCACTGGTGACAACTTAGGTGCACTGTATCTATATTGGGAAATACTTGCGTGATGAAATATTTTGTATTTTTTTTATCTGTAATTAATTTTGATTTCTTTGCAGAGATCAGTTTTTGCTTTGACATTAAAGAGTCTTTTTCTACAGATCCTTGTTAATGAAGCCAAATTAAATCTATTGTAACTTGATGTTGTATGACATTAAAATGTTAAAACTTGTGAGTATGTGAATACTTTTTATAGGCACTGTAGATACAGTTCATTCAATTAAACTGATTTTTTAAAACTACTTAAGAGCCCAGCAAGTCATACAATAATTTGAAAAAATGTAGGAATAAAAGAAGCATGACAAACACAAACAATAATGTTAAAATATCAACATTTAAATACCATGCAGAAAATGAAAAAAGGAAGAAAATTACATAGGATGGTTTCAAGTAAAATTTCAACTTTTCTCCATCAGCTGCTTTCTCAAAAGGATCATTCTGTAGGCAAACAATGACAATTTCATTTAGACAGAAGTCATTTAATCTAGTCAGAGAAGTCAATAGATCTATTATTTGTAATGCTACATTTGACTTGATCTACTACCTTCTAAGACAAGGTACAACGTCCTTCAGTACAACTTCAGAAATAAGTTCAACCTTGTCAAGCAAATCAATTTAAAAATGTCAACTTGATAATAATTATGATGATATCATAGCACTAAAGGCCATGACCTCTTAACCCATTAACTGGTCCTTCTGAAACAGTTTCTTCTCAATTTCAGGATGACGGTCCAAAGCTTTCTTTTTGTATACATTGCTTATCACATACAAACTTAAGTTATGTGATAGCTCAGGTTTTCTGAAGTCATTTACCCCGATTTCTTTGTTGTGCTAACATTTGAATGTTTTTCAATTTGTGGTAATGCACTGTACATGCAATACATTATATTATCCAGCATTTCAGAGTGAATTACTAATAATGCTGAAATAATTTATTTTTTAAAAAATTGTAATTGAAAAGTCTTCTACGTGTACTTCAGGACATTGTCTTTATAATGGCAAGTCGCAAACATGTAACTAAACAGGGTGCTACTTATGTGCTTACTCGTTTTTTAGGAATACTGTCTAGAAAATTTAATTCTGTTGAACATTAAAATTGTATATATTATTGTTCAAGCATTATCTGAATGCAGGACTATCTTAGAAAGCTCTAATGCATGAAGGTGATGCAAACACAAATATCTTTTATCAGGGAGGTAATGAGTCAGTACATGCTTTTTTTGCATATCACTTAGGCCATAGGAAGTTTTGTTTTTCCCTAAAGAGTATACTGCTTACCAGTAACCAATATTCATGTATTTCAAGATAATGCATCTCTTTCAGTGAAATAAAGTTTTAAGGTCACTCTACACCAAGACAGCTATTTTAAGAAATCGTAAATCTCATTCCAATGAGTGTCTTGACATTTACTACTTCTTTCCATCCATATTGTGAGCTCGCATTAAGACTGGAGAAGAATGAGGTAACAACTGGCAGAATGTAAACCACTTTGGAAAGGCAGTGTGCAGCACTGAAACAGAACATTAAGGTAATTACCAATACAATGTGGTATTTTTGATACTTTAATTTGGCTACATAGTTTAATTATTATGCTGTTTAAATAGTAAACTTTATTAGTAAGTTAATTCTGCTAGATAATATATCTAAAATACCAGATTGCTAAATACAGTACTGTAGATTATTACCACTGTTTTTTAAATAAACGGAACAAATCCTTCATAGAAACCTCGGTTCTTCAAAAGCAATGAAATAATGTTATGCTATTTTTTTAATTGCCACATTCTGGCACTCTGAAGCATGGTACACAATGAATCAAAGATTCAATGACAATTTGCCCACAAAAGCTTAAAAAACAAATGCCTCTTATCTTCATAATGATATTTTTTGTTTCTCTACATTATTTTTTTATTATGTTTCCCTCATCCCCTATAAGATTTGTAAGATTTGGTGTGATAAACTGTTAATGTGTGCAGCATACTGAATTCTACAAATACATAATGGACTTGAAAGTAAATTGTTTTTATTTTTATGAGCTGTTCATTGAAAGGTAACATTCCAACTATGATAACATTAATTATAACATAAATAACTTAGAATAACAGAATAATTTATATTCTGTATAATCAGAACAAGATAATAGCTCATCTTATTATCTCACCTTACCCATCCTCTTTTCCTGGTGTAGTTTGTGGTGGAAGTAGGCCAAGCAGTTCAGCCCAAACTTCCCTGTCTCCAGCTACAAATTTCAAACTCTTCCAAGGAAATTTTCAGGCATTCCCAAGCCAACAAGGAGGGAGCCACCTGCAGGGCGCTGTTAAAACATGCCCAAATCACCTCAACTGACTCTTCTTCATCCGGAGGAGAAGCGACTCTACTCTGAGGCTTTTCCAAATCACTGAGCTTCTCACACTGTCATAGAGTGTCAGTCCAGCCTAACCACCACCATATTGACTTTGGCAACAGTGATGGGATTCCCCAACATTGTTTCTTGGTAGGAGGACTTGAGTTTTTCAATGTGTACCTTCCACTACTCCACAATTACCCCTGAAGAGCAACACCCCATACCTAATGATAACATGTCTGGGCAAATTCAAGCGTAACACTCCAAAGGCATTGAACAGTTTGTAAGAACAACGTTGAGGCCATCTGATAGTCTTTCTCTGCTATTCTCCAAGCACCTACCGTGCTTGAACTTTTGCTTCTATGACCACTTTTGCAGCCGTCCTCTTAGCATGTGGATACCTTTCAACCGATTCAGGAGATCCCAGAGAAAGCTTTTCCCTGAAGGCTACCTTTTTCAGTCTGACAGCTTCCCTCACCTCAGGCATTCATCATCAGGTCCTGTGGTTGCCACCATGAGATGATCCGACAAGTTTAAATTAAACATGATTGTAAATTACTTTAGCAGGAATAGGCAATTAAAATGTTGAAGACAATATAGCTTTTGACTAGAGAGTAAATACTGCAGCAGCCAATAAGAATGAGATAATTTGTCCTCCCATAGCCTGCTGTTTGGTTCATAAACACTTCTAAAGCAAAAAATTTAAAAAATACTTTTCTGTTATTCACTCTTTCACTCACATTTATATATAACAATACTGTTACTACTTCTATGTATCACATCTTTTAGATGCTTCATTCGCTGTGTGTATTTCGCATCTGCTCCTCTGTATTTACAGTTGCCCCTCTTTTCCTTTCTTATCTGTTTCTTTCGGTCAGCTTCTTTTCCATACAGCTCTTATTTCCTTCCCTCTCTTGTGGATTGTGCACCTCTTACCCCCATATACAGTGATTAAACAACCCAAGACCTTTACGAAGAGATATCCGCATCTCTGACATGCAACAGGTAGCTAATCTACTGAATTTTAAGATGTCAGAAACACAATTATGATATAAAGAACAATAGTGTTACTTCCTAAATGAATTAAATCCCATCTATAGCATTTGTCAAAAACCACTTGCACAGCCTTGGTTCATGGCAGACAACCGGGTTTTAAGCAATAGATAATTCAGTCCAATTGCAGAATATTTTATGGATCTGGCATTGCAGACCAACAACTTGAGATACCTAAACCAAACCCGACCTCACATCAGTCAGGCACACACAAAACATATTTGAAGATCAGCAACACATAGTCTTTATAACTCAGGAAATGACTTGCACTTTGAGATCCAAAAAGATTTCAAGACTGAGGAGAAGGGAATCAATAAATAAAACTCAACTGAGCAATCCAATTCAAAAGTCAAAAAAGTCATGAGATATATTGCAAAAAAAAAACCCTCAAAATAATTTTATTTTAAGCACTCTTTTGATAATGTCTTGGATCCTCGTGGTACACGAGGCTTCAGTTGGGTTCAATATCCTGTATAGCTTGTATGCAGTCAAGATAACAAGTGCACTTTTAGAAGCTTGCTGATGGCTTTCTGCATTACTTGATAAAAAATGACTGACAGTATATAATATTACAATTTTTGGGACTTAAACTAATTACCTGAGGCATTTTGTCATTGATCCACATGTGAAGTTTATAACATTAAACTGAAAATAAAAATATTAATTTAAACTAATTATACAGGAGACCTGGGTTCGCTTCCCAGGTCCTCCCTGCATGGAGTTTGCATGTTCTCCCCGAGTCTGCGTGAGTTTCCTCCCACAGTCCAAAGACATGCAGGTTAGGTGCATTGGTGATCCTAAAATTGTTCATAGTGTGTGCTTGGTGTGTGTGTGTGTGCCCTGCGGTGGGCTGGCATCCTGCCCGGGGTTTATTCCTGCCTTGCACCCTGTGCTGGCTGGGATTGGCTCCAGCAGACCCCTGTGACCCTGTGTTAGGATATAGTGGGTTGGACGATGACTGACTGATATTTAAATGTATATAATTAATATTGATATATTGTAAGTTTTGAATGTCATTAAGGTGGTATTTTAAAGAAAAGGTGAGTAACTTCTGGGTTCCTAGGAATCAGCATCAGAAGGTAAGTGTTTTCAGATTTGGGTTTCTTTTAGTGATTGTACTAGTGTTGAACTTATCGTTCTTTGTATATAGTTATTTTATCGTTATGAACTTCATTTTCAGCTTTTCTTTTTGAATTAATTCTGATGATGGTCCATGTCTTTCTTTGTTAATTGCTTACTGCCTAGTTTCATTCTGTTTAAAGAGTGCCAACCCCTTGCTTTGTCTTGCTAATTGCTTGGCTACTGGCAGCTGGGCACACTGCTTCTCCCTACTTAAGGAGAATTTGTGCAAGCATCAATGCTAGCAGCAGCCCTCGTGGGCAGCTCTCCTAGTGTAAAGATTGGTAAGACCCCAAGTCCACCAAGCAAGGACACTGGGACAAGGCAATGGACATTCCCACCTGACTAAGGTACCTTTTTCTTTCCTTTCAATATCTTAAGCATATGTCAACAATTCATTCCTATCCTTAACACAAGATATTTCTCTCACCCCTTTAAGAGCAAAGGGAAAAACCCAGGCAACTTCATCTGGTGTGTCAAGCCACCACTTCAGTCACCCTTTTCTTCTTCAGCTTGTTTAACTGCCAGTCTAGCTTTTGCCACCCAAAGGGGTCTCCAAGTGCTAGCTCTGACAGATGCTTTGATTCAGCCTTAAAACACAGTAACACCTACAGCACTTCCATCTGCCTTCAACTTCTCCCACTCTTGTCGCACCACTGGTAGCAGTGGGGGGACAGGTATTCTTATATCGAAGTGCTGGAAATTCACCCTTCTGGGTAATGCATTCAATTTCACTACCTTTGAATTCAATGCTACTACTGTCTCCTCTCTAATTAACATGACCATTGTTGTTGTTTATCACCCTTCAGGTTTGCTCGAGATCTTCCTTTACCAGCTGGATGGACTGCTCTCTTCCCTCCCAGATGATGGCAGCCCACTTCTAATTTTTGGGAACCTGAACATCCACCTGGACAACCCCCTTGCTGCTGACTTCCTCACACTTCTTTCCTCATTCTGCATCACACAGCTCCACACCCCACACACTTGCAAAGCTGGCAATCTGCTTGACCTTGTTCTGTCTTGGAACTGCACCCCTACAGATGCAACTGTTGTTTCTCTACACTTGTCTGACCACTTTTTCCTCTACTCAACCCCACTGTATCCTTCCACTGACACCTCTGCTTTCTGTTTCCCACCCATTTATGTTGCATAGTCTCCTCTGCTCTCCCTCATCCTGACCACTTCTCTTTTGTTGTCATCAACACTGCCACAGAGACTCTATACTTGACTCTGTCTTCCTGTCTTGACAATTTTTCTCCTCTCTCTTCCAGGCCTGTCCACGAAAAGTCCTCCTGTCCCTGGCTTTCTGAAGCACTCAACAATCAACAGACCAAGATCAGAACAGCTGAAAGGAAATAGAGGAAGTCCAAAGCTCAGACACACCTAAGTATCACTCCCTTCTTGCATCATTTTCTTTTGCTGTCATCAATGCTAAGAAAGGTTCTACCAGACTAGATTTAACAGCACCACTGACACACGCTCTCTGTTCTCTGCTTTCACTTCCGTTCTTTACCCTCCTGCACATCATCCCCCAACCTCCTTGTCTGCTGATGATTTCTTCAAACATGCTCTGATAACCCCATTTCTTAAAAAAACAAAACAAAAATCAGTCCAGCCCAAGTTAACCACTACAGGTCTGTCTCTATGCTCTCCTTTCTTTCCAAAACACTTGAAGGTGCTGTTTCTAACCAGGTTTCTTACTTCCTTATTCAGAATGGATTGCTCAATACCAACCAATCTGGCTTCAAGAGGTACCACTTGATTGAGACGGTTCTACTGATTGTAGTTGACCAGCTATGCTGCACCAGAGCTACCAAAATGTCCTCAGTCTTGATTCTACTAGATCTCTCTTCTGCCTTTGACACAGTCAACCACAACATCCTTCTTGCCACCCTCTCTGACCTTGGTGTCACTTGGACTGCTCTCAAATGGTTTAAATCCTACATTTCAGGCAGATCCTACTGTGTGACCTGGTGAAGGCAATTGTCAAAGGCACACCAGTCATGCACTGCTGCACCCCAAGGATCGGTACTGGGTCCTCTTCTCTCTGTACACCACCTCATTGGGCTCCATCACCCAACTGATGATACACAGCTGTACTTGTCATTCTCACAAGAGGACAATACATTGTCAGCTAGACTCTCTACATTTCTTACTGATATCTCATCCTGATTGAAGGACCACCACCCACAGCTCAACCTGACAAAAACTGAGCTTCTTGTGATCCTGGCCAACCAGTCTTTTCAATTCCCCATCTCTGTACATCTTGGCTCACTGTTGCTAACACAGGCCAGGTCAGTTTACAACCTTGGAGTGGTGATCTTTTTCTGACCACATTTCTACTGTTTCTCGTTCATGTAGGTTTGCACTGTACAACATCTGCAAAATCAGACCTTATCTGACAGAGTATACAGCACAATGTCTAGTCCAGGCTTTGGTCCTGTCATATCTGGACTACTGCAACTCACTTCTGGAAGAAGTACCCATGTGTGGTACCAAGGTACAGGTAATCCAGAGTACAGAGGTCCATCTTGTATTTAACCAGCTGAGATGGGCACATGTCATTCCTCTCTTCAGGTCATTACATTGGCTTCCTATAGCAGTATGCATTAAGTTCAAATCCCTGATCCTTGCCTGAGTATATGGAGACACTGGTGAAGTGCTGTGCTCCTTCTCGCCCACTTGGGTCTGCCAGTGAACAGCATCTAGTGATGCCACCTCTGCATGGTATCAAGTCTCAATCCAGACTCTTTTCCTGTGTGGTTCCAAGTTGATGGAATGGGCTGCCCATCTCCATCCATATTTCCGACTCCCTCATTGTATTACTGTTCTGTGAATCTGTTTAAATGGGGGGGGGGGGGCGCGCGAGGAATTTGTGCTGTGATACTTTATATTCTTAGTTAATTTGTTTATTGATTATAATCTATGATTATTACATCTTTTCACTTTTGGCAATCAACTTTTGTTACCTATCCTATTACACTCACTGAACAAACAGGCCCTAGCCTAATATTATTCATTACATTATATTTACCTCTTTTGGATAAAAGCATCTGTTAAGCAAATAAATGTAAATGTAATTTGTTTGGCAATTTGTTTCAAATGTTTGTCCTTTAGGTTGAAGAAATACATTGCACAATTTACCTTTAGGTTTTTTGTTGAGGAATATATAGGTTTACTTTAAAAAAAACAAAATACTAATTTCCTTTAAGTAAATATTTCTTTCCTTTTGCATGAACTAAAAAGATTGTCATTTTCAATAATTTCCTACACTGTACTGTGACACTGCTCTGAAGTTCTTCTAGAACATTATCTTTCTTATACTGTATAATGCCAAATCTGTAATATTCCAGTCATGATGTCACAAGAATACTATATGGTGTAAGTCATCAGGCACAAGAGCGTGGGGAGGTTTTGCAGACTTTGGAAGAAGGGAAGATACAAGAAAGGATAAGAGCGTGACACTGTTACTAACTTGTTTTGTTTGTCCCCGTCAACACAGAGGAGAACTCCCTGGAAGACCTCTGACATTACTTTCGCCACATTGCCATAAGGCTCACCCTTTCCAGTCCAGTCACTATTTAACCGAACCAGCAACTGGGAGTCTGTGTTTACTCATGGGCCAGCTATGGTTTGGGACAGAACTTCTCCAATTGAAGCCTTATCAACTGTGGCTAAAAGCCATATCATTTTTGTGCATGATTGTGCTCCTACTTTTGTCCTCAGGACATCAATATTAAACAAGGAATCCTTTGGGAGCTCAATGCTCATTTTGACTATCGTCTGCTCTGTTCAAAAAGCATTATTTTTTTATTTGTAAGTTCTGCAGGTATACCTTTTCTGTTTAAACAGTATAGTATTGTTTTTTAATTGTAGGATGTCATGAGTCAGTTACAGCTTCCATACCTTTGAAGAGATATACTTTCTAGTTTATAAATGGTTAATACTCCTTGCTTGCAAAATCTTTTTTTTTATCATGTTATCAGCCCCCAGCCCTTATTTGAATACTGTCTGCAGGGTTATACAGATTCTAGCGTCCCCATTAATCCACACTGTTTTTTAGATTTTTATATAAATTACAATTAAAGCTGTGTTAAACATTGTCTGGGGAAACCCCCAGTTTCCTAAATTGGAATGATGGTCTTTCTCTTCCATTTGTGATGTTAGGAGAGAAAGACAGAGAGACATGCACACATTCTTCTCAAGCTTTCTGTTACAACAGAATTTATTTAGAACATACTGTATTCTTTTTTTCAACTCTGCGTTTGAGTTCCTCTTTCTCAAATATACTGTGACACCTGTAGGGAGCGTACCAGCCACCCAACCCGACACAGACCTACACAACCGGCACATTTTTTATTTTCTTCTTTTTCAGCACACAGTGCAGAAATCCCCATAAATAGGCTCAGTCCCTTCTTTTTTTTTTTCCTTTTCTCTTTCTCCTTTTTTCTCTTCTGCTGCTTTTATAATGCACCCGGATGTGCTCCAGGTGCTCCCTGACTCTCTTCTTGCAGAACTTCCTGGTGTGGAGGAAGTGCTGCATGGGCACCCAGAACACTCGAGGTGCGCCTGGATTCTCTTCCAGAATCATCCAGGCACCCCCCCCCAGCGGTGGCCATGGGCCCCAACAAGGTTGAGCTTCCAAGCTCCAATCCCGTGGCCCAGGGGGGCTGCTCTCTCATGTCCCAGGGCAGGTATTGCCTCTCTTCCCATCCTTCCATCCTCCAGGTGTCTGCCACAATACATATTTTAGCAAAATGTTGTTATTGGTAATTGGTGTAAATGATCTCTGCTTTTTGACACTTCCACCACAATGTGAATGTTTGTGTTCAAGAAAAATTTATACTGATATGAAGATCATGTGGTAAATCACTTGTGACATTTTTTTCTCTGAGTTGAGTATCTTATAAAACCTTTTTTTTTAAATCAAGGATACCATAGGCTGTTCTGTCATAAAGTGTTTTTGTTGCTTCCTCACAAACTTTCAGGATATTAATATAACAATGCCTCTGTTGTCCATATTGACTAACAATCATTTTCTATTCTATTTTATCCTTAGTATGAACTCTTTTCTGTGGTTTATAAAAGCATAACAATAGCAGATTAAAGTTGCATCATGCAATTTTTTTTATTTTATTTTCAGTATTCCTCCTACCCAGTAAATCATTTAACTCATCTCCCCCTCCTCCAGTCAAAGACATGTCAGTAACTTGAGGCAGAAGAAAAAGATCTAAGATTATTTGTGGAGGTTGCAAAAAAAATGCATGTAAAGGAAATGGTGCCACATTTTTACTTTAGCTTGATTCTTATTTTAGTTCATTTTACTTTACCAAATTCAGATACCATAGCAAGATCAAAAATTATTGTCAATTGGGTAGGATGCTCCACAATTTTTCCAGTTGAGGTGAAATAGCTGGAGAACTAATCTTTATCAAATTCTGCATATTTAAATAATTTCAAGACTACTTATTTGTACAATTATTTAATAGGTGTGAGAAGCTAAGAAATATTATAATATAACATAATATAATGTAACATTCAATAATCCACATAGTCCAGTTTGGGTGACTGAAACATATCCTTGCAATACTGGGAGCAAGAAGGAAATAGCCCTGAATAGTGTGCCACTCCATGTCAATATTATGCTATATTGCATAAAATCTTTGTTTTACAAGTAATGAAAAGCATATATGTCTCAGAATTAACTGGTTAACTCAAAACTATATACTTTAATTCATTTGTAGAACTCTTAATACTATTATGTAATTTAATCAAGTTTATTATTATGGTGGGTGACACCTCAAGATACAGCATTTTGGATTCAAATGTCATACTCTGTTATTATCCCTCTGGAGTTTATTCCTTAATCTGTAAAATCCTAAAGTTTATCAGTCTTTCTACCACACCTAAACATGTACCGTATGTTAATTCATTATTTTAAATTGTCCCAGTGTGTGTGAGCATGCGTGAGTGTGTGTGTGTGTGTCCAATTGGGCATAGTGCAGAGCTAGTTCCTGCCTTGAATGCAATCCTGTTGCAACAACAGCCCCGAGAAATGTATTAAAAGGGTTTTTGTCATGTTATGTTATATTGTTATTATTGTGCACTCTATCTGTATCATGCAATTCAGAAAGAAAAAAAAATCTATCTGATTTCTATAAATGTCTTTTTTTATTAAGAAAATGGGACCACATAAATGAAAGAATGACAAAATCTAATACCCACAGACTGACAGTCCTATTAAAATTCTGTTTAGGTGCATATTTTAGTTTATCACATCACTCTGCTGTATCTGATGCTGATAATTCATTTTTTTCTGAGGGGCAGTGAAGTGGATTTAAGATGAGATCAAAAAACGCTTGTAATACAGAGCAATATTTGGTTAAAAAAACAAACTAGTCATCGATAGCTTACAATTTCTGAATTTCTTTGGTATTTAGCATAGCAATTAAGTGTTAACAGAAGAAAAAGAAGTTAATCTGTTGTGATGAAAATTAAAGTAAGGATTAAAAGGGTTCTAGAGTCTGTGTATTTTATTATTTAGGCTGACTTCTCTTTGGCTTCTGTGATCTACATGCTGAATGTTAGCATAAAACATCCAAAGCACAGCCTTTCACATTGGTTCTATGAAAAATCTAATATGATTTTTAGAGACTAAAGAAGGTAAAGATGCATCTTAAATTTAAGGTAATATGGTATTATTTCCCCATGCTGTTTTAGACATTTCACCTCCACCTTGACTCTTCTCTGATTGCTAAAATCCTCAAATAACCTTTTAAGTTGACATTTGCATTATTAGAAAAAAATCTACTCAAGCTGCTTTTTTGCATTTCTAATTTCCCTTTTAACTCTTGATCTTATGTATTCATAAGCTTTCCAGTCAATGCTGTTGTCATTTGCATTACGGATGTTATAGAGCAACTGTTCCTTTAGTGATTTGTAGGGCTTTTTAATATATTTTAAGTTACTGTTGTTGTTATTTATTTATGTTTCTATATAGCAGATGCTTTTATTTAGGGCAGCTTATTTATGTCTGCCTGTAATTGTCCCTAAAGCAAATAGCCTCTGCTGAAAAACAGATAAAATCCATTCATTTTTTGATGAACCTCATTATGATGTTTGCTTGCAGATCTGATGGGAAACCGCTAAATGTGTTCCAGTTAACACAGTTAACAGAATTAAAACAGTACTGCAGCTTTTCCTTTGTCTCTTTAGTTCAGCAATGAAACATTTTTCTTGCTGCCTGCTAACCGTTCAGTTCCTGTTTATAAGGTGACAGGCAAGCATCTCGATTGAGGTGTAGCAGTGATCCAGAGTGTTAGAACCCTTTGTAGGATAAGTGAAATGCTGATCATATTTTGGGTAAACATTGTTTAATTTTGCTTTGTTGAAGTCCCCTGCAACTATAAATACCTTTAGTATTAATGTTGTACAGTTCATTTTACATGTTGATTTGTCTATACAGCAACCAGAAAAACACAGATCTCCTGAATCAAGGTACCAACACCCTAAGAGGACTACAGCAAAAGTGGTTGTGGAAGCAAAAGCTTGAGCATGGTAGGTGCTTGGAGAGGCAGTGGAGAAAAACTCAGAGGATACAATTGACAACACTTGATCATCAAATATTCCAGATCATGTGAACAGTTTTTAAAATACAATTTTAACATTTGTGCACCATGTATTGTTCAGCATAATACATACACGTCCTCCTTTACTTTTATCTGACAGTGCAGTCAGATCCCCAGAAGGCCAATTGGCTATATTGCAGCATCTAGTGTCTTACAGTGAGCCATGTTTCAGAGAAATAAAAAACATAGTATTTTTTGATGTTTCTCCATGTATCTTTGCCTAAGTATTCTGAGTTGAGACATGCTGGCTAAACAATAGTATTTAGTTCATGTTTAAAAAGCTAAAAACTATCCATCCATCCATTATCCGACCCGCTACATCCTAACTACAGGGTCACGGGGGTCTGCTAGAGCCAATCCCAGCCAACACAGGGCACAAGGCAGCTAAAAACTAATTTCTGAAAAATTACTAATATTTAAAATGGTTTGTTTATATACTAAAACAGATATCTGTGAAGAGATATACTTAATATGTCTTTGTTCTGTGGAGTCATAAGTCATAACAGGAATAAGGATATCGTAAAGTATATCACTGTGTAAGGAGAACAAATGGGATCAAGAAATTAATTGTGAGAAAATAGAAGGAATGAGCTCTGAAAAGATGAAGATTGGTAAAGCAGTGGAATAGCTGGATTTGTGTTGGAAAAGTTGAAGGCAGCAGGAGACCCTGGAGCCGAATGATTAACAGACTTGTGCAACTTAATTTTGTGAAGGGAGGATTCTGGAAGACTGTATACAAAGAAAAGAATGACTCAATGCAGTGTGGGTCACTTTAAGCAATCAAGCTTTCAGAGCTGGTAATGAAGACTGGTTGAACAAATGGTAGAGAAAAGAATCAGTGATTTATGTGCCTAAGTGGGTATAATTCTGAAATGATGGGCATCACCTATCCTGTGCTTCTGTTTGAAAATGAACCACATTTCTCCTAATACACAAATTAGAATTTTCTCCTGCACAGTACCCATGGTGAATACACATGGATGAGCGCTGACAGATCTTGAGTGCTGTGAAAACCAGCAATTTCTACATGATGTAGAGCAGCTTTGATTTAAAGGACTCTGCACTCATTAAACCTATAAACCTATAAAGGAACTAGAGAACATACCAGCCATAATTTTGGTTACTAAAACTTTCTGGTTAATTAAGCAGATATTATACCTTTTACTATAGTTACTTTGCCTTTATTCTGAAATGGATTGCCCATAGCTACTGTAGTTTAATTACTGCATTTAATTACATTGTAATTACATATTATTCTTGAGCAATGTTCTTAGCCCTCTGTCTATTTTGATCTTATTAATGATGACCAACTATAGCAGTTATAATAGTTATGGCAGGAGAATGGAGAATTACATGATGGACTTCTCTCTGTAATATTCTACATTAATTAGAACTTTACATTTTAGGTTAATGAAGCAAAATTGCCATGAGAGCAATAAAAAGAAAATGCATGAATGTTGATGTTTCCCCAAACTCTTGCCTGCCTTTGCTGAAAACTGTGAATAAGAGATAAAAAATGCTTGTCTGAACTATGTGCTGTTACTGCTAATATTTTTTTATTATTATTATTTTTTAGTTTTTAGGTGACTAAATACATTTTATCTCTTCTGCAAAAATACTGTATCTAAAAAATAAAAAAATAAAAAAGGTACACAAAGGAGCTATAACTTGAATGCTATTAGATGAAAACAAATGCCATAAATGAAACAGCCCAAGAAAAATAGTTTGGTAAATTCTGTATACGAGCTGTCAAGGTGAATTACACATCCAGGGTTGGTGGTTTCATACAAAGAAGGGGAAAAGGCAAGCCAATGCATAGCAAAAACTTTAATGTGCATTGGAACGTTACTAAAATGTTTCAATCCTTTTAAACTCGCATGCCTTTCATCAGCTTAGTTTATAATGATTCCTACTGTTCATGTCTTGGAAGGTTAGGGGTAATTAGGCTGGGAAGTTATCATTAATAAGATTCATGTGCAGTATGCATCCAACTATGGCAGAAGGAACTCCTTGGAAAGAGTGACTTGCATACACCAACCTGATAGTCAAAAGAAATACTTGTAATTGTAATTTCCAGGTCACTGCATGCAATTACTCACTATTTCAAGGATAACCTTGCACTGACCGTCTTAAATTAATAAATCAATGAAGAGATTTCCAATGATAGAGGAACCCATTTGGCTAGTAAATCTAGGAGCAGTGTGATGTCACTGGTTAACAATGGCTGGCATACATGGGGTATGAAAATGACCAACCTGTCTGGTGTAAAAAGGTCATGCCAATTAAATACATAAATAAAAAAAAAACATATACATTATAAGGTGAAATGTATAAAAGCTGTTGGTGTCAGCATCAAATTATGCAGTCTTGTTGCATATAAGGAACAGAACGGTTTTTAAAGCCTTTTAGGCAATAGTTTTGTTAATTTACATAAATACTCGTATCTATTATTGGACAGCTCTATAACTCTATAATCTTTGGCAGCATGTTTCACTTGTTTCATATACTCTCTCTTCAAGGATAGCTTTGATTTATGAAATGTGAGAACAAAGTAGAAATGTTTGGCTTTCTGAAAAGGACATCATTTCCTTTTTGTAGTCAAATCTTCTGTATCAGCTGGAGAGACAACATGGTGCTAGCTTTGCTGTTATTCCAAATGCTTAATCTAGCATTGTATATGCACGTTTCCCCTCAGAACTTCAATATCATCACACTAAATACTGTATATGATTTGACTTGTATTGGTGATGTTATATACTCTGTGCTTCTGTAGGAATTAGAAGGAGTTTGTGCATGCACTTTGTGTGTGTCCCACAGCACAAACTGGTTCAGGTCTACACCCAGGTTAGTTTTGCTTAGCTCCTGGCTCTGTATTGTAAGGGAACTGGCATTATTTTTATGCATTAGTCTGTATACTTATTTATACTATGTGTTTAACTCTTTCATTAACTGTAGGGTCTATATATGTAGTGCTTATTCAATGATCAAATGATGTTTTGCCAAGACATTAATCTGTTCAAAGATTTTGGTACCTTTCATATCCATACAAGCTATAGGGTGTGAGGTGGACTAAGCTGTTCTCTTAATCATGTAACAAGATAACTTTTACAGCTATGTTATGCAAGTTATCTCAGTATTCATAAGCACAAACATTTTTCATAGTGAACTCGAGTTGTTCAAATGGCAGGGCTCACTCAGATGTGCTGAATAAAGGATGTACATTGGAACCATTGCAGCTGTGATCTCAAATGTTAACGTAAAATTCTCCAACTATATCCACAACTGAGATCTTCAATTTAGAAAGTGAAAAGATTGGTAATTCTGAGTAATCTTTTGAAAAATTGCAACCAACTCAATTACACAAATTTACCTTTACTTGTGAATTATAAAATTATATTGGATCTATTCATTTAGGATTCATCACAATGAACTGACACTTCTAAAAAATCCCAACATGTTTCAGAATCTAATCAAGCCTAATTTGGCTTTTAAATTAATACTGAAGTGTAAGTAAGCTGCACAGATTTTAAAGGTGTTTGATTAGCGTCACCCCAAAGCTGCTCCTCATAACAGATTTCAAGATTTCTACAGATTTAAAATGATTATTTCTGATGATTTTAAACTCAACAACTATAAGTATTCATATGAAAATAAATATTTCAAATTGTTTGTTTACTACTTGAATATCTGACTGTATTTTTCTTTGTTTTTATAATGCCATTTGACTGGTTTGGTTTGTATTTTGTTTTTTGGTGCATACCATCAGCCAGTGGATGTTTTAATTTTTGCCTTTCAATGCAGTTCTTCACATTTTTCCAAATATACTTTTTCCTTAAACACTGACTAGAAACTTCAGTAAGAAAATCATACAATATTTTTATTCTGTTCACATGTGTTTAACTATGCTTAATCTTCATTGGAAAATAATGTTGCTTTTAACAAATCAACAGTGCAGTTGTTTACCAAATAAAATTTAACTTCTAAATCTGTTAACTTTCTTCTGGTATAGTAGTTGGTAACCCAGAGAATATTGTGGAATATTGGGGCCATACTGCTCCCCAAACCCGAACACAGACAGGCACAGAGACACAAGTCCAAAAGCAACACACATTAATCCCTTTTGTTGCTCTTACAGCACACAATTCTTCTCTTTCTCTCTTTCTCAGTCTTCTCTACCACTCCTCTACCAGCAAGCATTGTCCTCCACCTTTCAGACTCTGGCTCCTCAAATGGTGTGAGGCGGCCTCCTTTATAGTGCACCCAGAAGTGCTCCAGGTGCTCTTTGATCCTCTTCCAGCAGCATTCCCAAGTGTGGCGGAAGTGCTGCACAGGCACCCGGAAGAACTCCAGGTGCACCCGGATCCTCTTCTGGCAGCACATACAGGTGTGTTGGAAGTGCTACAGTCCAGGACTCCGGAACTGTCCAGGCTCCAATGCAATTCAGGGGGTTTGCCCTCTCGTGTTCTAAGGGAGGTATTGCCCAGAATATGTCCTCTCCCCTGGTCCTTCCACCACAGGGGCGTCCCAGCTGTCGGCCACAATATGTATTCCTCTAATTAGTTAAGAAAATAGATAACCTTTTTCTTGTAACTGTAACGAGAAGAACTGTTCACATCTTGATAGGCCAAGAACTGGATGAGGTTGAAGAATAATAAGGAAATGTCAGGTTTTTTTTATTGTTTTTTCCCCCTTATTTTGCTTCCCTGTTCCATATGTATTTTAAAACTACTGTATTCTCATGATCCTTTATAACATATACATAGTAAGCAGCATTTAAATCTGTTTTGTAGCAAAGGCACACGTATTATCATTTCATTCTGAATACAGTAATCCCTCCTTGATCGCGGGGGTTGCGTTCCAGAACCCCCCGCTATAGGTGAAAATCCGCGAAGTAGAAACCATATGTTTGTATGGTTATTTTTATATATTTTAAGCCCTTAGAAACTCTCCCACACTGTTTATAAATATTCTCCGCACAGTTATACAGTAAACCCTTGTTTATCGCAGTTAATCCGTTACAGACTCTACCGCGATAAATTAATTTCTACGAAGTAGGAGTCTTTATTTATAAATCTAATATTTTCGCAGTTAAAGCATAGAAAAGCTGTTTACGACATTCTAAATACGTTTTTTAACATTATTAGAGCCCTCTAGACATGAAATAACACCCTTTAGTGAAAAGTTTAAACAGTGCTCCATGACAAGACAGAAATGCAGTTCTCTGCAGAACTTCTTCCTCTTCAAAGGAGTGCGCATCAGGAGCAGAGAATGTCAGAGAGAGAGAGAGAGAGAGAGAGAGACAGAGAGAGAGAAAAGCAAAGAATCAAAAATCAATACGTGCTGGTGTGCTTTTCAGTATGTGAAGCACTACGATAAAGCGGCCGCAAGGAAGGGAGCAATGTGAAGGTAGCCTTTCAGCATTTTTTAGAGGCGCGTCCATATCCTCTAGGCAAACAGCTGCTGTGCAAACAGCCCCTCTGTTCACACCCCCTCCATCAGGAGCAGAGAATGTCAGAGAGAGTGAGAGAGACAGAGAAAAGCAAACAATCAAAAATCAATACATGCTGTTAGAGCTTTTAAGTGTGCGAAGCATCACGCAGGAAGCATATCGTATATCATTGAGGAGTTTTATTTAATACGTAATACGTGCTCTGATTGGGTAGCTTCTCAGCCATCCGCCAATAGCGTCCCTTGTATGAAATCAATTGGGCAAACCAACTGAGGAAGCATGTACCATAAATTAAAAGACCCATTGTCTGCAGAAATCCGCGAACCAGTGAAAAATCCATGATATATATTTAGATATGCTTACAAAGCATTTGACATGATTGAATGGAAATACCTTTTTACTACATTGGAGAAGTTTGGGTTTAGCCCAAACAGTTGTGCATGGATCAAATTACTGTATACTAACCCAGATGCTTCAGTTTGTATCAACATTTGTTCAGACTACTTTAAACTAGAACGTGGTACTAGACAAGGATGCCCCTTGTCACCGCTACTGTTTGCAATTGCCATTGAACCACTGGCAATACATTGTCGAAATACTGATCAGATAAAGGGGATTATCAGAGAAGGACTGGAACAGAAAATTTAATTATATGCAGATGATATGGTACTGTATATATCAGACCCAGAAAATTCTGTGCCTGGAGTCTTAACAGCACTCACAGAATTTCAAAAGATCTCTGGTCTCAGAATTAATCTGAATAAAAGTGTACTCTTTCCAGTGAATTCTCAAGCATATAATAGTAGATTAGATACCCTACCTTTTATCATTGCAGAAGAGTTTAAATACCTAGGGGTAAACATCACAAGTAAACATAAAGCTCTTTATCAACAAAATTTTGCCGTCTGCATGGAAAAAATTAAGCAAGACTTGCATTGATGGTCAACCCTTCATTTCACACTAGCTGGAAGAATTAACACTGTTAAGATGAATATTCTTCCTAAGCTCCTTTATTTATTTCAAAACATTCCAATATACATTAATAAATCATTCTTTAAACAATTAAATTCAACAATAACCTAATTTATTTGGAATTCAAAACATCCACGCATCCAAAGAGCGACACTACAAAGACAAAAGGCAGAAGGCGGCATGCCTCTACCTAACTTCCAGTTTTATTACTGGGCAGCAAATATACAGGCGATAAGAACCTGGACATAAATAGAAGAACATACACAGGCTTGGTCCACAATAGAAGAAAAATCCTGCAGTACTTCTTTGTATTCCCTGCTCTGTGCTCCAATAAACACACGTTATCGGCAATACACTAATAACCCATTTGTGCTTCACTCACTTAGAATATGGAACCAATGTAGAAAGCATTTTAAGACGGAGAAGCTTCTATCTGTGGCACCTCTGCAAAAGAACCACCTCTTTCAACCTTTTCGAACATATGCAGTTTTTAATATCTGGAAAAAATTTGGAATTAACTTGCTTAGAGATCTTTATATAGACAACGTCTTTGCATCCTATGAACAATTACATTCCAAATTTAACATTCCAGCTACACATTTCTTTCACTATCTTCAAATCAGGAACTATGTTAAACAGAACCTTCCCGATTTTCCTCATCTTGCACCCTCATCCATGCTGGAAAAAATATTGCTCAATCTCAAGGACTTAGACACCATCTCTGCAATATACAAAATCATTTTACAGCCCCTCCCTTTCAAAGATCCAAGTGGACACTGGGAAAAAGATTTCTCAATTAATATATCAGAAAAGGAGTGGAAAGTAGCAATGCAAAGAATTCACTCAAGCTCTTTATGCGCAAAGCATACAATTATACAACTCAAAATTATATATCGAGCACATCTGTCTCATCTAAAACTCTCCAAAATGTTTCCAAGGCATGCTCCAACCTGCGAACGCTGCAACCAAGTCCCAGCCTCACTGGGTCACATGTTCTGGGCCTGAGCCAAATTAACATCATTCTGGATCAAAATTTTTAATTACCTTTCAGACAGCCTTGGTCTCACAATCCCTCCTAACCCATTAACAGCTGTGTTTGGGGTTCTTCCCGATGAGTTTAAAGTGGAGAAAGACAAACAAATTGTGATTACATTCACTACACTTTTGGCACGCAGACTTATTCTGCTAAACTGGAAGAACCCAAACTCTCCTCTTTTAAGTCAATGGGAAACCGATGTGTTATACTATTTGAAATTGGAAAGAATCAAATACTCAGTTAGAGGATCCGTACAGACTTTTTTCAAAACATGGCAGGATCTAATCAGTAATATTTTAAAATAAGCTCATAAAGCACAGAGGAAGCAATTATTTCTGTATTTCTTTGTCTTCTGCATTCATCTCTATTGGCTTATCAAATTTATTAATTTAGGTATGTTTACAAGCCTTAAATTTCACGCCGTTTGCCTTGCTCTCTCTCTCAGGGGTGAGGATCGATTTGTCCTTAACTAAATTTTTCTGTTTGTAAAAACTTGATTGATTTGTATGAATTGTAATAAAATTAATACAACTTCAAAAAAAAAAAAAAATTTTTTTTTAAATCCGCGATGGAGTGAAGCCACGAAAATCGAAGCGCGATATAGCGAGGGATCACTGTACATACAGTATTTATGGCTGGTGAAGATAAGTGGGATAGTTAAAGCTGAAAGGTGAAAGACATGCTCAGCTCATCTCACTTTTCCTGGTGAGGGTCTTGTGTACGTATTTGTGTCCTGCTTATCTCTTTATCAGCCTTTGCAATATACAGTTTATCATGCTATACATATTTGCCTATACAGTGGTAAATTGGCAAGAATAAGTATGTGAACCCTTTGGAAATAACCACATTTATGTATATAATTGTCTTAAAATATGATCTGATCTTCATATAAATTACAATAATTAATAAACATGATTTGTTTTAACTAATAACACACAAATTATCATTATGTTCTTGTATACAGTATATTGAATCCATCATTCAAATGTTCAAAGATCTAGGTTGGCAAAACATTTTAAACTTCTAGGCCAGTGATTTCAACAGAAGCTAATTAGAGTCAGGAGTTACCGAACCTGAAGTTATATCATTTAAAAGAGATTGGAGGTGTGGTTTAAATGTACTTTGACCTATAGAAAATTTGGATTTGCTGATGTGAAGCATGCTTCACAAAATACATACCTCAGAAGACCTATAATCAATAAATATTTTTTTGCACAAGCTGGAAAGGATTACAAAGTAATTTCAAAGAGTTTAGATATTCATATTTCCACAATTAGACAAACTGTATAAATTGAAGTGATTACTCCAAGATTACTCGAAACACACAACACAGAATGCTCCATAAGGTAAAAAGAGTCATGGAGCTACAGCTAAAGGCTTGAAGAAATCTTTGGAACAGGTTAACCTCTCTGTTCATGACCCTACTATACACAAAACATTGAAAAGGCTTGGTGTTCATGGCAGGATACTAAGAAGGAAGCTGCTGCACTCCAAAAACATTAATGCATGTCTGAAGTTTACCAAAGGCCATGCTGACACTCCACAATGACACTGGGAAAATTTTTGTGGACTGATGAAGGTAAGGCTAAATTGTTAAGGAAGAATATATACTATAGCAGTAAATATGGCATTAAAAGGACACCATATACCAACATAAAAACATCATCCCAACATCATAATTTGGTATGAGTAAATAGAGTAAATGAATTCCCAGTTTATCAAGGTATCCTACAGAATAAGGTCAGGGTGACTGTCTCCCAGCTGAAGGTCAGTAGAAGCTGGATGATGCAACAGGATAAGGACTGTACAAATCAAAGTAAATCTACTATTTTTAAAAAAGAAAATCCTCCTTTTGGAGTGGCCTGGTCTAGGTGCAGACCTTAACCCAATAGCAATTCTGTGGAATGACCTCAAGAGAGCGATTTAAACGAGATATTGTAAGAATATGGTTGGGCTGACACAGTTCTGTAATAAAAAGTGGCCTTAAATTTCTCCTGACTAGGATAGAACTTTTTCCTGCCTCAGAGTAGGAAGTTGTGAAATGTATTAGTCCCAGGCCAGATCAGAGAATGAATGTCATCACCATTTTACAGAACCCTTTTCAACAACATTAGCACTCATGATGATGTTCTGTAGTTTTCTGATACTAACACTGAGGCTTCATTCAAACAAACATGCAAAACATCAGGTGCTAAAGAGAAGGACATATTAAAAGCTTGTGTCTACTATGAATTTACATGGGACAAATATGGGATTACATTAGGCTTCTTTAAAAAAACAGACTTTCAATAATTAGACATTAAATTTTATTCAGGGACAGTTGAATATGTGTGTAAGCGTAATACTGCAATGGCACTGGACAAGTTATATCAGCCAGGGATGAGTCCCCAAACCAATGAGCTAGCTTTACATCAATAACAGGAGTGCCTATAAAAACGGCAACTCTGCCCAGTCGCATGTGCTATTTCCAACTAGTGTCGCAAAAAGGCAAGCAATCCTTTTAAGGCTAGGGAGCCACCTCAAAGAGCCATGTAAAGAGCAGACAACCCATCTGCTGATGATACAATACATAATAATATGAGTCTGCCAGACATCTTATCTTGTAAAAAAAAAAGCGAATGTCTCTGCCTGAGCAGCAAAACAGTGAATGTCAAACCGCTGCTTCATTGTAAGAGTTTTAATTAGTTTCCTCTGCTGGAGGATGTCCTCTCTGAGATACATGTTTTCATCTAGTGCTAGGTCGACAACCATTGAAACTGGAGCTGAAGCGTAGTCCAGGATTTTTTTATCCTCTTCCTCACCCAGTGTGTTATCCTCCATCAATCACTTTCTCTTCTCCCAAACTCCCAGTCTTGAAAGTGGAACGGAAAAATTGTTCCACTCAAACAATGCAGGAACTTTTCCCTTCTGCAAGAGTCGCTGCCCTGTCTCAGACCCTGGCTCACAAAAATCCTCTTTTTTAAAATGCAGGCTGTAAACTCAGGTATGGGAATTAACTGTAAAGCTCTCTCTCCAGAAAGCAATGATCCATTTAGATTGGATTTCTGTATCGGAGGGAAATGTATGAAAACTAAGTACCTTGTTGTACTTACTGGAAGCTTGACATCAAGGTGCACAAAAATGTTCAGCTGTAGAAAATTTATCTTCTTTTTCTCAGACATTCTTGCCACTAAATAAAAATCACAACTGCAGTATGCACAACAGAAGTGAATGAGCTGGCTGAAATTTCACCGGAAGTACTACAGCACTACCATGTGCATATAGCCTATTTGAAGACAAAAAATACATTCTCTTAACACTCTCAAGTTTAACAAATAGAAAGTTACATTAAAAAGGAAGCATCTCTTAACCTTTGTTTTATTCCTCAGTAACTTGTGAACATTTTTAGAAATATATATTCATTTCCATTTTAAAACAGCAATGAAGTACAGTATTTTCAGAAAGGACCCCAGACAGGCAGTTGAAAGAAAGCATTTTTATATCCAGATGCTACTATGATGTATAAGAAGCAGGTATATTTGTACAAACATATAATACTCTATATCCATCCATCCATCTATCCATTATCCAACCCGCTATATCCTAACTACAGGGTCACGGGTGTCTGCTGGAGACAATCCAAGCCAACACAGGGTGCAAGGTAGGAAACAAACCCCGTGCAGGGCACGCACACACACCCACACACCAAGCACACAATAGGAAGAATTTAGAATCGCCAATGCACCTAACCTGTATGTCTTTGGACTGTGGGAGGAAACCGGAGTACACAGAGGAAACCCACGCAGACACGGAGAGAACACGCAAACTCCACGCAGGGAGGACCCAGAAAGTGAACTAAAGAATGACAACAGGATGCTTATTCACTGCTACCTACACCAAAAGCTCTTACCCTAACAGTAACCTTGTGATTTTCTTATACAATCCATTAGAAATGGTGTTTAATCACGTATTGCACAGCTTTACAATGAAAATGTTGTTTTAACTATTTCATGAGATTTGTAAATACTTTTGTACCCTGAATTCAAAAATTAAAACCATTAATTTTTATGGTTCGGGATCTATCTATTTAATAGATAATATTTAATATTATATAAGATTATATAAGATAATAGATAATATTTAATTCGGGATAAAATATGTTTTATCCTGAAACATATTTTTTAGTTTCCAGTTATATATTTTTAGGCTTTTCACAGTATGATTAATTAGATATAATTATTTTATTTTATTGATGATTTGTTTCAATTTACTATGTCCTAATACTAAAATGTATTTTTAGAGCAAGTTATTTTTTTTAACAGTTACTAAATACATTGGGCATCGTTGCTTCATAAGTGGGGACCTGAAAGTTCCGTGTATCTAACTTGGTCAGGAGTCATGGCAAACAAAATTTCCATGAGCTCAGATGGAGTGGCCAGCCTGAAAAAGTTACAGCTTGATGCCAAAAATATTATCAGTCCAAGTTTGGTGGATCCAGATAAAGAGATGCTACCACCACTCAAAATTAATCTTGGTTCAGTGAAGCAGTTTGTCAAAGTCCTATCAAAAGATGGACACTGTTTTATGTATTTGTGCCAAATAATTTCTGGGTTTATCTGAGGTTAAATGGATAGGATGCATTTTGGCTGGATCTGATATTAGAAAACTGATTTTTGATGCAGAATTTGATGAACAACCTGAAACAAGGGGCTTGTGTGGCATTCAAAGAAGTAATTTTTAAGTCATTAGGTAACAATTAATATCCAAGTTATATGAAGTTATCCAAGTGAAAAATTAATTAATCAATTTTATGAAATTGGGTTGCACCATTAATCTCAAAGTTTACTTTTGGATTCATACTTACAATTTTTTTTCTGAAAATTTTGGAGCAGTGAATGAAGAACAGGCTGAAAGATTTCATCAGGATATCAAGGACATAGAAATAAGGAATAAAAATATGATTGTGAACTACTGCTAGTTGATTCATGGGGACGATGGGTCACCAAACTAAATTTTGGATCAAAGAAATAAAAAAGAGAAGAAGTGAAAAAACTAGAGAAGTTATTTGTAAGTCAATAAATATGTATTTTTATATACAGTATATGTTTAGAAATATTAGATTGACTAAATAATTTCATGCTAAAATGAGTTAGAACAACATTGTATGCATGGATAAATTGTGCAATTTGCTAAATTTTAATTAAATTTCCTTTTGGTTTGGTACTTAAAAGTGACATGATATAAACACTCTAATCATATATTGTTTAATGTCTTCATGAATATAAATAAAAGTAACTACTCACATTTAAAATAATTTTTATGAGTTTAATTTTGCAGACCTGTGTTGTGTTTTATTTCAAAAATTAAACAATCATGTCTCCATCTGCAAGACTTGATGAATTGTGCTGTCTACGGATAATGATACTGGAGCCATTGTTCATTTTGGTGCTGTAATTGATTCTGGCTTTAGATTGTTGTTGAAGTTAGCTGGACTCACTCTCTATAATGTGATAAAAAGCTCAGCAATAGGTGACGATCTCAGAGTAGAACTACTGCTTCTTTGGATTGAGATAAACCAGTTGTGGTCATCTGAGCATGTAGTTCAGATGTTTCATAGGCATCACCTCTAGAGGGTTGTGCTAGGAGAGCACTTTGAGGCAGACCTATGACAAGCTGAAAGGATTATATCTCTCGACTGTACTGGGAACATCTGGGAATTTGCTAGTAGGAGCAGGAGGAGGTAGTTAATGATAGGGTGGCCTGTTTTGCTTATTGCCATGGCCATTTCACATAATCACAGTTTACCGTCAAATTGCTTGTTTAGAACTGGGCCTATTATCATAGATTAACCATACCAACCAAAAACTGTGTTCCTTCCTTTAAGTCAAGCTTTGAAGATAGTAATTATGTTTCTGTTTTATTTGATTTCCTTAGGAAAACATCTTGAGAGCTTTTAGAACCTCAAAACAACACTGATATAGTTAACTGCTATAGAACAGTAACTGACAGTATATGTTTTTCAAAATGAAAATATTAAAATACAATGCTAAATGCACAACAGGTACTGTGAGGTTGTGTTGCTGTAGTCACTTACTTTTTCTGTGTCATAGCTAACCAAAGAATACTTGAAGAGAGGAAGCAAATACTATCAATGTTGAAGGGAAATGTCTTACTGATTCCAGAAATTCCTGAATGAGGAACCATGTTCAAAAATAGACCTAGAGTTTTATAACCAGTTCTGAAAGCATAGAAGCGGTAGGGCATGGTCATAGCCATAAGAAGATGGTGGAAAACCAAAGTTGGTAATAAAAGACAGAAACACTCAAAATGAAACTCAAAGTCAAAATACTAAAGAACACAAACCAAAACACAACGTGACAATAACATCACTCTGTGAGCTTGTTTAAATCAATGGTCTCTAGCATGGTATGGTAGACTGAGAAAAAATAAAAATAAATAAACTACAGTCATATGAAAAAACACCGACTTTCAGTTCTTCTATTTTACATTTTAGACTGTTGCTGTCAATCATCTAATTTTTAGGGTGTCCAAAGTTTGATAAATCTGACCTTGGGTATTAAACAACTTTTAATATATTTTTAGTGTATCATTACTGCTTCACCACAAAATAAGCCAACATGAAGAAATCATGTGTGAAAAAGTAAATACACACTTCCTGCTTCAATACTAATTAAAAAATAATTAGAGGTGTTAATCATGTACACTTGAACAAACTCCTTAGGCAGAATTTTCTGTAGTATATAGGTTTGAGTTAACAACAAGCTTAGGACAAAAGTCACCTGAAGTGATCTCTTTGAAGTAACTGTTACTACTCATCAGACTGGCATAATGCTACTTGCAAACAATTTTAAGTCTGTTATTTGGAACTGTAAAGGATTATTTACTTTTGGAGGACATTCAGACCAGATTCCAGGACTATTCATCCCAGCGCGTTCACCTATAGCTCCTACCATAGCCTTATATTGGCCTTACACTGATACCCTAATCCTAGGTAGGACATTGTGCAAGCAATGATACAGATACCATGACAGTTTATTTTTAACAAATCTCCTGACAACATTCAAGCTTGTGATGTTTAAAAAGTTTTTATTACCTTAGATAACATGCAAATATCACACTGTATCAATCTGTCAATCCTGCCTTTATGCAGTGCACTTTTATGGTCACTCATCTCGAAACACTACCAAGGTGCACACAGACTAGCAGCAGATGTGCACATCTATTACTTATGGCCATGTAGTATAAAGAGGCAATGTTTTGGTATAACCTGATTAGCCACAAAAAAATTGCATTGCCTGTCAAAAAATAGCAAAAGCTGAGTGTCAAAGGACACTTAACATATGTCCATCAAAAAGTGTTTTTGGTTGAATATTCTGGTGAGAATTTGGAGAGAGACACTGTCATTAGGGATGAAGCCATGTGGTGAGTGTGCATAATAATAATAATTTACATCTATATATATATAATTCACTAAGTTGCCCGACCATGGGATACGCATGACAGAGCCACGCCCGCCAACTCTAATCATCCTTCCACGTCCACCCTTGCTCTCGAGGCATGCGTACTGTCTGCTCATGTGCCCACACGCCTTAATAGTCTTACTCCCACTGGCATGCCTCCGCATAAACTCAAAATTAAAATTGGTTCAGTCGTCAAGCTTCTCAGAAACCTCCTGCTAGCAAGAGGTCTCTGTAATGGCACTAGACTTTCTGTTACCAGCATTCACTGCAATGTACTGGAGTGTAAAACTATTGTGGCTGCTACCTCACAAACTGTCCTTATTCTCTGGATTTCAATGACCCCATCAGATCCAAATTTGCCTTTTAGTTTTACACGCAGACAATTTCCTGTTAGATTGGCCTTTGCAATGACAAGTAATAAGGCACAGGGCCAAACTTTCAAAAAGATATGGCTGTATCTGTCAAAACCAGTTTTCAGTCACGGACAATTGTATGTTGCTCTCTCCAGAGTTCCATCTTTTCATTCACTCACAGTGGTATCCTCAAACCCACCCCATTTGGACAACTGTGTCTTTCAGGAAGTCTTCACCCATCAATGAAAAATTATGTGGCGTATGCTACGCCACAGGTTGGCTAGTATATATATAAAATCCAGTGTCTGTCTGTCTGTCTGTTTGTTCGCTTTTCACAAGAGAACTACTTAATGGCATTAGATCGTTTTTTTTCCTATAATTTGCTTGTGGTACCGATTTATTTGTGCGAATCCGAGAGAGATGCTGCGAGCTGAGGGGAGAAGGACGGGGCCCTCCTCACTCATGCGCCAGCCTCTGTTCGAGTCGGTCTACCTCTCACCACATGTTAGAGCGTACCTTGCTTCTGCTTAGTTAGCGATACCTGTTTGTTCAACAGAAATTATCACCTACAGATTGTTAAGGAGTAACGTTTGACGTTTTTGAGAGAGTGATCAGAGCTACGTGCATTTTAGAGAGTAGATGCTGATTGCCAGAGGTGTCACAGCCGCATGCTTTTCTCCCTACACGAGGGACGGTCTACTGTCAGAGCCAAACAGGATCAGATACAGTGCCAATGTTTGACATTGGAGTGTACCTACCTCTTCGTGAGAATTACATTTATTTTTATTTTTTTATTGATTTTTAAAGTTTGTCTTTTTTCACTACTATGTGGGCGGAGCCATGGGGGCCATCTAGTAATAATAAAAATAATAACAATAATAATAATACATTTTATTTATATTGCAAATTTTTCACGCTCAAGGCACTTTTGTGTGTGAGAGAGAGGATCCAGCAAATAAACAAAAGAACTTACAAGACTAGATCATCTGTGATAAACCAGTGGCCTTGACATTTGGCTGCCAGCGATCTTGGAAAGGATCCTGGCTTGGATTGGCTCAACTCATGGATTTGGGGAAGGTGATTGCAGATGGTGTTGCCTCTGGCCCCAAGTAAGCAGTGTGAGATGGAGGTGTTGGCATGAATTTGCAGGCCGGGAATGAGACAGAAAAAAGATCTTTGAAGCTGTATGGAAGGACTTGTGAAAGACTGCTAGACTGCTCACATGAGAGAAACATGTGGCGTTTCTTATCACTACTGATGACAGAATGTCAGATAAACAATGCCATTAAAAAACACACACATTATTTTATCATATAGTAAAACAAGAAAATTACAGTATTAAATTATATCTAAACATCAGCATCCAATATTTAATACCCAAATGCAGAAACACAAATGAATATGCATACATTTGCAATTTTTGTTCAATGGGCAAAGTGCTAAATCATACTGCAGATAAATATTTGACATGCTGCAAAACAGCAAAATGTACAAGTTTACACACACTATTAATTGTGTCATAAAGTAGCACCCAAGAGGTCACTTAAAAATGCTTTATCCTTTAAGCCCCAATTTCAGGCTGACCTTGTGCAAATAAAGGTATGCCAAAAGCATTATGGGTGCAAGAGTCTGCCCAAGCCACCTGGAAGCAGGCTAGCAGCATCAAGCACAAAGAAAATTTCACATACTCTAAAAAGAAATATCAGTTTCTAAAGAAGAAATTAAATAGATAGTATTATGAAAAATTGGAAAAAATTACTATGACAACTAAGTTGAGTTTGCTATACACATTTCAACAATATGATAAATACAGTAACTCATACAAGTTTAATGATTTTTGCATAACATCATCATTTGCTGGAAGAGGGGGAAGGCAGTGCCCTACTTGCCCTTAATGTAGAGACGCCACTGTTTGTGATATACATAATTGTCATAATTTCATAATGTTACATTTTTATGAGATACTGCATATAACTAACTTAAAGGAAAGCAGAAGAATACATTGCTCAGGCAAAGAATATATTAAAATATTCAGCAAATTGCTTTTAAAGGTACAAAACATTAACAAAAAATTGAAACATTTCAATTAAAGATGAAATACAAGTTTTAGTGAGCTTATACATAGCTGGGAGTGCTTCTCAGTTTTAACTCGAAGCATTTTTGGAAGGCAGAAAAATACTTTAGATTAATGCTAAATTTACAGATGGCACTGTAACACTTGGGTAGTATCTAGCACTGACAAGGTCACAGCTATGCACAGACTTCCACTTAATTGGGGAATGATTAAACTGAAGAGCCAGCGTTTCATTTGGTTTGAGTGACACGAACAGCAGTACTTATCAATAACTAAAGCAGTAAAACGAACAGCTTTCCACAGTGAATGCCAATAAGAGAGAGAAAGAGAAAAAAATAAAGCATGTTATGCCTTCCTTTGGCTCACCTTTTTCCTTCAGCTGTCTTCAAATTCTAATGTCACAGTGAAGCCTGCAGATTCACCATGTTATCATGCCGCAAACAAATGCCATGAAACGTACAGAAATTTACTGTGGATTTGATCTGCCTTTCATTTTTCCCATTTTCGACGTGTTTCTCTTTAAATACATTGCTGAGGAAACTGCAGGAGTAGTGTGTGTTGCTTTAGGGACAATTTGTGATTTATTATAATATTGGTACAACCAAAAATGTACAAAAAATATTCTGGTAGTAGCACATTATAGAACAATGTCAAATTATCTCATAGTAAGAGTAATTAAAAATTCTCCTTTAACATAATTTTGGAGCCCAGTGTACTGAAATTCACTTCGATTTCATTAGGGTTTTCTCTGAAGGTCTGCTTAAGTGTTAGTGCCTTCACACTCAGGGCCATTAGAGGAGCACATTTTGTCAGATAACTGCTCATTAGCAATTTGCATAGTCAAGGAAACGGCACCATTCAACAGTAATTAATAGGAAATTGTCTTTCACCAATTACATGGAAAATTTCATCAGTAGTCCTTGTAGTTTTCAAGTAAAGAAACAGTAGAATAGACATAGCTCATTTGAAAAAACTGAAACTAGCTCTTTTCAATGCAGAACCTACATTTACAAGTACAAGTCAAGCAAAGAACAGTACGCTATTGTATAGGAATAATTTTTAAATTATAGCAATCTCAGAAAGAAAGCTTATATGATGAATAGCATGTTTTATATTTAAACTTTTTTTTTCAAAAGTTTAAAAAATGGAAAAACATTATTAAGAGAAAAACATAACAGATTTGGTATCCAATTGTTACATGTACCTTTGCGTTAATCTAAAAATTCTTGCCCTTGAATTTTTTTCTTTAGCTTTGTCTGGTTAGTATGCCTCCATACTAAAGATCCATTGTAAAGAATATGTGATGACATTGTTTATACCAAAAAAAGATTGCTGAGTTCCTTTAAAAATATTAATTTATATCAATTTATCTGAAATTATGTTGCTGTACTGATAACTAATTCTAGAGTCCTAAGGAAAAATGTTAAACATTCAATTAGGTATAAAAAATGAATCAAACTATTTACAGAGCTTTACTACAAACAAATTCTAACCTTAATATGAAACAAAATTACAGAAATTCTATATCTTCCCTCCCCATCCAGCTGTCTCCTCCTTTTCTCTCTCGTAAGAGAATTATTTCTTTCTCTTGTCTTTTATTCTGTCCGCATTTTCCTGCAATGAGAGTACTAATAAATCTAAGAATCAAAATTACCTCGATATCCCTCTGTCGCTCTGTTTTTTTTTTTACGTGCACATAAAAACCACTTCCCTACCACGCCCTATCAACATTTGGAAGGCTTATACATGAAAGTATTATTTTAAAGAATTTGTTGTCTTTGAGGCCATAACACTAACATGAGCAGTCATTGCAGCCACCATAAAAGAAAGGCAAAAAGTAAACAGGAGGACGAGAACAAAACTTGCTTAACATACAAAGGCATAATATACAGAAGCAAAAACAGCAAAACCTGTTAAGTAAGGATTATCACTATGACTGAGCTTGGCTTTTCCAAAAACAGCAGGAGAACTGACAGTGTTACAATTGTGCTGTCTTGACACTGTACTGGGGAAAAATAGCCAGGCAAATCACAAGATATGCCATTAAAACTAGGAGACCATATCTAACATGACTAATTACAGATTACTTTTTGTTTTGTTTGTGGCAAGTCTTAGTAATATTGAGCATAGATCATCTGGCATATTTTAGACGTTTGCTTATAATTTGGGAATTATTTTGTTTTCATTAATGATAATATTGGTCAAAAGTATGCTGTATTAACAGTCTATTGCAGCAAATTTATACAGTCATCTAAAATTCAAGCACATGAAGATTGCATGAAAGCTAAGCAAGCACTACCAAGTCCCAGTAACATTAGGTCTAAGACACAGGTAGCCACTGCCTGTTCATACTAGAACAGATGCCCGTTTCCAACAGGCTATCAAAAGCAAAGTCAGATGACAGAAATCAAAAGACAAGTCTTCGATTTACTCAACAAAGGTTTCAAAAAATGACCGACACTCCAGGCAAGAGAAATGTCATCACATCCAAGGTGTATTATCTTTACTTTATTCTAAATAGCAGGAGTACCTGGCTTTGCCTGGGAATCTATAACCAGTGAATTTCCCAAATGAAAGAAACAGAACATAGAAATAAAACAAACAGTTTTCTGATTCACATTTTATTGTAAATCCTCCACTCTGGATTATGTCTGCTGCGGTGTTTCAGACGCCCTTGAAACAGACTTTCTTGTGGCATCCGAAGTGGATCTTCAAATTCTACGTGTTTTTTTTCGGTGGCATGGGTATATTAGAGAAAAGCAGGACAATTATAATGTGTTACATGGCATTACGTACAGAATAAGCACCACAGTGAGATGAATTTACGTTATTTACAATATGTCGGAAAGCGAACAAATAGCACCAGTCAGTCAGAAAGAGCAACACTGAAATCGTACTGTGAGTCGGAAAGCGAGCAAATAGCACCACAAATAAGGAAAGCCAGTGAGAAAGAGTAGCACTGAAACTGTACTGGGAAAAATTGTGGGGAGTGGTGCTCTGTTTCTAAGGAGCGTCTGTGTTGAACCGTGATGCCATTTAATGGATGTTGGCGATGGTAACTACAGAGAAAAGTGACATACCAGCAGTGCTGCATTTGGGGAAAATGGTTGGGGAAGGATGCTGTCTTTTTAAGGCGAGTCTCTGTTCAAACGTGCTTGCATATAACGGATGTTGGCAAATGAAAAACAGCACTATCAGTGCGTGTTGGAGTGTAACATGCGGAAACGCGGGTGTGTCAGCCGGTCACGTGCACTGGATCGTTCACGTTTTACATCCATACGGCAGTTTCCCTTCACCTGATCAAAGCAGTTGGCCCTCTCATACTTGGACACTTCCACCATCTCTTGGCAATTTAAAGAAACATGGGTAGAGAATGACGCACAGGGACCAAACGTGCCGCTAGATGGTGCTGCCATTAACGTCTTTTGCAACGTGCAGCCATCTTGTTGATGATAAGTACGGGGATGTGCCGAATGTTGAAAAGGTGCCCTGCGCTTCACCATGATCATTTTTCCCAACCAAACATACCCATTGCCTCCTCCAGGTCACAAAGGAACCCCATCCCCAGTTTGGTGGCGATCAGACGCCCAGTGCAGATTTGTATGGCGGGCAAACAAACATACATACATACACACACACATACATACATCGACTCTGCTTTATATATTAGATGTCAGACAGAAGTTTAAATGGATCTAAAACAAATGTCACATTATACAATCACAACTGATTTGTGGATGTGTAGAACTATGGAAGTATACCTAAGCATAATGGCTTTAGTGATGGGCAAAACATTTGCTCTGTTTGAACAACTCTTTTAGTGAATCATATGAACCTATTTATAGACACAAACAAATTGATTCGGTGGAGCTCAATGGGAGTGCTAAAATCATTTCTGTGTTGCATTATTAGCGTCTTTCGTTTTGCTGATAGATGTTAAAAGCGCATGCGCAAGAATCAACTGAAAATGTTTACTAATTTGATTCATGAACAAGTCACTACCCAACAGTCAGTCTGACAATTCCCATTCATTTAATTTGCAAAAAAATCACTACCCAAGAACCAGTCTAATGACTTTTGGTCACTTAATTCGCAAACAAATCATTATGAGTTGCACAATTCTCATTCACTTGTTAAAGAAATGTCTTATTTTAATTATTTATAAATGTGCTATCATGCTTTGTGTAAGGAACAAGGACAATGGTGTATGAATTTTCATGTTAAAAATACATAATCAATTATACGTAAATATTTAGAAATTATTTATATGTTAATTATGTTAATAAACAATATTTTTTATATACATACAAACATATACTGTATATCAAAATAATGACAAAACATTATTCCATATATGCCAGACAGTAAATGAATCAAAAATCCTGGATAAAGATAGCGGTGCCCGGGCAGGCAGCGGCTTACAGAGCTCCCGAGTCCACGGTGTTTAGTGTTAATCTTTGTTCGTCTTTGTCAACTAGTATAAGAAAAGATGTAAATTTAAGTGATAGTAGTACGCAGACATACATTTACGAGTGGCAAATCCTGCTCGATTTCTGAAGAAACTGCGGCAAAATATCCAGTGAGGTGACAGAGACGCTCCGCAGCCTTTGCTTACTTCGGCTGCCTAAGAAGCTGAGCTGCTTGCGAACGTCCGATCGCTGGACAACAAGCTGGATAACATGAAGCTGCAGCGGGCCAAGCAGTAGGCAATGAGTGACTGTTGCATCTTTATTTTGTGAATTTCCCCTTGGGATTAATAAAGTATCTATCTATCTATCTATCTATCTATCTATCTATTTTCACTGAGACATGGCTCCAAGAAAACATTACAGACTCGGTCATCCAGCTAGACCAGGGGTCCTCAATCACAGTTCTCGAGGGTCGCAGTGGCTGCAGGGTTTTGTTCTAACCCGGTTGCTTAATTAGAAAGCAATTCTTGCTAATAATTTAATTTCATGGCTTGTTAGTGCTTTAACTATACTATGTCAGGTAATTCTCATATCCTATATTTTCTTCCTCTTTCTAAGGATATCATCCAAAAGAATATGAAGGCTAAAATGGATGAATAATTCTCAGTCCTTCACTTTTTTCTCTTCACTTTCCTTCCAAGTATTTAATTAAATGGTAACAAGCTAAATGGAGAAATGCTGCTTTCTTTTGTTATTTGCATGTTATTGCTAATTAGGAGCAATTAACCAATAAACCAAGAATACAACTGTTTAAGACTAAAATAAGCCATAAGGGTTCGGAATCTTAATGAGCAAGACAACTAATGTGAAGCAGAAGTGTTACGTGAGCAATAAATGCTTCTTATTAATCAATTGGGTTGGAACAAAAAACCTGTAGCCACTGTGGCGGTCCAGGACCGTGATTGAGGACCCCTGAGCTAGACGGACTGACCATCTTCCGAGCAGACAGAGATGCCTCTTTGTTTGGTAAGACCCGTGGGGGAGGGACTGTGTGTTTATGTGAACAGAGAGTGGTGTACGAATGCTGCCTCAGTCGCGTGACACTGTTTCGAACTGATAGAGGTTTTATCGGTAAGGTGCCGGCCTTTCTACCTGCCGAAAAAAAACAGTTGCGTGCTGGTGGTTGCCGTCTACCTCCCGCCTAGTGCTTCTTCTCGGTACTGAAATGTGGCACTTGGTGCCATGGCCCACCTGCCAAGTTGTTTTGCCTGTCTAAGGTAAAGTCATCCCTGATGGAGGATCACAGAAATTGTGGGAAAGAGGGGTCCTTTCATCGGATTGGCTGGCCCAGCACTGTTTCAGCTATGGAATGGTCAAATGGGGGAGGCAGCTTGATGGATGAGGTCTCCAGGACTCTAAACAAATCCAAATCATATTATCTAAAATCATCTACTGTTAAATTCTGCTACGTACTTCTAAAATTTTTATTTGTATACTGTATTGAGGATTTGTTCTGTGTATTGTATTGTATTGTATTGTATTGACCCCTTTCTTTTTGACACCCACTGCACGCCCAACCTACCTGGAAAGGGGTCTCTCTTTGAACTGTCTTTCCCAAGGTTTCTTCCATTTTTTCCCTACTGGGTTTTTTTTGGGAGTTTTTCCATGTCTTCTTAGAGAGTCAAGGCTGGGGGGTTGTCAAGAGGCAGGGCCTGTTAAAACCCATTGCGGCACTCCTTGTGTGATTTTGGGCTATACAAAAATAAACTGTATTGTATTGTAATTGTAGTGCAAATGCTAACCAGGCACTAGCGGAACTCTATGAGATCATCAGCAAACTGCAAACATTGCACCCGAGGCATTTTTCATTATTGCTTTAAATTATTTATATTATATATTTATATTAAATTATATTTATATTTATATTAATTAATATTAAGTCTCTTCAATCATGACAACTTGAAGTCAGTTCTCCCAAAATTCTTCAAGAATGTGAACTTTGCTACTAGAAGGGGAAGTTGTCTGGACAACGTTTACACGAGCGCCCCTGACGCCTACAAGGCCCTACCCCACCCCCACATCGGCTACTCAGACCATATCAGTGTGTTTATGGTTCCTGCATACAAGTCCCTGCTGAAGCGCACTAAACCAGCCCGCAAGAACATCAGAGTGTGGCAGGTTGGTGCTGTTTCAGCTCTCCAAGGCTGCTTCGAATTGACAGACTGGGGCATTTTCAGGGAGGCTGCTATGGATGGTGACTCCATGAATCTGGAGTATACAGACTCTGTGACTGGCTACATCTCCATATTCATAGAGGATGTTACTGTTACCAAGGATGTTACCACAAGAGCCAACCAAAAGCCCTGGATGATGAAAGAAGTGCACAAGCTGCTCGATATCAGAAATGCAGCCTTCAGATCTGGAGACAAGCCAACCTGCCTCGCAATATAAGGAAAGCTAAGTGGGCATACACTCAGAGGATTAACAAACACTTCATCAGCACCAGAGACACACGTCGTATGTGGCAGGGTATTCAGACAATTACAAACTACAAGCCCAACCCACACAGCAGCGATGGTGATGCCTCCCTACCGGATGAGCTGAACAACTTCTTCGCATGGTTTGAGGCGCAGAACAAAGAACCTGCGAGAAAAGCAACACCTCCCTCCACTGACCAGGTACTCTGTCTCTCCATAACTGACGTGAAGAGGACTCTATCCAGAGTCAATCCACGCAAGGCTGCAGGACCTGACAGCATATCTGGTCGTGTGCTCAAACGATGTGCCAGTCAACTGGCTGGTGTCCTCACAGAAATCTTCAACACATCTCTGAGCCAGTCGTCATTCCCAGCATGCTTCAAGTCGACCACCATTATACCAGTACCGAAGAAGTCATCAGTGACATGCTTAAATGACTACTGACCAGTTGCACTCACGCCAATCATCATGAAGTGCTTCTAAAGGTTAGCCATGTCACACATAAAGACTAATCTTCCTGCCTCCCTTGACCATCTTCAGTTTGCATACTGCTCAAACTGGTCAACTGAGGATGCAACATGCTCTGCCCTTCACCTCTCCCTGACACATCTGGATAAAAAATACACATATGTCAGGATGCTATTTATAGAATTTAGCTCTGCCTTCAACACAATCATCCCTCAAAAGCTGGTCGTAAAACTGAGAAGGCTGGGCCTGAACACCACCTTCTGCAATTGGATCCCGGACTTCTTGATAGAGAGGCCCCAGTCAGTTTGGATGGGCTGCAACACTTCCAGCAACATCACACTGAGAACTGGAGTGCCGCAGGGCTGCATGCTTAGTCCACTGCTCTTCACCCTGCTGAATTACAACTGCACAGCCACGCACAACACCAACCACATCATCAAGTTTGCGGATGATACGATGGTGCTGGGACTGATAAGCAGGGATGATGAAACAGCATACAGAGATTAGGTGGAACGGCTGTCCACATGATGTGAAGGCAACAATCTATCTTTCAATGTCGACAAGACAAAAGAGATAATCGTGGACTTCAGAAAATCACATTCTGCCCACATCCCAGTCAGCATCAACGGCTTAGATGTTGCAACTGCTAGGAGTACCAAGTTCCTCGGTGTGCACATAACTGAGGAACTTACGTGGACGCATAACACCTCATCACTAATCAAGAAAGCCCTGCAGAAACTACACTTCCTGAGGCGGGTGAAGCGAGCAAGTCTTCCCCCTTCCATCCTCACCATGTTCTACAGAGGCACCATTGAGAGTGTTCTGACCAGCTGCATCACTGTCTGGTATGGCAACTGCAGCATATCCGACCGCAAGCACCTGCAAAGGATAGTGAAGACAGCAGAGAACATTATTGGGGTGCCTCTCCCTTCACTACAGGACATATTTTACAAATGCAGTGTCCGCAAGGTCTGCAGCATTGTGCAGGACCCCTTACACCCCTCACATGGACTTTTCACTCTTCTGTCATCCAAGAGAAGATACTGCAGCATCAAAAACAGATCTGCCAAGCTGCAGGATAGTTTTTACCCCCAAGCTGTCAGACTCCTTAACACCATGCTGCCACCTGGGATCTTACACACTGCCTCAACCACCTCTAAAAACAGAACTTTTATACATGCAAGCCACCGTCCTGTAAAGACGAGTGTGCATGTAGAAAAAGAACTGAAAATCTCATACTGACCTTTAAGTATTTTGACACTCTTGATATCCTTCTGCTGTGAAACATTCTGACCTGTCATTGTTTACACATGTCTTAAACAACTATTATCATACACTGATAATTTCTGTATTATCTATATCTATTATTTATTTATTACAGTACATATCTATTGACTATATTTATGTATCTAGATTGCAAATACCATACATTGCAGCAATGTTCATATTGCTAACTACACGTCAATATTGCTGCTACTTCTTTGTCTTTTCTTTGCACAATGTCTTGTCTTGTTTGTGTTTTAATTATAAATTTTAATTTTAATTCGATTTTTAATTTATTATTTGCACATCATGTTGTTACACTCTGGACCCTGAGCTTCTCAATTTCGTCTGTCTCTATACTTGTATATGGTTGAGATGACAATAAAGTTCACTTTGACTTTGAATTGATTCAGTTAACGGGTAGTGCAAAAGAATCAAATCATTAAAGTGAATGAAAATGGCCATTAATAAATGGCTTATTATACTGAGGAAGGGTGGCACGGTGGCGCAGTGGGTAGCGCTGCTGCCTTGCAGTTAGGAGACCCGAGTTCACTTCCTGGGTCCCCCTACTTGGAGTTTGCATGTTCTCCCCGTGTCTGCGTGGGTTTCCTCCCACAGTCCAAAGACATGCAGGTTAGGTGCATTGGCGATCCTAAATTGTCCCCAGTGTGTGTGGGTGTAAACCTAGGCTGTGCTATTGTAAGATTGCCACAGTGTATCTTATAGATGTAACAGATGATTGCCTGATAATGTGGAAAAGTATTTTCTTTTTTGTTTTTATTATTTTACTGGTTGGTGTTGCTAGTTTTTGTCTTATTATAAACTTGTATTCCTTCTTTAGTCCCTTGCTGTGTAGCAAAAAAGTATTGCTTTGCTTTTTGAAGATGGGCTCGACTGCGTTAAGGAAGTTTGATTGACTTAACAATCTCACATGCTACTCACATCAGTAAAGTTTTGTGCATAAACTCAAAAGATGTAATCAATACAGGAAACATACAAAAATCACCAAGCTACCTCCCAGTTAATAACTTTTGTATTATTTGCTCTCTTTCTTCAACTCCTTTTAAGCATAAAAGAGTTTTCATTAACTGATACTCTGAAGTCTTCATATTAGACCCTATTCTTAATTGTAAGTTTTTTGTACATTTTATACGGCCATCTTCTCACATTTCTTCTTCTGTTGTGGAGAAGCTCCCTGATTATTCTGATTCCTATTATTATAAATTAATTTATTTATTTAGGTTCAAATTGCTGCGTACCACAACTAACCAGACCCAGGGGTTTATATACCCAAAAGATACGCTTCGGACGTGACCGAAACAAGAGATAAAGGGGTGCCTATGTGAGACACATGGGGTGTATTGTATTCAAATGATTATTATGGGACCTACATGCTCCAAGTTGCTTTTGTAATTCAACTAAAAAGCAATAGAAAGACTTTAATCTTTCACATTGTGCATCCCAGCTTACATGCCGAGTTTCATAGACTTTTATAGCACCACTGTGAGTGTGGGACGTGACTGACTGGTGTGTTAATAAATGACAAGATGAAAGGGGAGCACAGCTCAACAAATAACAGCTAACAGTTAACAACATGTGGGGCAGAACACTAAACAGTAAATATAGGCAAACATTGTGTTAACTTATCCATTTTTTAGTAGAAAGATTTTTGCAATATGCCTGATAGAGTTTCTGGAGATGCCTTGAGAGGCAGTCTTAACTTCTATTTTTTGTTCAGTACCATCACTGCTAGGGAATACCAAGGTGACAAATCCCATAGGCCATTTCTTCTGCAAAGTGGAAGGGTACTCATGTCCCTAACGTGTCCAGAATTCATTTGTAAAGGCTTGCACAGGTGATGTTTCCATTTCTTTGCATGTAGGTGTGTTAGGCTGAGAGGTGACAGTGTCAAGAGTGAGCCATACTATCTGCTTCCGTACATTCTCTGCTATCCCTCCCTCTTGTGCTGACTGTGATGACACTTTTTGGACATCTTCACTTTCACCTGCCTGCACCTTTGTAGAAAATGGGTGGTCACCTGAGATGCGTGAAGGACTCCGCAGCATGACGTCCTGTTGTGCTGCAGGTGATGTTTCCATTCCTTCATGTGTAGGTGAGTTAGGCTGAGAGGTGTAAGCATCAAGTGTTACATGCTCTGCTGTCCTGTTAGCTTGAGATGTGCTTCGGTGGCTGCGGATCTCATGATTTAGTAGATTTGTTTTAACTGCTAATATTTCAGCTTCAGCTACTGCGGCAGCAGCTTCTTTTCGGACTTGCTGCCTCCAGTGCAAGTGTCTCTGCCTCCATTCTTGCTCATATTCTTTTAATGGTAAGCTCTTTCATTGCAAAGGATGCGTGTACCCACGCCGCTTCAGCCAACGCATGAACTTTGGTTTGCGGAACTTTTTGCTGAGGCGTTGGAATAGCGCGTGTCTTGAATTGGCCACAGAAGCATATTCGGTTTTGTATACCTTCTCCATGTCTGCAACGGTTGAGTTTGGGCTGTATAAGTTGAACCGAGTACTTGTGTAGCGAGCTACACCAAAAGAAGACTGCCGATTACAGGCAATTCAGGAGTGTCAAAGTGAATAAAGCTGAAACGCTTAAGGCAATCAGTTAGTTCCCAGTTCGGCTTCCGTGTGAACTGATTTTCTCGTTTATGGCCACGAGAAATGCCAATCTATATTGGAAAGCAGAGCATGAACAGCCCTTACTGCGCTTCAACCTGTCAGTAGGCGGAGTTGATTTAAAAGATGCCCTGGATATGCTGCACTCCGATTTGTGGTGTGAATACTGTCTTTCAGCCAAGTCGCCCCGAGATCCTCCCTTTGATCCCTGGCACGAACGTTGCTTTACTTAGCAGATGTGGAGCAATATTCTGTGGTCCGTCCTGCGCTGTGGAATTGCCCTTTAACTACGTTGCCGTAGGATCCTTCTTTGATCGTGGCCAGAACGTTCCTTAACTTAGCTGTCTTAACGATTCTCTTGCAGTCAGTCCCGTGACGTGGTTTCGCCTTTTTACTTTTCTGCCTCACTCCGCGCTGTCCATGCAACGTGGCCACAGAGTGCTTAAACAACTAGGCACATCCACATAAAAACGACAAGGGGTGAGCTTTCTTGAAGGCGTTTACTAGACGTACCTCGTTATAAACTGAAATATATACAAAAGAAACATACAGGTATTTACAGGTGTAGAACCAAAGACAATAAAGAATGACTTACAAAGCAATACATAGCAGAGAGTATACATTAAACAATGAAGCTTTAAAAGCCACTTACAAGGCGATTTCCACGGTTGGATCAAGACAAAGAGAGGCACGTAGACAGAGGTTCAAATTGCTGCATACCACAATTAACCAGACCCAGGGGTTTATATACCCAAAAGATACGATTTGGACGTGACCGAAACAAGAGATAAAGGGGTGCCTACATGAGACACATGAGGTGTATTGTATTCAAATGATTATTATGGGACCTACGTGGTTTACGTGAGTTTCATAGACTTTTATAGCACCACGGTGAGTGTGGGATGTGACTGGTGTGTTAATAAATGACAAGATGAAAGAGGAGCACAGCTCAACAAATAACAGCTAACAGCTAACAACATGTGGGGCAGAACAGGCACTAAATAGTAAAAATATGTTGTTAGTCATATGTACAGTAACTAAAAATAAAATTGTGGGGTGCCCATAAAAGCATTAATTTAATTCAATTAAAATGCATTGATTCATTAAAGTGAAATTTATAACTATCTTAACTATGCGAAGAAAATGACAACTTATATAAAAGTTGAGTAAAGTATGTAGGATAATGGTTAGAATTGGAAAGATTTTTCAAATTTAGTTTTTTTTTTTTTGAATCATTTAAGGAATTTGTGTTACACCTATTTTAGATTAACTGGGCTACCATGCCATTATACAATTAAATTAACCTGACGTCAGTAATAAAAATGCAGGCATAGGGAAAACTCCAAAACAAGGAGTGACATGTGCACCAAACCTCTATGAGCCACATCTTCAAGTATTCCATTTTAATAGATTTCTATATATAACAATGCAATAGTTGCCAAAAGTATTCAAAATCACATTACAAATAATGAGCCAAAATTGTCATTTTTTTCTTTGTATTGAACATTTTAAGATGTTCTGTTCCTGTAAAGCAGTACCTCTGTTTAGATTAAATTTTTATAGAAGCCTCACAAACATGTGGGTGGAGTGGTGGCTCTGAGGCTAGGGATCAGCACTGGCAATCAGAAGGTTGCCGGTTTGAATCCCGTAAAATGGCAAAAAGGGTCTCTGCTTTGTTGGGCCCTTGAGCAAGACCCTTAATCCGCAATTGCTCTGTCCTCGTTATGACTTTAATCTGCATCCATCTCTGCATGTAGGCCCTCCTGCAGGGAAAAACCTGGGGGTTGGTGGCAGAATTGGCACTCCAGCCACCATAAAAAAAAAAAAAAAAAAAACTCACATTGTTCCACTACATCTGAACTAGTGTGGTGCTGAAGTATCACCCATTGCATGGCTGCACTCAGGTCCTAATCTGGATCCTGAGTTGGTTTGTTGTGTGGTGGGTGCGGCACTGCACTGTATCAGTCAGTGCTCCTAACCTCTCTCTCCCTCTTTTACAAACATGCATAATTACAAAAATAATCATTTACTACATAAATGTGTACCGAACTGATTACACTTGGGGTAGTGTAAGGCAAACAGAACATGAAATATTAATCTAAGAACAGAATAAAAATTAATGCTGCCTGGCAAGGCAAACAATACAACTTAAAACTCTCTTTGACAGACAGCTTCTTATGCAGGATAACTTGCTGCTGGGGTAGAACTCCAACCTGACTCCAGAGTTGAAGAAAGAAGACATAGAAAATAAGCAGAAGGTCTCTGTCACGTAGACGTTAGAAATCGAACAAAGAAGCATACACCTCGCAACTTAACAAAGATATGTGGGTGCATTGGAAACACAATGAAACAAGCCGTATATCATGCTGCGTACAGTGAGGAGAGAGGTTTCCTAAACTAAGTGTGTCATTTATGTGACTAGTGTCCACTAGAAAAGTCACACTTCATATAATTGATATTTTCATTTCATTATTAGCTTCATTACAAACAATCATTGTTTATGCAAAAAAACATTATTTCTATAAATTAACACCGCACAATAGCTCCATGAACATTGCAATATTTGGTATATTGATAAAATGCTTTTATAACTGCATTAATGTCTCTAAGCTTTTTGTAACATAGAAGCATAAATGTCCAATGTGGCCAGAGTGGTGCAACTGATGGTGTAAGAAACCATTTGTTTGAGGAGACTGATATTGCCCTGTGATCCAAAGCAATATTAAAAAGAAATAAATGAGCTGAAAAAGGATTCCAGAAGACTGAAAAACTATAATGAATGACTCAGTACAAACCAACAAAACAAATTTCTGAGCAGTGCAACCATTAAGATATTTAACACAGGTGTGCTGTTCTGGTGAGTAGTGCAGAAGAAAGAGATGATTTAGACGTCTCATCTGTTACATAATAAAAAAGCTAAAGGTTTAATATTACTTTTGGCTTCTCTGTCAGTTATGCTGTCTTCTTTTCTTTTAAGAATTTTTGTGATTTTTATCCCATGTAAGCTGGGATGCACAATGTGAAAGATTAAAGTCTTTCTATTGCTTTTTAGTTGAATTAGAAAAGCAACGTGGAGCATTAATTAGCTGCTTCATATATTAATTCTATAACTTGTTGTTTTGGAAAATATAAATGACATACTCTTATCGCTATCTTTTAAAAATGCACAAATGTAGAAAAGCTTGTTTTATGTTAAAAATGTACTCTTTCATGTTATGTTGCTGGCAACCATACCACATACACTCCAGAACAGGTAATCCACCTGCAGCTAAGGATGTTTGGGCCCAGCCAGAACATGGAATGGAAGACCATCTAGGAAAAGCTTGTGTTGCTTCTGGCAGAGGTGTTGGTGAGACCAAGAGGGGGTGCTTACCCTGTGCTTTGAATGTGGATCCCAGTGCCCCAGTGCAGTTATGGAGAGAGAGAGAGAGGTTAGGAGAACACACTGATACAGCGCATTGCTGCACCCACCACATTACAAACCAACTCAGGATCCCAGATTAGGACCCGAGTGCAGTCATGCGATGAGTGACACCTCAGCACCACACTAGATCAGATAGAATGGAACCATTGTGAGGTTATGGGGACACTGGGTGTAAAATTGGTGCCTTCCTTAAGATGAGACATAAACCGAGGTCCTGACTCTCTGTGTTCATAAAATATACCTGGGCATCCTTCCAAAAGAGTACAGTGTATCCTGATGTCCAGGCTAAATTGCCCATCATGACCTAACCCATTCTGGCCCCCTAATCATCTCCTGGTCTCAAATTGCCTACTATTTCTCTTGCCCCTTCACTACCTAGTTACTAATGTGTGGGTAGTGTACTGGCACAAAATGGCTGCCATCACATTATTCAGGTGGGTGTATAGGTGGAGGTTGAAGTGGCACCCCCTTCCCTTTGAATAGTGAGAAAAGCAGTATAAAGGTAAATACTGATAATTATAAGAATATACATAGGCAACAGACACCTATAATATTTTCACTATCGCCACTCCAGAAGGCAGCTAAAGTGATGCTATGAATTTACACACTAATTACATACAATGCTAATCCAGCACATTTAGTAAAGTACAACCCGTTATTTTTTTTAAATAGTCTCACTGTTACATTATGGATATTTGCACTGTTACACAGTTTCTTTTTTTTCTAGTTTTGCTCTGCAGGGAGTGAACAACAGAATATAAGAAGATGGTTTGCTCAAATCTATTATAATCTAACTATTAAATATGTGAATATGGATATATCACAGAGTCAACGCAATACTGTTCTTCTTTTCAAATCTATAATATAATTCAAATGTTTCAGGTAGGCAGTTGTTTGAATTGTAGGTTTTTATCATCTCAAAACTGATTCAAGACTCTCCCTTCTCTAATTATTTAGCATTTCATTTTCTAAAAAATGATCCATTCATTAAATTGACCTTAATGATTAGTATGATTACCGGTCACTAAATTGCAGATGTGCACATGACTACAATGCATCTGTTATGAGAGACTCAAGAAGGAGAATTAACACATAGACTGTAATTTTAATTTATGACTATATTTCTTAGTTGTTAAAATGTATTCACATATGCAAATACAGTAAAATGGACCAAGCATTATTCATCCTTTAGTTAAAATAACATTTACACAATTTTGAAACTTTTGCTCCTTTCAATTACCTTAATGAGGCAATCATTTTGATTTTCAAAATTGTCCAATTAAGAAATACTGTACATACAAAATGGGCAGACGTAAAAAGCAGATGTAATTTTCTCTACTGTTTTGCATGTTTATTACTTAAAACTGAAGAATAAAAAACGTACACACGATAACTAGGATTTCGTGTTTAAGTGAAAAATGTGCATTACTGAAATTTTATATTGCCTTTAATCATGTAGTGTACTTGTTGCAAAATATCTAGGTATTCATTATAGTTAAAAAAATATTGTTTTAAGCACTGACTTATGTGCCATCTGTTACTTGCTCTAATGCTACTTTTTTCTTTCTTTATGCTGTTGTTTTTATGTGTTTACAGTATATATACTCTGTTTATATTTATTGCCATGTATTGCTTTCAGGCTTGCATAAATAACACTTAGATAAGTCACTTTAAACACACCTTATTCTTGAGCTTGATGGAACAATTTTCTTTTAAAGCACACATGGTAACTTTCTTTACTCATTTGACTCCAGTCATGAGTTACTGAAAATTAAAAGAATTTAAAGGCATCTCCATTAGCACTATTGATTGAATAGCCCTTTATCCATGGAATAACCAAGTTGGTGAGTTTCTGACATACCTGATTTAGTTTTTCTTTTGATTAGTTAGTAAACCAGTATCTTTTAAACTGTTTAGGACTGCCTGATGGCATGTCAGGTGTGAGTCCCATTCATTACTAAAAATGAATACCCAGAATGAGGGCATAAAATTTATGATCCATCATATATTGAAATATCAGAGAGGCCCATGAGGCCCAAATCGGAGCCTAACAAATTCAAACAAACCATCCGCAGTGGAGAATGCAGTTTTCTCACTACTAGATTCCTCAAGCAACACCTCCCAATATTCCTTAGTTGGATCTAAGGCAGAGATATACAATGCTTGACCCACTTTTTTTAACAAGATATATACATGAGGCATGAAGCAGGCATGACATTTAGAAACTTTATTCAAACGTCTAAAATCTATAAAAAAAAAAGTATACCGTACATACTCATGTATAAATCGGGTCTTGAAATCCGAAAAATCGATCATAAAATCAGACCAGACTTATACGCCCATTCAAAAATGTGACACATTTTTTTTAACATCTTCTTACCTCCTCCCATCTTGCATCAGTTTCACAGACGCATCAAATTTTGTTGCAGCACCGCAATTACCAATTTCTTTCGCTACTTCAACGATGTTTAATTTAAAACCAGCTTCATATTTTCTTCTGATCGATCACTCCATCATAGATAAAGGATGTTCTTACGATAAAGGTGTATGAGGGTGTGAGATACAAAAAACACAAATCAGTGCAAACGTTGCTTCAGAATAGATCAGGTATTACCATGTGGTCATGTAGGTACAATAGAGAGAGAAAGAGAGGTTAGGAACATGCGCTGATACAGCGCATTGCCGCACCCACATAGAAAAAAAAGGCAGTGTGCTCTGTGGTTACTCTCTCAGGTGGACATTAGCATATTATAAACTCTTGGACCAATAGCACGTTTTCCGCATTCAACTTATACAACTGACATTATAAAATACCAGAAATTATACAGTAAAATCAAGACCCGATCCACAGGAGAACTAATCCATGAGTATATACGGTAGTTCTGGTGGGTTCCGGGACCATTATAAATGAAATTCACCACTCAATCTTGCTTTCTCTATTTACATCTGTAGTAATTCAAGCACTTGTTTCACCTCTTTATGTACCACTAGCTTATGAATTCTATATGGGCACACTTGCATCTTAACACCAGGCTCTATTATTATTTTATTCTATACCATATTAGTTTTCTCAGGTACATTCAAAAAGAGTTCGCTGTTCCTTTGTATTAGAGAAATCAATTGCATTTTCTGTGTGTCAGTTACATCATCTTCTGTGGAAGTTTCAGGGTCATCATAAACAGCTGCTGCTGTAACCAATGTTTTGCCATTCTTTTAAACGATTAACATGTTGCGTTGCGGTGGAAAAACCTACTGGTATCTGAAAAATTATGACACCAGTAAATTATTAAGTAGAGTATGAGGATGATAACTCGACGCATGTGGAAAGGTATTTCTATCTGTAGGCTTATGGTAGACTGTGCACATAAACGTGCCATCTTGTCGTGTGATCATCCTGTCATTTTTTTATGTGTATAATTCAAAGGCTATAATTCAGGGTCTCTTTTGCTGCATACTAAGATTAGAAGATCCTTGGAAAAGGGATCAATACAGTTCCAAAACTCATTGGAGATTTTACTCCTGGTCCAATTATAGCAGTGTTCTGCCATATCCCCCTCTCTGGTATTGACATACATGTTCTGTCATCCTAATACATGCAAACTGGAACATTTTGAAGTCATCCAAGAGACTACACAGGAACTTGATATTCAGGTGGAGGCGTTTAATTATATGGTTTTGCATAACCAGATATATGAGGGTTATGCCAACCCGTGTCTATTGGATGGAACTGACACTTTCTAGCTTGAGTTTGTGTGGTGATCATGAATATAATTCTGGGGTCAGTGTGTTGTAATGTGTGTTGATTATGATTAATGTAAAGGTAAGACTTTACTGAACACTGGAATCTGTTATATGATGAACCATGTACCAAAATCATTTCTAATGAGTGTGGTGATGGTATCTGATTTCTTTATTGTTTTTCATTTATGAATGGGTTATCATTATTTATCCCTTTGATAATACTGAGTGGATGAAATTTATAAGTTGACTTCAAGCCCCCCCCCCCTTTTTTTTATGATGGGTGGCAACTCCATCCATCCATTATCCAACTCGCTATGTCCTAACTACAGGGTCACGGGGGTCTGCCGGACCAATCCCAGCCAACACAGGGTGCAAGGCAGGAAACAAACCCCGGGCATGGTGCCAGCCCACCGCAGGGTGTACACACACACACACCAAGCACACACTAGGGACAATTTAGAATCGCCAATGCACCGAACCTGCATGTCTTGGGACTGTGAGAGGAAACCCACACAGACACGGGAAGAACATGCAAACTCCTTAATGCTATCATCGGGTGTTTAATTATTTATCTATGATTTTATTAATACGGGATAATGAGAATTCTTTTATGTAGTATAATTTGTTTGACATATTTGCTTTGATTATCTAAGTTGTATTGAGATGTGCAGAATAACTAACTGTTCAATAAAATCTGCAGCAAAGGGGTCAGATATCACACAGTATAGGAAAACCTTTTTTATAATAAAATTTGGAATTTTTAAATTGTGGTCATCCAGTTCTTTATAATATTCATTATCTGCCAATCATGTATGTTTAAATGCAAATTCTTTTCAGTCTTTAGATGAGTAGGAGAAAAGCACCCTTGACAAATCTTAACGATCTGAGGAAAAAGACTATTTAGTTTCCCTATTCACATTTGCAAGGGAAAAGTGTCTGAAATTGCAGAAAAAAACTGTATATTATCCTCCTGTAATTCACAGGAAGTTGTAAAGTCTCATACTTTTTAACATCACCACGAACACATCAAATGTCTACTCATTCCAGCCTTTTATAGCTGAGCTGAAGCAACAGGTCTCGACTGATGACACAGACATAACTGTCCAGTAAAGCACTTCTTGCCCTGCTACAGAAACACAGAAATTATCTTTTTTTCTCCATCTTGGATGTAGCAATGGAATAACACTCTGCATGCTGGAAAAAGGCAACATCCTCAAGTAATGTTATCCGGTTGACCACAGTGGAAACAAATGCATCCAAGCTAAAGAACTGCTACTATGATGTCTTCTAAAAAGATTGCTTGCTCACCCCTTTCCCTCAGCAACCAGCAGAGCAACAGTACTTTGGTTTACTTGAGCAGAACTCTGAGGGTGAGGTTCCAGTATAAACTTGGGTCAAGCATGATTTCTTCCTCAAAGAGGTAAATGAAGGTGAAGTGGCAGTTTGGAATTGGGTCTCAGTCTAGGGTTGGGCTCTTGAGCAAAGCCCTTAAACCTGCAATTGCTCCGTCCTGGGTATAACGTTAATCTGCATCCAGCCCTGCATATAGACCCTCCAGCCTGCAGGGAAAAACTTGGATTGGTGGCAGAACTGGCACTCCAGCCACCATAAAAAAACCTCACACTGTTCGACTCCATCTGAACTAGTGTGGTGCTGAGGTGTCACCAGTTGCATGGCTGCACTCAGGTCCTAAACTGGATCCTGAGTTGGTTTGTCATGTGGTGGGTACAGCAATGCGCTGTATCAGCGCATGCTCCTAACCTCCTCCTCCTGGGTAGCCCGCATGTCTTCCTGCTAAATCCATTAGTTAATCATCACTTATTCTGTTCTACAATAGGTTCCACATGATCATCCCAGAATCAACTCTGCATTAGAGTCAGAAAGCACTGAACATGAGCTTTTATTAAACAATGAGGATTAATGTGCCAAACACATAATTTATGCACTTTTCCAAAAGAAATCCAAGAAGAATGTTATGAATTTATGAAATGTCATAAAATCATAATCATCTATCTTGTCAAGGGGAATATTCCATATAGCCTGCTGAGAGCATCATCAGTTAACAGTCAGGTATTGTGATATTGTGGGTACTGCGGAGAACTGGCATACAACTCATATTTCAGGCGCTATGTTAATGCTGGCTGGGTATCAATGAACTAAGTAGAAAAATCAGGAGGGGGAATGGAGATTTTTGTGAATGTGCAATGGTGAAAAAGGGAACACAGTACAATTAAAACTAAAATGTGTGATCGAATCATTGAAATGTGGACTGAATTCATCCATGTAACTTCCCAAGAAAGTAAGTTGCAACATCAAGGCTGACTCAGTAACAGAATTGATTCACTCTGTACTAATATCTCTTTGATGAATCTTTCTGAATGCTGGTGACGTCAAACAATAAATAAATTGTCTGTTAGGCACTGCCCAATTGTGGACATTACTGGCCTGACCAACCTGCACTGTTCAAATATTAATGACTTTAAATATAAACCTGGGGCACAATCCAAGTGGGTCTCACCTCATCTTAATGCTACCTACAAGCCTGTTATTGACAGCAGCAGCTCTCTGTTGTCCAAGCCAGAAGTTATTATGTGTGCTTTTTTTGGTGGTGGTGGTGGGGAGGTGTTTTTGGGATTTGTTCATATATTCATATACTAGCAAAATACCTGCACTTCGCAGCAGAGTTAAAGAAGTTATGAAAAAGAAAAGGAAACATTTTAAAAATAACGTAACATGATTGTCAATGTAATTGTTTTGTCACTGTTATGAGTGTTGCTGTCATCAAGGATTTGATTATCATTATTTCTTTCAATCAGGTTCGTATTTGAAGGACGTGTGTTCAAGTTACATTCCGTGTTTGTCAACCGTTGTAAAGATAACAGGTTTCATTCATTGAAGTGTTCACTACCCAAATCGCTACTCGTGAATCTAAGATGTTTAACAGGCATTCCCTATATTAACTTGTGGATTTGCCTGCGAATATTTAGCGGCAGCGTGTCTATAAACTTGTGGATTAGCTCGAGAGTATTTAGCGGCAGCGTCTCTATGAAGTTGTGGATTAGCCCGCGAGTATTTATCGGCAGCATCTCTATGAACTTGTGGACTAGCCCGCGAGTATTTAGCGGCAGCGTCTCTACAAACTTGTGGATTTGCCTGCGAATATTTAGCAACAACGTGTCTATTAACTTGTGGATTTTTCTGCAAGTATTTGGCGGCAGCGTCACAAAGTTGTTTCCGTCTAGCTGCATCAGAAAATGTACCACAATGTCTGACACGCCTCCTTTTTACTGTTTTCTCACAGCTTGGATTGCTGCTGTCAAATTCGGTTTGAGTTTAATGGTTTGTTTCAATTACGTTAGTATTTGCAGGACTTGTTGTGTTGAAGTGACATTCGGCATCTGTCAAGCATTGTAAGCATACAACCGGCCTCATCGATAACTTCTCATCCAGCTTTTGAGAGTTTAAACATTCATAAACATCAAAGTGTCCACTACTCAAATTGTCTCCTGTGAATCTAAGATGTTTAAGAGGCATTGGCGGTTCTGCAAAGGTGTAAAATATTTGGCCATTTCGGTACACCTGAAAGCGACAACTGAACAATTCAGCAGCAGCCATCAACTCACATGCAGAAGCATAGGTGAAGGGCTTAAGCATTTCACTCTTATAGTGCTCCTGTGTAGTATAATTATCTCCTGTACCATCATCAGTCCGCACCTTGAACCTGTCCCAGTCATTCAATACATAAGACACAATGTTCCTCCGGATATCAAGATTGAGCCTGATATGGCTGTGCAATATGTAACACAGAGAATGGAAAAGGCAAGCGGCATCTCCGGGCATGGAAACCACTCGATAAATGACAATTCTTTGATCGATGGTGATAACCTCGATAGACATCTCACCACCCAAATCACTACTCGTGAATCTAAGATGTTTAACAGGCATTCCTGGTATTAACTTGTGGATTTGCCTGCGAATATTTAGTGGCAGCGTGTCTATGAACTTGTGGAATTGCCTGCGATAACTCTATGAACTTGTGGATTAGCCTGCAAGTATTTAGCGACAGCATGTCTATTAACTTGTGGATTTTTCTGCGCGTATTTGGCGGCAACGTCACAAAGTTGTTTCCGTTTAGCTGCATCAGAAAATGTACCACGACGTCTGACACGCCTCCTTTTTACTGTTTTTTCACAGCTTGGATTGCTGCTGACGGACGGCATTATATGGGCAGGCAGTCAATTACGTGGGAGGCGTGGGGATGGGGGACGCAACTATATACGTATATACGTATATATGTACGTAAGTAGGATTCAATTATGACCGTTATGCATAGAATTTCGAAATGAAACCTGCTTAACTTTTGTAAGTAAGCCCTAAGGAATGAGCCTGCCAAATTTCAGCCTTCTACCTACACGGGAAGTTGGAGAATTAGTGATGAGTGAGTCAGTAAGTCAATGAGGGCTTTGCCTTTTATTAGTATAGATTTATTTATTTATATTTTGTGGAGCTTCTGTAAAATTTGTATTTTGCATTGGGGACAAAAAAAGTATAATCTAAGAAAGTGGCAAGGATGGTAGCCCAATTTCTTATGTTCCAGTGATGCACTTAAAGAAAGCACATGGAAAAACTACAGTCTAGAAAAATGGTATGCTGAAGCATTTAATGGCAGCCGGTGAGAAACAACTCTGATAGTACTCCCTGGAGCAGTGTGGTAGAATAGGCCTTGCTCTGAAAGTGCACTGTAGAATGACAAGTTTGTTACACAGAGGATGCAAGATATTGTTCACAACAGACAACATCTCTTCCAACAGTCTTCTCTTTGCTACTACCTTCAGAACTTGAATAGGTAAGTAGAAGAATTTGTTGATTCATTATATCACAATCTTCTAACCATCATCAGTTAACTAAGTGGCAAGATTGCCAACCCAATTTCTTTAGTCCTAGCACATCAGAGAAAGACTCAGAGACACGCAGTTGGGAGACAAATGATGAACAACAAGGTAAAACAGTGCAGAGTGATATGAGTAGAGGTCAGATGAGAAGGAGGATGGTGAAGTGAAGGGGTACAAGCAGCTGAATCAGCTTTAGCAGCTGTACAGAGTAAAGTAGCACAAGCCATATCACCAGAAACAGCTTCTCACAGAAGCAAAAGTGGACAAAAACACAAGGTGCCACATAAGTTCAGTATCTGTAGACTGCAAAACATGTAACTGCGGCAGTGTGTGCCAGGAGACATGCTGCATTGATCATAAAAATGTAAGTTTGATATGTGACTATTGTGCTGAGTAACAGACTGTGAATGTGTAACTATACATAAATACTAAAAATTAAAAGTAATTAGTATTAACACGTTTATTTAAAAAGAAGTAAAGGGAAGAGAGTTCAATAAAAGTTTGGACAGTTATGGTTATTTGTGGCTGGATTTGCATATTTATGTTTGCCGGGTTAATAAAGACCCTAGGTATGTAATGATGCTTGTCATAAGGATTATGTCTGTCTGCATCACCTTACATTCTACTCAGTGGATAAACACAAGAATTAGGGAAATCTTGCTCTTTCTGTGATTTATTTCTATCTGTTTGGTTTTGCTAACTTTAAGCTGCACTATTCAATGATATAATTCATTAGGGCCTCTTTGTTTCGTAGTTATCCAAACCATATGTGTTCAATGATTACAGAGTTGGCATGCAGGTGGCATGTCACTGAAAAGTCTGACATGAATGCGGTGAAGAGTGTTGCAGCTAGACCCTTCCTTGCGTGCCACTATGTTTTTGAATAACTCTACATACCAGTCAAACAGTAAAGAATCTGACTGACTGAGGGAGTGCCCACTTTCTTTGAACTTAACTTAGTTCTGTGGTGTTAAAATTATAAGACACATCAAAAAGCATGACCTTCACATACAGTCGCTGCATGCCCTATTCAGATATAAGTAAACCATATGTAGCATACACATGATGTAGTTTAAAAGAAAAACTGCAGAAGTTCCAATCCAATGATGTTTACACTTGGGATCTGACATGGCCGAGTACAAGCCTCTGATGTGTGATATTAAAAATGCAATTAAAATATGTAATAATTAAACATGTATATTTATCATAAATTATGTTTCATGGAAAATTATTTATCTCCACTATTTTTATACAAAAAAGCTCTGAGAAACTTGTGTATTGCCATGGCTACTATGTTTTCTGCCTCATTAAAATGAAAATTGAATAGTAAGTTCTAAAACAAACTAAATCTGTTTTTTTCTCTTTATATTACTTAGATTCATAATTACATATTGTATCTAAAAAAGAGCTGGAGATTTCCTTTGGATTATATGTAAGGACATGATGCTTTTGTAAGGCACTATTGATTATTATTAACACACCTAAAGCATCATGCTACTACTCTTAAAATACAGTGCTGGTTACATGAGAGCTTGCAATATGAGGTCAAGCTGCAGAGCGTGCCTTGCCCGTGGTAACTCTCTTCTTAGCTTGCATTGCAGATTCTTTTCGATCCACAGGATGGAAAGTTAGGTGTATGTAACCTTTGCACTTGTGTCAAGTTTTTACAGGGGAGTGTGTCCATAAACAGAAGGATTATTATGTATCATGGAGTATTATGTGCAAGTAGACTGCTTTGTCAATTTTATCATAAGCACGGTTATAAACTAAAGTTGACAAAATAAGCAGCAAGTTGAAAAAAAGTGGAGGATGAAAATATTTTCACAGTTGGTCAACATTAAACCAAATGGAAGCCCTGAACCAAAGGTAAAAAAAAAATATTTGAAGGTTCCTATGTCGTTCGTACAACACAATATCTCATATGTACAAAAACTATCTGGTATGTACAAGATAGCTGGCTGGTTTCTCAAACACCTTTCACCAGTGAGAAGTGACTTACACCATTGAGAAACGTTTGCAAGTTCTCACTAGCTTTCTTGAAATTAGTGAAAAGCGCAAACGTGCATGAGAATTGGTTGTAAGCTTTCAACAACTCAGAAGGTGGTGAGACCCTTTCAAGTGATTGAATTTATATGGTTCTCATCACGTCAGCCCTATTTACTGTATGCTGTATTCAACAGAGACAAAAACACACCACAGAACTGCATGAAAAGCAAATAAGTATTTAAACATATTTTCAAAGTAAATGAGGAGAAAATAGCAAAAACATTTTGTTTAAAAAAATAGGACATTTTACATTCCAATTTTCTGCTAAAAGGTAAAAATGATGGTATTGCACCCAACCCCATTCTTTTTAGAATATTATGGGAGATACTCAAGGAACGAGAACTTCCTCTGCTGCTAGTGTTTACAGTGCCTTGACAGCAAAAGTGTCACAGTGTAGAATCCTAATTTATACAGATAAACTGTTACATAATGTATGGAGTAATTATACATTTGCAAAATTAATATTTGAATGCTCTTTGTGTTTTAAGGTTACAGCTAGATTTACATTAACTCTGGTGCCTTCTTTATTTTGATTAGCTGTGTGATGGCTACGGGAGAATCAGGGGGACTGAAAATGAAAAGAGAGAGCTTTAAGATGACTGTGCGGCTACAATACAAAACTGTTGAGATGACTTTCTGTTTGTGTCTGTTTTCTGTGCTTCTAAACTGCATCAAACAAATTCAGGTTTTTACAGTACTATGTAACAGGGCCCTCTGTCACTGAAGGTTTTCATGCACAGATAAATAGTGTTAAATAAACACCATAAGTTTAAATATGGGTTAACTCTTAAATGGTTACTTCAACACATTATAAGAGTTAATTTCAATGGCAATTTTACTGTGTGCCACAGAGCTGAGCAGTATGGCCAAAAATTTCTATCACAATATAATTGAAAAATGTACATGGTTATGGTATATATCATGGTATAATCAATTTACGTATACTTTTTGGACTGAATCTAGTTTAGGCTAGATTAGGCTTTTGTTGGCCCAATCGAACAGGTTAATAGTAGGTAGTTGTACTGTCATGTTTTTTTTAGTAATGACTATTTTAATCAACTTAAGCAGTAAGAATAAAAATAATACAAAGAGCATAAAAGAATTTCAAAATGAACAACAGAGAGTCAGCAGAAAAAAGATTAAATATACAGCATTGGATACTAAATAATATCAGCATATAACGCTAAATGATGATAAAAACAAGAAACTCAAATTAGAATAACAGACCATAAACCAGAATAAAAAAGAAAAATACAAATGCTACAAGAACATTCTGAACAAGAAATATTGTGATACAAATAAAAATTATCCTGCACACCTGGACAGAGAGGTAAACTGAAAGGGTAGGGAAGTCAGGGTCAGTTAAATAAATAAATGACAATAAGGTTCACTTTGACTTTGACCTTCATAATTGTCATTGGTTTGTAGTACAGTAATTTCCTGATTTTTCATATCTCAGTAAAATTCTGCAGAAACGGTGTTAATACTATGATAACTGCAAATGAGTTTGAATTTACCCTTTCAAAAATTGACAGTTTTAGGTTTTGGCTAATGAAGAATGTACTATTGAGTTATCACATTGTACTGCATACAAAATATAACAATGCAAAATACAGACTTTAACATTAATACAATAAAAATGCCAAAACTTTACTGACCATCGATTCTACTGTCCACTGTTACTGTTATTGCATGCATTTTGTGTAATGCATACAAGTTTGTAAAAATGCAATCACTGAAACAAACACACTTATCAGTTTTAGGCGATACACTACTTAATTCCACATGAACATTCAAATTTAACTGCAGCAAGCTGAAGCCTGTGTGAACTGAGCAGGCACCTGTTTTTCTTAACCAGCTCTTCGTTTCGCTTGTTATGTGAATGTGAGGTGACCTCATGAGCTGTCTTTGTTTTTTTTTATCCATCTCTACATTTGTACTGTCGTACACTACAAAGGTAACTGAATGGCTACTCCCTACCTGCACGCGTCTGTTTACTGCAAGTAACAATGGCTTCATTATGTGATATACCCAAATAAAAATGATGTATGAAAATTTTTATCAGTTGACAAATTTTTACTGTACCACACACCACTGGCATGCAATTTGTGGATTTTCAAAAATTGTATGATTAGTCTGACTGACAAAGCATGCAATAGGATTAAATTCCTCATTGAGGAACCACTAGAAACACTCATAAGGAAGGGAACACTATGTGATGTACTGTAGCTCTCAACTACAAATTGCTGATTAATCTAACTGTATCTCTTACAAATTAGGCCAATTTCATACACGCATGATTAAGTGGTATTGCACATGTATTTTTTCCCAACTCACCTTAAATAAAAGGCTTGATGAATAAATAATAGTAATAATAAACAAAGACTAAATTTGGTAGCATGGCTGCCTGACAGATTCATTGTCCTAGGTTTGATATCTTCACCCAGATACTGTCTGTGTGGATTTTGCAGGTTTTCCTTGAATCTGTGTGGGGTTTCCTAATCTCTTCAAATTTTCATTGCAGAGGAGGTTAATTTGTACTTCCAAATTGTCTCTGTGTGAGTATTTTCATGAGTGAAGAGCCTCATTTAAACGTATTAATATATAATAGATATTGCGAGAATCAGACCTTTACACTGTACAATCAGGCACAGATTTGTGTCAGTGCAGCTTTAATCTAATGAAACAAAGCTTTTCCTGATAATTGCTCCTTCTCCACTTTTGAGTCCCTGCCCAAAAGATTTCTCTCTGTCACTGTGTGCTTCTCCTGGAAAAACTGGGGCTATTACAAAGTAAGTTACATCTAGCGTGAGGGCTTCTCAACATGATTTAATTTTCGTTAAGCACATTCATGTTACTTGTGCACCCAGTTGCCATCTGATGGTGAAAGTGGTGCACTACACTAGACTTAACACTAGAATTACCAGAGCCTATGAGAAAACTCGTAAATCCGGCCCACCTTATTGAGCAGGAACACTCAATAAAACTGAATAAAAAAAAAATAAAGTGACGGTGAGATACGAAGAAGGCAGATACGTTTGTGTGTCAGCTTTTATCCCTCCAGATCAGAGAATGTCCAGTTCCATTGCCTCAAAACACTACTCACATCTACAGTTATTCCCAGTTTCAAATAAAAACTAACAGCATCAGATCCCTAGGGCGGCAGTATGGATCGTGAGTGAGAGAATAAAAGTGAAAAAAAAGGTAACTTTTATGAGTACAGTACTATAAATGTACATGGTCTGTTATAGACGCAAAGCAAATGTATGTGTGTACTGTATAATATAGCAATAAGAGCAGCTCACTGGTGAAAACAGCAAAAATAGGAGGCAGTGGGGATCGAACTGCTGGCCCTTTTAATACAAGTCAGCAAATCTTACCACTATGCCATGGAAGCTGTTGTATTGTCCTTGAATCTTTTGTGAAAGTGTTTATTTGATCTTTGGACTTCAGGCTTCACACATTCTATAGTTTATGCCTACATTTTGTAACATTTATTACTAAAATATGAAAAAGTTTCTGTTTTAACAATGTGTGTACACAGATTACTGTAGAAACGGAACACACATGAAATACATGTGTTCCAAATAACGATCTATTATTTCCACTCTAAAACTCCAGCAGTTCACTCACTCCCAGATAATCAAACAAGGCACGAGCTGGGAGAACTTAGTGAACGTTCTGCGACGGTGGGGAATGGAATAGCCGGCTGCTTGCTGCTTGTCTTAATCAGCACATTTATAGAACAAAGACGCTGACGGAGAGGTGCAAACAGATTTAAGGTGGGCCAGATTTACAAGTTTTCTTTTAGGCTTTGGTAATTCTAGTGTTAAACAACAGTCTTTTAGAGTACTGTATGTCTGTGGCACACTAGCAAAAGCTAGAAATGGCTGCCAAATTGTGAAGTAAACAGTATTGTAATTATTTAACAGTTACTATACAGCAGATGTACAATAAGACCTTTCAACAATAAATATTTTCAATCATAACATTATGTGTTGATTCAAGAAGGTACAAGGGCATGATGGTTCCTATTATACATCTAGAATAGTTCTGGTTTTCATTTGATGCCTCATAATTTAAGGGGCAAGAGTTAGCATTCTCTGTATTGCTTTGCCCTTCACAGTTAGGGCTACTCTACAGCGTTGGTGTTACTATCCATGGTCTTGTTGCATGTAACTCCTTGCATCTGATGATCTCAATTTGTGGCTGCTAGTTCACACTTGGGACAGTTGTCCATAAGTGATTGCCCATTAACATTTCTGCTGAGGACTTGAAATAGACTCTAAAAATAACACGGCATTATGATCTGTCTGGTCTCTGCTGACAATTTACATCACAGACATTGCAATTTGCCAATATTTTTCAACACAGCCATTACCTTGAGTAGAATGCATGTGGTTATTTGTAATATGGGCAAATTCTCATGCATGGAGAAAAGTTATAAGCACTTAAAGTAAATTGGGGCTGTTATTTGGTAATGCATTCCTGATGAAAGCTGCTTTCAGTGTATGCATCACAGCTCTAGATTTTTGGATTGAAAATAAGTCCAACAAGCATAATGTAGTCTGTGTTATTACAGAGGAACAGATTTTTTTCTATGAGCTCTCATGGATTATATGGCATCTTTGTGAATTAAAATAGTGGGTGTGAGTGGTTGTGCTAAACACAAATAGAAAATATATTCTCAATATAGGGAACACATTAAAAAAAGTCTACCTTTTTTTGGCATACTGTTTTTCAATGAGTTTACACATTTTATCTGTTACTGGATAGCACATTGAATTCACCCCAAACAAAAGTCTCTTAAGTTTATCCCATAAATGATTTATTGGTCTAATGATCAAGCATCTTTAGTTAGGATAAGTTGATATATTTTTTTTGCCATGACCATTCTGAAGTACAGTCATGTGAGGATTATGGGAGGGTTTATTAAGTACTGGCAATATGACAGAAGAGCAAAATAAAGGAGAAAGAAAGAGCAGGTAATATGAGAACTGTTAATTACTGATAAGTGCTATTGTGCGGGAGAAACAATTAAAATTGGTAAAATGCAATGCAATTTGTGTATGTGACTTTCTGACTCTTCTAGTTCTGCCTACAGTGCTAAGACTACACCCAGGACTTTTTTAGTAGAGGAAAGATTTTATATAGGCATAGATTTCTTAAAACGTATTGTTCTGTAAATCATATTTATAAATTTGTGAGTGATAATTATGTGGCTTTTACTATAAAAACTACAACCAACATTGAGAATTCAAAAAAGAATCTACGACACAAGAAATAGTGTATCTAAATCGGGAGTAGCAAAAATATTTTAGTTTAGAGCTCACTTCAAGCAATTTTTTGTGATTTTGTGTGAACCACTTTTTTTCTGTAATCTGTACATATGAACCTTTCGTAAAAAATACAGCTTGTGTCTGAAGAGTATAGCAATCTTATGCAAAGTATCACACAAACATGTTGGTTTGGACATGTGCAGAGGAGAGATGCTGAGTATATTGGGAGAAGGATGCTAAGGATAGAGCTGTCAGGGAAGAGGAAAAGAGGAAGGCCTAAGCAAAAGTTTATGGATGTGGTGAGAGAGGACATGCAGGTGATGGGTGTAACAGAACAAGATGCAGAGGACAGAAAGATATGGAAGAAGAAGGAGAAGAAGATGAATCATATTTAACCATTTTGCATTTACAAAAGACATGTTTGTTTAACTTTGAATAAATCATCTTTAAAAGTTCTTTATAATATATCCAAATACCGTTATTGGTGATGTCCTGTAAAATAGACTTCTGCTGCAAACTCTTCTACACCACACAATACCCCCCAACTCACTATAGATGCTTTCCACAGTTCATGCAATGGAAAATCATTTGCTGCTACAGCTTTAGCTGTGCATATGTTTGTAAGGATTGGTGAAATCCTCAAACTTTTCTTTACTAAACAGGAGTGTAGGAAGTGAGGAATTCCCAGTAGTGCACCAAGTGCACCAATTAAGACACAACATTGGGATATATTATGCAGTAAACAGGCAGTTCTTCAAGGTGAAGTGCTGGAATCAGGAAAAATGGGCAAGCATAAGGACTTTCACAAGAGCCAAATTGTGATGGTTAGACAATTGGGTCAGGGCATCTCCAAAACAGAAGGTCTTGTGGGGTGTACCTAGTATACAATGGGTATCTACTAAAAGTTGGGCCAGGCAATGACAATCGGTGCATTGGTGAAAAGGTTATCGGTGCCAAAAACTCATTGATGTAGTGAGTAGCAAGGGCTAGCCCATCAGATCCAATCCCACAGAAGAGCTACTGTAGCACAAATTATTGTAAAACTTAATACTGGCCAGGACAGAAAGGTGTCAGAACACACAGTGCATTGCAGCTTGCTGTATATCAGGTTTCATAGCTGCACACTGCTCAGTGTGTCCATGCTGACTCCTGCCTGCTGCCGAAAGCAAATACAGTGAGCAAATGAGTGTCCAAATTGGCCTGATCTGACAAATCATGTTTTTTAAGATGTTGTGGACAGCCAGGTGCGTGTGCATCATTTACCTGGGGAAGAGATTGCAGCAGGATGCACTATGGGGAAAACCAAACTGGTGGAGGCAGTATGATGCTCTGTTCAATGTTCTTCTGGGAAAAATTGGGTCCTGTCATCTATGTCGGTGTTATTTTGATGTTTACCACCTGTAAACATTGTTAAAGACCAACAACACCTCTTCATGGCAAGGGTATTCCCAAATGACAGTGGCCTCTTTCAGCAGGATAATGTGCCCTCCCACACAGCAAATATTGTTCAGGTGAGGTTTGAGGAACATGTCAAGGTGCTGACTTGACTTCCAAATTCCGCAGATCTCAATCTGATCAAGCATCTGTGGGATGTGCTTGAAAAACCACGTCTCAATTTACAGGACTTAAGGCGTATGCTGCTAACGTCTTTGTACCTGATACCACAGGACACCTTCATAAATCTTGTGGAGTCCATGCCTCGAAAGATCAGAGCTGTTTTGGCAGCACAAGGGGGACCCACACAATACTGGGAAGGTGGTTTTAATGTTGTTGCTGATTGGTGTATGTTTGGTATTATAAAGTGAAGTGAGAAATCTTTATTTTTTATACATTATTTTATTTTTTATCTTATTATTATCATATTTTTTACACATTTTTCCGGTATATGTGTTGGTGTGGTTGCAAAGAAAAGATGTTTAATTCTAAAAATGCTCCTAATTTTCTATGCATGGCAATGGTATGCCTTTTACGGGAACAGATTGGATGTGTGCCTGGATGAAGAGCATAGGTGTGGCACAAGCCCTTGTGTGTTTTCCTCTTCTGTCCTCTGCTGTGAAGACAAAGACTCACAATTACACCTCTGTCCCCGACTGTTGACTCAACAACAGAGAAAAGCTCACCTTTGTTGCCCAAGTCTATAAAGTTGTTAATTTGTTTTTGCCCAAATGATCAGTGATTGAACATGATTAAACCCTTGTACCCCAACTATTTTTATGCATTTTGAATTTTGTTTTTTACCCATGCAAAGGCTTCAGCTAGTTAAAGCAATTTTGTGCAAAGGGTTGTTGTTAAGTACAGTAGTTTGTATTAATCACTTTGCAAGCATTTTACTGATAAATAAGAAATATTTTAAATGTTTTATGGCAATTTTGCTTTTTCAGTTGTGCATGTGAATGTGTGGGTTAATATAGTAACAGACTTTCATTTTTCCTGTTATTGTGGTGGGGAATTGGTTAAGCATATTGTACTGTCTGGGAGCAGTTTTCAGTTGAACACTAGAAAAATACAGGTATGTTTAAACTTACATTTGCTACAAAATCTCAAATTATATATGTACTGTTTTAAATAAATATTCTATTATCAAAAGTCTCTAACTGTTGTGATTATACTCCCTAAATTTCTCCCTCTGTGGGAGCACCAAAGGATGTGCTTTACATATTAAAGTTTACATATAATATTATTTCTCTTTTATAAAATAAATAATGTAGCACTCAAAAGCTCTCAGTATACAGTATAACACAATATGATTGGCAATAGAGCTTTAGTAATCTTTTTCTGTGTGACATCTGTTAACCTCTCAAATATGAGCAGTACAGCATATTGTTAGTGAATCTGTGCTAGAAGTTATTAGGAGGTCTTCTGTCTGTGCAGAAACTGCAGGTAAAATGAATATTTGTTTACAGACTTGTAATATGAAATTAATCGTTTCCTAAGGCAATGTAATGTGTTCTGCACAAAGTATTTTATATATATGTTTTTTTTTATTCCAAGATATTATGTTGGTTACAGTGGGAAATAGAGGGAGAAAGATATCACCAGACTCTCAATAATTTGTTTTCCTTTTAGGACACACTGATTTACATAAGCAATGGAACTTTAGCTGCACTAATAACTCCAGTCAGTACGCCTGCCAAAAGTGAATAGAAACCAAAGCACAGAGGGAAATTCCAGGGGAAGAGTGCAGACATGATCTGAAGTCAAACCTAAACCCCCTACAGATGTAATTACCAAAAACTGAAATAATTACATTTGCCCATTAAGTGTTAGTTGCAGCATTTTTTCAACACATATCAACTACTTAATTCTTTGAAAAATAGTTTGCAATTGAATGTTGTTTATCCTATACAATAATATTAATTATCCTATTTTTTAAATTGTAAATTATTTTTTGTAACACATATATATACAGTATTTAGGACATGTGTTTAGTGAAAGAGTCTGTTGTAGTAAAAGCAATACTTTGGAACTGGAGGATAATGTCAGACTTTCTTGGGCTATTTTGTTTCTGCCTAGATAATGTGAAGACACAACGTACTCTCCACACTTCTATGCACGTTATTTTCATGAAAGCTGTAATAAAGTGTGTAGACATTGATTTTAACTGCTGTATGTGTGAGTGGATGTCATTTCCTTAACATCAATAATATAAAACAGAGCTAGCAGATGTTTTTCAAAACTATACTGAAAAACAAAGAATGGTGAATTAGTCTGTGGCATTATATAGCTGTTGATAGTAACCAATTTAAAATAAGACTATAAAAAGTAACTTAAATAGGATTTGATGAAATCTTTACACCACTGAAACAGCTCACAATAATTAAACTTGCTTCAATGGAGTATATGATTCTGCATAATAGGCATACGAGTATACTGACACAATCATTCTATATATAAACTTCAAGGGCTACGTTTGCACTGTAAGAGTTCATTCAACATTGTACGTTTTGATGGGTACAACAGGGGAATACCATGGCTCTAAAATATTGTTTATATCATCATCAGAGGTTATCTGTGGGCATCCCTACTACATTTTCAAACTGCCATAGTTGCTTGCAGCAGCCTTCTCTATTCAGTTATCAGACAAAGTTAATTCAGACTACATTCTTGCCCTCGTCTCAGATACAAGAGAAGTTCTTTCATCTAAAAAAACTGAACAAACTGAAATAGATGTGTCCAAAATGTCTCCAAAATACTCTTCCTACTCTCAAAAATCTAAGATAAAACGGAATTAACATTAAAAAAAGAAAATGGTATACAAAATGTGCCTTTGCTTTACCAACATTTAAACTTCACATGGTGCAAGCAATCTTAATATGTCCTATCACTAGCATGAAATATACAGTACAAGTGGTTTCTTCAGCCTTTGACTTTAGTACAGTCATCAGGACTGTATCAGTTTCATATTAAGAGATTGTTAGACATATTGTATAATTTTGTGCATTTTATAGGTGTTTCACACAAGGACTTCATTTCTGTGGATTTTTTATTTGATATTGTGACGTGTGAATCCCTGTCTTGCATCCCAAAACACGAGACTGAGTCTCAGTAGTTTAGCAAAACCAGCTTTATTCAGGTTGAAACAGGAACAGCACAATTATTTTTTGTAGCAGGATCTGCCACTCTCCTATACAGAGACACAACAATCAAGCTGGGTTGTGGCCAAGTAATACTGTTCCCTGCATTTACAATATTCCTAGCAACACCCATCGACGACAGGTGCTTATAGCATGACTGCGGTCGGCTCGGATTTGCTTTTGCCATGAGCTGCTGCAGCGCTGGAAGTCTGTGGTTGCCCTGGCGATGGATAAGCGGTCTTCCATAGATGCGGCGATCGTGTCTTTGGGACGCTCTTCGGTGTGTCATCCTGTTGGGGGGAGTCCCAAAAGAGTTTAGAAACCTCACAATATCTTTTTGACAAAGTTTGGATCTTATTTTCTTTATTTACACTTTGGCATTTGGCGGTATCACAGTCATCTCAAGATCAGATAGACAGATAGATAGATCTTTATTTATCCCAAAGAGGAAATTTGGCAAATTTCAAATTTGACAAATCTGATGTCACAGAAGTGATGATATTTAAATATGGTGTTCACAGCCTGCATTTTTCCTCAGTGGATATTCAGCAATGTCTCTTTGTAACCTAGTTTCTAAACTGAACTAAGGCCTAGTGCTAGCTTTATGTTTCTGGTTGAACTTACCGGACTACTAGTATTTTACCATGTTACCATGTTTTTCTGTACCTTCTCCAGAGAACAGCATACTAGTGGACATATCCTACTCTGACAAACTCAAACAATTAAACTAGTTTTGTTTCGAGCAAAGGACACTGTTTGGAGACCTAATCCAGGTACATAAAATCCTCAAAAGCTTTGATAAAGTAGATCCAGCAACATCCTTTCAGCTTAAGGGTGAATCACGTACTCAAGGACATCAATGGAAATTAAGGGGAAGTTCAATTAAGACTAAAGCCAGGAAGCACTTCTTTATGCTAAGAGTTATGAGACTCTGAAACAAACTACAGAAACATGTAATTGAAGCAGAAGCCTTGACAAACTTTAAGAAGAAAAAGGATGAGATACTGGGATAGCGTACCTATTCACTAAACAAATGGCTTAATAGACTGAATGGTCTTCTGCAACTGGTCGAATTTCTTATGTTTTCCTATTTTTCAATGCACATCTCCCATCTGCACTCTTACCAGTCTTTCGTCAAAGCTGATTTTCCTTTAACTGCAAACTTTATCCCTGTGGTATTCACTTACTGCTTCTTTTTTCTTTTTTTACAAAAACACTCAATAAACAGGTCACTCTTTGGGATTTGTTCTGTCAGTCAGGGAGAACAAAATGCTATCAATTGTTCTCTTTTCAGAAAATTCAGAAGTGACACATTGATGGATAAATATACTTCCTGTTAGTTAGCTAGTGATTGAAAAATCTAATTTTTACAAATTTAATATCTTAAGAAAAGGAAAAAAATAAGATTTTGGAAAGGAAAGGTAGTGAACTGGCAAGCAAAGTGAAACATATTTTGCATTTTTCTGGCTGTTAGATCCTATAAAGGAAAATGAGAGATTTCACGTCTGTGTTACACTTATAGTTCTATGTCTTTCAACTGTGGGCTTAGTAGGCCAAGAAGCTCTTAGTCAGGAAAATGAAACATTTTAACGTTTTATGAAGGATAAAACTCAGATAAACTACAGTGTTTGTTATAAAAGAAAAAAGAACCAAATATGAATTGCAATTTTTCCTGAGATATGAATAAAAGAGATTTCTTGAGTTTAGTGGAAAAATAAAAAAGAAATGTTATCATTATTTAAAGCTAAACAGGAAAATTCAGGTATATGGAAGAGTGAAACATGAAGACGATCTGTGAAGTACAGAGAACACTTTTTAGTTTTAGGCTTTTTAAAAATTGCTTTCACATTGTTTTGTATGTTCTAATATTTTTGTTATGTTTACTGGTTTTCTCGTGTCTATGGCATAATATTCTGTGATTGCTGTTGCTGCATCCTGCCTGAGTCGGCATTTGATGTCACAGCCATTGTTTTTTTATACAAGAACACTCACATTTTCATCAGATGTCATAACTTTGACTTGGGGGGGGGGGGGGGGGGAGAATTATGATCTCAGTTATGATTCAACAGGCACACAATTATGGCATCACATGCATACTGAAGAGAAAAAAAACATACTAAAAAAGGTTACTGCATCTCTGCATGCCAAGCTGGGAAACTATGGACTATCAGAGGGAGGCAGATTCTTAAAATATTACTACTGCCCAGAAGTAAAATGCCCAAAGCAGCTTTTAGTGCCACGTGAAGGACATGATATGACTAGTTTAACTAACACCAAGGGCACCTGAATTTCTCACCTAGCAAAGAAAAAAAAAAGATTGAATTCTTGAGGTGCTGGCAGGAGACCATAAAACCTAGTAGTTAATGTCCCCTGGCATACAGTCCTTAAATAGGGATAATTGAGACCAAGTTGCCTCACTAGGAAGGTAAACAATCTCTGAGTAAGACCTGCCCCTTTGATGCCTAAATGGAGCTCATGGAGTTTTGGACACCAGGGACACTTTCTAACCTGTTATCTGAGGGGGAAAAACTGAAAAGGTGATATTAGGCAACATTTCACATTGCTCTCAACAACTGATGACATGTTTAGCAGATATTATCATTATAAATCATAAAGTGATATATTTGATTAAAAGTCTGCAATTGATTCCCAAATTCAGCAAGCTCTTTATCCTAGTTTTTTTTCACCTGTGAAGAAACAAGTAATACCAGAGTTTGGCCCCTGTAGAAGACTGGATGATGTGATGTGATGAAGGATATTACTGAATGCCCAGGAGAGGCTGAGTGGCCATTTAGTGTAGGTCAACAAATCTTTGTATTCTTAACATAGTGTGTGATAAAGTTTTCTCTGGGTTATTATTCTCTAGTGTTTTTATTTCTTCTGTTGTAATCTGATCATACCTATTGTAGAATAACAAACTAGTGTTTGCATTGTATCATCATTTTATAGCATAAATATGAAAGGGTATTAACAACTTATAAATCACTTTATATATTATAATATGTGGATTCTCATTCTTGTGTGTTGGGGTTATATTTCTTATCTTTACTTTGTATACATAATTTCTGTAACATACAATTATATATGTTTTTCAATTTTGCTTTTATTATTAAGGTATTACAAAACTGCACTGATATTTAAGGACATAAGCATAATCACAGACTTAAATAATTTTAGGTAGCAAAAACATTACTAATGTGTATTGAAGTTAAATGATCTTATAATCAATAAGTAATTCATAACTTGATTACAATATAATTTATGCACATGTTCTTTTATTCATGTTATGGTTTACTTTAATCACAGATGAGGATAAGAAATAAGAATGATACTTTTTATTGCTATTTTTTTATTTGTGTATTTTTGGTAGAATTTATAGAAACCATCCCTGCTTGAGTTGCAAAAACAGCAAATCTTTAGTGCCTACGTTTAAATCCTTTCAGATATGTATTTGTTATAATACACATTTTGAATGACTATAATATTTGGCTATATTCAGGACCCTATAACTTGTGGCAAACACTGTAGGAATACTTCTCCTGCAGTACAAATTTTCACAGAATAAATTTTACTTATAATAGCTCAATCAATAAAGCTGCTATTGTAGCCTTAATTATAACTTTACCATGAAATAGAAACCTTTTTATTTTAATTTGTGGTTCAAGGTTTTATGAGTATTTTGCAGTTTTCTCTGTGACTGAACACTTTTCCTAGATTACAGCATTTTACAATAATGAAACCAGAATAATTAACTCAAATTTTCATGTAAAAAAATCTCAAATGTAATAGATAAATATTGACATAATAAACCAGTATGAGACTATTAAATCAAACTATACAATAACCATTGTATGTCAAAATATGCAAAAACCCTTGTATGAAAATGTAAAATAAAAAAGTGAAATAAATAAGTGAAAAATGACGTGTTACTGATAAACAAAATATGTCAGTGTAGAGAGTTTATAATATAGATTTCAATAGTGCATTGGGATACCTTTAGACAAGGAAGACTACAGTGGAACCTCAGTTCACGAACGTCCCGGTTCACGTACAACTCAGTTCACGACCAAAAAGCTCGCCAAACTTTTGCCTCGGTTCACAACCACACACTCGGTATACGAACAAGCCAGTTTCCCTTGCATCCTAAACAGAGAGAGAGAGCAAGAGCGAGTAAGCACGTGCCTTCTGGGGAGGGGGAGGAGGAGATTGCTGCAGTGTTTGCTGAACAAGCCGCTCCTTGTTTTCAATAAGACGTGCACTCTCTTTGTGCTCTACAGTATTTCGTGTGCTTTTGCAGTTAACTATGGCTTCTAAGCAAGTCAAGAGAGGTCAAAAGAAAGTTTTGAAGAAAATTGAAATCGAAGTAAAGAAAGAAATTACAAGAGGTGGAAAAACTGTTTACCAGTTTACTCATTTACCAATCTGAGAACCCTCGTGCTTTCAAGCAGCACAATGTAAACAAAGCCAGACTGCCAGTAATGTGGACGGTCACAAGAACTTTCTTTTTGGAATGGCTGCATGAGGCTTTCACTCCCACCAGCTAAACAGCTAAAAGCACCAGAAACCCAAGAAATCACAAGAGAGAAAACACCTGAAGGAAAACACTTCATGCCAGAACTCGTCTCATGCAAGGTTAGTTTTCTTGGTGGTTTTTGTATTACGGATTTTTCAAAAGTTAATTTTTTAGTTCATAATGCGATTTGTTGCAATGTTATTTTTCTCTTTTTTCAAATGTTCGCTTTTTTCCTTGTGCTTAAAACTCATCAAAAAATTGTTTACATGGAGGACTTCATCGTGTGATTTGTTGCAATGTTACTTTTTTGTTTGCTTGCGAGTTGGTTTTTGCACGCGCTTCGGATTTGTTGTTCGTTTTTTTCTGCTGTGCTTAAAACTCCTTTTACAAACATTGTTTACAG
>JANRMT010062790.1:42772392-42830055 GCA_026402145.1 Polypterus bichir lapradei
TCCTTCAATAAATAAATGATCCCATAAAAACAGAAGTGAAATAGAGGTTAAAATCCAATAGAAAAAAGTCTTCAATAAATACAAGATTAAAACAATGCCTTCTCACGCTCTCTCTTTCGCTGCACAGGGAGAGACTGAATATGTGCAGAAATCATTGGCGCATACGAACCGGAAGGGATACTGGCTTGTTCGTCACCCGAGTGTGTGGTCGTGAACAGATGCAAAAGTTTGGCAAACTTTTTGGTCATAACCCGATTTGTACGTGGTCCGAGACGTTCGTGACCCAAGGTTCCACTGTACAATCCTAATACAACAAACCAAGGGTATGATGTTAAACAGTCCTCTTTGGAAAAAAAAAAAAGAAATACTAGTTGCTTTATGGTAACCAAAATGAGCATATACTCGTATTCAGTGGAAGAGAGTTCAATATTATAATTATAATATATATAAAAAATTCTAAAGTTTACAAAAACAGGAGAAGTTGTAAAACTGCTGCTGTAAAAGAACAATAAATGCAAATTGCCTTAATATTTCAATAAGTTATATAAAGAAAAGGAAAAACAAAAATGCAAAGCAGTACAAAAGGAGCAAAAAAGACATTTTGCCTATAGAATTACACAAACAATATCTTAAAATGAAAGCAGAGATCAAAAACCAGTAAATTGAAATACACAAGAAGCACTAAGCAATAACAGGAGTTAAAAACTAAAACACAAAGCTTTAGTATAATCTGAATTTTTTCTAATTTGTACAGCTGGGACAAACATGCTGGGCTATACACAAAGGTGGCAGGGCAGAAAACAAATAAGACTAAGACATAGAAACTTAACATAATACAGAATTGAAGAAACTTCAACAAACAGCACCATGTTAAATACATACAATACATATAAAACAAAACAAAAAACAGAAGAAAATAAACTTAAGCCCGAGTAAGAATCCTGGTTGAAATATAGGCAAAAATATTGAATGACTTCACAGACTCCACATAAGCCTGGATAATTCTGCCACAATTCATTAATTTTGCTCTATGTATATTTTTTCTAGTAAATTCCTAGATTTATTGTATTTTGGAGGTTAAAATACTTAAGTTGCACTACATAAAAAGCTTTTCTTGTGTTTATGTACATTCATATGTTTCCAACTGACCATGAAAACATGAAGCATGTGTGTTATTTTCAGTAAATAATACATTTACGCCTTCCATAAAAGGAACTTAAAGTGTTCTTCTGCTCAATAACAACACATTTTACAATAAATAGGTAATTGCTCTTCCATTTCTTTAAAAAATATCTCTTTTACGCAGTATTTGTACTATATTGTTTTTAACTCTTTTACATGTAATTGCCAAAGAGCATCCAAAAAGACCAGATAGGTGCTGCTCAGGCTTGCATGCAGAACAGGACTCTGACAATCTGTTCAGTTCTCCCTGAGTAGTTTTGTTTAAAAAAAATAAAATCAGTTTACATTTATATTGAGTAGAGAGCATTTGAGTCTTGCTGTGCATCTTCTCCCTAACCTGATTTGCCTCCTATTCCTTTCCAACAAAAACAGATCCCCACAGTGTTTCAACACACTTTTAAAGTGCTGATCCAGTACAGGCAACCACAGCAAAACACAGAGGACAAAGTGCTTAAAAGACATGGATTGACTGCAGTTGTATTTCAGCACTGCTAATCGATAGCGAGTACGTTTTGATGTCTTTTCCTAAAAGTGAATTAACCTTTGCACTTATATGCCATCAGGCAGCATTCTGAGATACTCACAGATGTTTATGTCAAAATAGCATCATTTAAAGAGAAGTGTGGAATTGTCAGTCATTTTCTTGATGGGATTACGTTTTTGAGAGCATAATACTATGTAAAATTTACCCATGTTGTAGAGCATTTAAGATCCACAATACCTGTATAAGCATTTTAATTTTGCTAAACTTGTCGTACAAATACTGTTTTCTTTTTTATTCATTTTTAAACATTTACAAACATGGACAAAAGCATACTATATCTGTAGCCCAAATCGTTAAACCCGGGATTCAAATTTATCAAGATAAACTTTCCTTCAGATGAGAAGAATAAAAAACCTGCCAATACATTTTTAGTGTAGAGCAGATATGATAAAAGATTACACATTTGACATTTTGTTGAGTAACATCATTTCTAATAAGAGGCCTAAAGTGCTGAAAGCCTAGAATAAAAAAGCTTCAAAAGGTTTGAGGTAAAGTGCCTTTCTATTTCACCTCTTTTTTTTAGAACAGTTTTCAGAGTAAATAATGCATGGACAAAAATGTCAAAATGCTCACAGAATGGGTATCAATAAGAGACAAACACAAAAATCAAACAACATAACAAATCAATAAATAAACAGGTACTGTCCATGCTTATAATAGTCAGCTATTCTTACCACATTTCTTCTGACTCCAAAAAAGTAACTAAGTTTTTAAACTTTTTCCAAAAATTGCTTCCTGATGTAGTTGCAACTACCACCTCACCATAAGGCTATAGGTCACTTCTTTGTAAAGATGTGTGCCTTCTGTATCCAAGCAAACCAGACTGATAGCAGATTCAGATTGGTTTTGATTGGAACACTCAATTTGGCAGCACTGAATCCCACCAAATGCTTAAAACCACACAGATGTGACTGTTTCTGAAATGTAGCCCCTTATGTAGAGGTAAAATTAGCATTAAAGATGGAACTGTGACTAGCAAAAGTGTTTGATTAAGTGATAAGTTTCAGAGATTTTTTTTTCTACAGATTCAGTTGTTGGTTGGTTCTTTTTAAGCTGCACAGTCATGGAACAAACTAGCACAAAATTCTCAATTAGGATGAAGGGCAGTTGGAGACTATCCTGGCAGCAACGGATGCAAAGCATGAAAAGTCGTGGATAAGGTGCCAGTGTATCACTAATGCACACATTTTACACATATAGCCATATTTACACCGAATTATTTTAGAATTGCCAATCAACCAAGCAAGCACATTTATGAGGATGTGGGAGAAAAGATGGATTACTGGGATGAAGATTCCTCCAGAGATTAGAAAAACTTGCAAATCTACTCAGAAAATAACAGGGCATGTGATTTAACCACAGGCCACTGGATTTGTGAATACATGTCATACTTCTGGCTACTTTATCAAAGCTTTTGTGGATATTAAATACCAAGATTAAGTCCCCAAACAGTCTCCTGTGCTCAAGACAAAACAGGTTTAATTTTTTGAGTCTGCCAGAGTAGGACATGTCCACTAGTATGCTGTGCTCTGAGGAAGGTACAGACGAACATGCCATTGTAATGTTTTGATAAATTATTTGAAGAGTAGTACAAAACCTTAAGCACATCACAACATGTAGTCTATTGAGTCTGTCGATGTCTTTGACGATGTTTTAAAATGTGTTTTACTCGCTATGCTAACAATGGAGTTAAACATGTTTGGTGTACAGCATGCTGCTAATTTTGATTTTTATGTACAGTATGTTAGGTTGTGGAAAATATCCAGTTCCCTTGTTGTGCCCTGGGGAACTGTTTACAAAACACATGCATCACTGTTTTACATCCTTGCTTTCGTAATAGGACATATGTGATTTGGTTAAAGACAGCAGCTAAGGTTTCTTTGAACAGTTCGTCCACTCCAGCAAAGGATGTGAATTGCATTTCATTGGCACAATGGATTCAGATAATACTTTATCACTGGAAATTGAGGCCAGCTTCCAAACAAATCTAAGCTCACAAAATTAACCAATAAAACACTTGTTTTTGTCTTCAAGTGAATAGGCCTATATACTCTACATAATACATGTCATACTTCTGGTCAGTCTCTTTATAGCCTGTCATTTTTCTAATTGTGAATTGCCCTGGCAATATCTTCTGATACCCCTGTATGTGGTGCTACAGATGAAGTGCATTACATATAATGCTTACATCAAACTCTTTAGTGCTCAAGTCCTGCACACCCTGAACTTTCTTTTCAAGATTATTCATGTTATTGGTAGAGAACCTACAGATACAGTTTACTTCAAGCATTCTCGTGATTTCCATATACAGAAGAAGTATTATGTTTTGTTGGTATAGCACAATTTATTGTATCTTGCAGGGTTGCTGGAAGCCATAAAATAGTCAAACAGCATTAGATATAAAACAGACACCAACCTTGCATTTCCGTAAAAGTACACACTCACACACATACACACAATAACATGTTAAAAACAGACACAGAAGTAGCAAACAAAAAAACTACTGAGGCACCGAGAGAATGTGCAAATGTTACACTAAAAGCAGCTGGCACAGGATTCTAATCCAGTTATCAAGAAGTTATCAAGATGCCTTTCCTTACACCAGCCCTCTCCATTTGTCACGTGTCAGATTTATTCTATTTATGTTATTCTTCACTTGTAAGTTTTTGTACAGTAAGAAGACAAATGCATAAGAAATATGTGATGGGCCACTTAGCCCAATTGGTCAATTCCTATGCATCAGATACTTCCAAAATAAGATTTCAAGGTTCACAAGGTGCTAACCTCTGCTCCAGTACTAGGTGTTTTGTTTTATGCATCTATAAACCGAGTTCTCATTATGTTGTTGGAAGACTAAGTAAAAGCAATATACTGAAGTATCAAGACAACTTCTATAACATATTTTAAAGTAATTAATTAAATAAATAAAATTTTGTTGTCATGGTACATATTTGCCAGGAATTTACCTTTTTGTTCATATTCTTAAATTTAACAATTGTAGCATAAAGCATCAAAATACAGAATATATGACATGTCACATCAGCATTATATGCAATAGCAGTAAATGATAGTACAGAACATATTATTCAACAAATATAATAAAAAAAGAAAAAGAAAGGTGACAAGGTTTTATTTTTATCATTGATGTTCATAAATGTAGTTCACTGTTCAACTGTTTGAATTCTGTATTGAACTGCTGCATGGAAGATCGGTTTGTTTGTTTTTCTGTCATGGAAGTAAGCATTGAAAAAAAATATGTGTCAGCTTTAATACAAAATCTTTTTTTTGAAAGCTAACATATTCATGTATTATTTAGTTAATGTTGGAATTTTAAGTATGCTGTCATTTTTCTGCTGCTAATTTAGACTCCACCATTTCCTATCCTAAAATGGAGTGAATGGATACATAAAAGGATGGATGAATGCTTGCCACAAAAGTTGTGCCAGCATGTTCATAGTATGCCCATATTTCTTTAATTCCCACACCTAATGAAGGTCCTTTTGTGCTTGTATTAAAAAATGTAATAAAGTAAAAGTCAGACATAATCTTCATATCAAATGAACTACACTTTAAAAGGGAGAGAGAGAAGATTCTAGACTTACTTTAGCAGAATAAACATTTGGCAAATTACAGTTTTAAGTGGGTTTTTTTTAATAAACAATAGCTGTCATTCATTTTCACTCTTCTTTTTCTTGCAAATGTGGTGGCAACAGGGCAAAGTGGACTGATCAGGCCATCCTGTCTTTGGCAACTTTTCCCAGATTTTATAAAGAAATTCCCAAACTAGTTAAGACTGTTTGAAGTTGAAAAAAGAAGTTGCGTTACTTTAGGTGTTTTAGTATCTTCTGCTAACTTATTGATGGTGTGAGACAGAGAGATTCTGGGTAGTCCTGGGTCCCCTTCACTTCAGTTTCCAGAAGATAGCAGCAGGATAACATGAGTGGCATTATAGTACTGAGAGGTTGTGTTAAGTGCAGGAATGTAAGTACTAACTTACTTCTGACACTGACGCTACTCATTCAGAACCTTGTGGCACTCCATACAGTAAAATGTGAAAGTGCCGGTAAGGGAATACTGGTGAGTGCCAGCCCACTATAAGCACTAGATGTAATTCCTCCAGTGTGTCCTGGGTGTCTTTCCAGCAGGCCATGCCTGGTACATCACACATAAGAGGCACCAAGGGACATTCTGACTACACATCCAAATCTCATCTAGTAGGTCCTTTCAATCCAGAGGGGATGCACTTGTACTCCACTTCTATGCAATGCCCTTCTACTCCATGATGATCTTTTATTGCTGAGCTTCTCAGCTTGTTACAAAGCATGAGTCCAGTAACCCTGTGCAGGAATTTCATTTTTGTTACTCAGTAAACAAAACTTGCACTCAAATGTAGATTTCGTAATTTGTTTCTATTTATTTATCCACCCCATTTTTGTTTTAGTATTCCAAAAGTAGACTTTAGTGATAAGGTAAACTTCTTTTTCTAGATTTACTGACACACATCAATATCTACTGTAAATATGTTATTCTCACCTTTTAAATTTGGATATAAGACACGCATTTATTATGTACCACCACTCCATATTTTTCTTACCTACATTTAACTAACAAACTGTATAGCTTGGAGATTTTCAGTCTCTTTGCATGTAGACTTTCCATATTCCTCAAAAAATCCTGCTAATGTATTCCCTGTCCTCTTAAAGTCAGATAACAACTCTCTTTGAAAGCTATTAAAACAAGAGGTGCAGGAGAATTCATTAATAGTATTTCTGAAAAGTATGTGTGAAATCCTTTTACAAATAGTATTTAAGCTAAAAAATATGATTAATGGAAATAGCATGCACTGCTGTTTGGTTTATAAATAGTTATTTCTGCTATATATCAAATACCTTTATTGTTCTCCTTTTTTATGAAAGTCAACATTTCAAAACACAAATACAAAGATTAGCACTTTTTTCGTTGTAAAAATCACTGCTTTTGCGATTATTAATTATATTTAGTAGCTCAACTAGTCATCTCATTATGTGTATTGGCAAAGAATGAATGAATATATGAGTCGGGCGGTCACTGGTCGTGCAGTAAGTAAAGAAATACAATAAGGATTCTACAGTATATTGTCTGGCTGATGTACAAGAAGGAGAGATGAAATCTGGCAGAGACGACTGCATGTCACCAAGTCGGTATGAAATTTAGGTCAGATAAGGAATGAGTGATTGTGATGTTTGGAACACATAATGGGGCTGCTTGGCAAAAATATGCACTACATGGAATAATTCAGTAACTCCACACTTTTCAACAAGGTAAAATCAAGAAAGAAAGAATTATTTGAAAATAGGAACATTCATGCAATCTTTCTGAGACAACCACTGCAAAGTGACAGCTAAGCTGAAAAAAAGCAAGAAGGGAAGATTAAAATATATATCTGTACATGTCATTTATAGATCACATACTGATTCAGAGATGATTTTGATTTTTTTAATGTTTTAGGAGCTATTTAGCAATCTTGAAAAGTGATAGAGTTTTAGAATAAATTATGACCAGAGTACATACATGGTGCTAGTCCTAAAATCCTAATAACATAAAACTTAACAGCAGGAAATATCTGAATTTATTTACTTGTGTGACCTTGTAATGCCTCAGAGAGAAAAACATACAAATGTCTTACTAATAATACATAAAATATTATTAGGCAGCACAAGCCAGAAGAAAAAAAAATGATGTTCTCCCACAGTAACAACAGATTTTTTAAAATGTGCTAAAGTAAAATGAAAAATTGAAAACAAACAAGTAAGCAGACCCAAAGGGGAAAACTACCACCTATTGATTTAATATCATACAGCAGTGTGTCATTATTTTGCACTTGCAAATGGGGTGCTACAGGAGTATCAGGGAGACTTGTAAGGCAGCAAAAAAAAAAAAACTTGCAGGATTCAGTTTTCCATGAAATATATTATAGCTAATTTACAAAGCAATAAAGGTTATCAAAAAGCAGCATGATACAAGTCAAGCATTTTCTGTTCATCTTTCTGTAAATTAGAAACACAATAAATAAATCATTTATTTTGAAATATTTAATAAATTTTCATTTTCTATGTTACCTCCTAATAAATCAGTGTAATGTGTAATTGATCTGCATGTGTTTATATCTCCTTTAACCACTTAATACAGCTCTTTGATTATTCTTTGTAACATTTCAGTTTTTGCACCAATTAATCCTTAAACCTCCTAATGTGAGGTATGCTTATCATTAAAAACAATTCTACAAAAAACAGGTTCACATCCCAACACTACAAATCTACAGCAGTGGTGGTGTGCTGAAGGTCATCTCTTACTCTTCTCATGTGTGAACTGTTCCATAGTTTCTCTAGGCTAAGCTTACCCATTTATTTCTCTTCCTACTTCCAGTCCACTGTTCTTGTTCTGGCTCCTTCAGTTATATTCTACCTATTGTGGTTGTAACACAAATATTTAATGCAGCTGTTCCTGCAGGAAGTCAATGTGACAGAAAGTAAGAAAAGTAGGAAGTGAGTGCAGCAGCAGACAGAATGGTATGTTTGTTCTGTTAACCTATCCTTCTTAGTTAGCCCTTGTGAAGGCATTCTTTATAAGTTATTACATCTTCTTGTTATCCATCCATCCATTATCCAACCCACTATATCCTAACTACAGGGTCATGGGGGTCTGCTGGAGCCAATCCCAGCCAACACAAGGTGCAAGGCAGGAAACAAGCCCCGGACAGGGCACCAGCCCACCGCAGATCTTCTTGTTATTTATCTTTAATATGAGTAACTTTTAGTCAGGTAAATTTTAAACCTAATGTTATATTTGAAATGTGTAAGTTTACTGAGCTTCCAGCTGTTGAGCTGTTGATCATAGAAGCAGCCTGTATTTAAAATGCCATAGTACTTACCTGATGTTTGTATGTGATGTTTATATAAGTTTTTATTAGTGATTGTATTTGTATTTACAGTCTCACACCATTTTATGCGATTAAACGTTTTCAACATCACTCTGTGGTTCCGGGAATTTTTACATGAAGGTGTTTAGCTTACTGGATAACTGAATAGGGGGTTCAGTGAGGCCAGTACCGTTCTCGTTGTTTATTTTTATTATGCATGACCTCATGGTCTCAGAAGTTTTTCAGCATTTATCTTTCATACATTAGTTACTAAACAAATGCATTTAAATCTGCTGTTCATAAGCTACAGTAGATGGGCTCAATAATCTTTCTGGGTGATTTTGTAGTACTAGGGTGTTGTACTGTGTTACCCATTATGGATGTAGTGAGAAGTCAAGCAAAATGACACCTTTTATTGGCTTACTAAAAAGATTACAAAGCTTGCATATTGTAATCTTTTTAGTTAGCCAATAAAAGGTGTGATTTTGTAAAATGTCAACTGCAGGCAGAGACTCAGTCAGAACACTTTTCCTGTTACCTGACTATTGTTTAACAACAGCACTAAAACAATCCCGGCACTGCACACTGGAAACCCAAACCTCATCTTAGCATCAGATGAGGAAGACGATATTAAGAAGTCCAAATTCAAAGAGAAAGTGGATGATTGATTGTCCTTTTCAGTGGAATAAATTTTCAGTTTGGATGGAGGCCATCTAATGATTTTTCAACAAATTAACAACATAAAAAGTATTCTAGCTGTGAAAATTTGGGGTCTGAACTGTTTTACATTGGATAAATAGAATGTGACAGGGATTTGAAATGTTGGCATCAAACACAAAATAATTAGCTGGCAGAGGAACTGTTTTAATCTAATCATTTTACAAGTATATTGGCTACTAATCTGAATACAAATAACAGATATAAAGAATCTCATAGTTTTAGAGTGTTGTTTAGAATGCCTAATAGTTCATTCAAAAAAATAGTAACAAAGGATTTACAGAACAAAAATATCGCTGTGGTTGCTTGAGACACTGGTAAAACCCTGTGTTGCAAAGGGTTTTTGCATTTTAATTTTATTGCTGGTAACTCTGAAGAACACAAAGTTGGTTCCTGTAGCAATGTGCAGAAGTAACATTGTTAAAATGCACACATGGCACCAGCCTAAATATGAACTTTTCTTGTATTTTAATTTGAGGTGGAGTTTCCCCATTTGCAAAGATGTCCATTCTAAGTATAAATTATAGCGGCAGCTTATCACATACGTGGATCAAATACCTCTAAACCTAGGTCTTTAATTGTCCGCTTTGAGAGATTCCAATTTAATCTTAATGTAATGGCACTTCTCAGACACAAACAAGATTATTTTTGAAAATAACCACATTCATATTTTCCCTGATTTCTCACCCTCAACAGCTGCTAAACGTGCAGCTTTTTACAACATTAAACAGTGGTTACGGAAAGCTGATATCAGATACAGCCTCTTGTATCCTGCTAAACTGCAAGTGGATATTCAAGACAAATATCACATCTTCTCCTCCAAGGAGTAAGCAGAAAAGGAGTTAAGAAATCTGATCCCAGTGCTTTTTTGAAATATGAAAGTGAGTTGCATCCTGTCATGGTATGGCAAGAAGATATTACCTGCTGTCTGATCTGCTTGAAATGATACGGGTACCATAATCATACATCCTTTTTTCTTCTCGGCCACTTTTTGTTCATGTTTTAATTATAATTACGCGTGTATGTGTGGAAAGAATTAAAGTAGTTCTTTCTTTTTTTTTTAATTTGGTTATTAACTATTCTAAAAGAGACTGTTTAACATCATACCCTTGGTTTATTGTTATTGTTATTACATTAGGGTTTACTATGCTTATTCAGGGCCACTCTTTAACACCATTCCCTGGGTTTTCTGTCGTAATATTTCAAGACTGTTGATGATTATATTTTATGCTTATAGTCTGTTGACGATTATATTTTATGCTTATAGTATTTAGACTTCGGCAATAGATATCTTGACTTTTTAATCCTCAAATGCCGCTGCTGGGGGGCTTGTTTTTTTTGGACGTGCTCTGTCTCTAGGTATGTCAGAGGACCGGGACTTTGTGAATTGGGGTCCAGCCTCATGTGAGGAGGCAAAATGGGGGGTGGGGGATAAGGGGCGGAGGGAAAGAGAGCAAGCTATATCTAACCTATCCTTTTAATCCTTATAATTTTTCCAATGTAACAATAGGCTGCATGGCAAAAACTTGTGGGAAAATTGGAAATTAAGGTTAAAGCTGTCTCACTTCCAGTTAAGACTACAAAATGACATCAAAAATTCAGAATCAATGTCTTCATGATAGGACAGTTAACTTTGTGAGCTGGAATGTTAAAGGCCTGAATCACGAGTTAAAGAGAAAGAAAGTATTCTCTCACCTAACAGGTCTAAATGCCAAAATAGTATTTTTACAGGAGACCCACTTATTAGGCAAAGACCAGTTCCGGCTGCAAAAAGGATTGCCAAATGTTCCATTCCAGCTTTACAAAGAAAACTAGAGGAGTAGGAATTCTTATACATAGAACAGTCTCATTTGTAGCATCAGGTGTAGTATCTGATCCTGAAGGGAGATATGTGATTGTCATGGGCAACGTATTTAACTGTAAAGTGATTTTGATAAATATTTATGCACCCAATGTCGATGATAGGGAATTCATGCAAAATGTATTTGCATCTATTCCCAATAATAATAATAATACATTTTATTTATATAGCGCCTTTCCCATGCTCAAGGCACTTACAGAATATAAGAAAGAACGGCAGGGTATACAGTATATAGCATTGTACAAACCAAATAAATAAATAAAGAAGATTACGACAGTGAATTCAGAGAAAAAAAGAAAAAAAAAGCATAACAGACAACATAATTGATGATCTAGCACACACATACAGGTTACATGAGCATCTTGACAGAACACTCATAAAATTATAATGGCTGGGGACTTTAAATGTGTTTTAAATCCACTCTTAGATAGGTCTCCTGTCACAGGGGGGATAACATCTAACACTGCAAAGAGAATTACACAGTTTTTAACTGACCACAACTTATCAGACCTCTGAAGGTTTCTAAACCCAAAGTCAAGAACATATTCCTTCTACTCACCAGTGCATCATTGCTACTCAAAAACTGATTATTTCTTTATAGATAATAATTTCTTGCCTGCGATTAAATCTTGCAAGTACGAGGAAGTAATTTCCGCCATAGGATTGTATGTAAATACAATTAATCCATTCCAGACCGTACAAACTGTATGTAAATATGTATTTTTTAAAGATTTTTAAGCACAAATATAGTTAATTATACCATAGAATGCACAGTGTAATAGTAAACTAAATGTAAAAACATTGAATTACACTGAGAAAACCTTGAACAACAGAGAAAACTAACACTGCAAGAGTTTGCGCTATAGCGCTACAAACCGCTCGCTAAAAACACATTTTTTTAATGAGTTTTAAGCACAGGGAAAAAAATTAACATTTGAAAAATCTGTAATTTAATAAACCACCAAGAAAAGTAACATTGCAACAATGCACGCTGCGAACCAGTTGCTGTAAACAGAAGTGAAGTGGAGGTTAAAATCCAATAGAAAAAAAGTCTTCAGTAAATACGAGGTTAAAACAATGGTGGAATCTGTCTCTTTAAAAACAAGCCCGGTGCATTCTTTATCTGCCTTCTCGGCCTTATGCGCCCAGCCCTCTCTCTCTCTCGTGTGTGTGCGTGTGCATGTGTGTGTCTCTCTCTCTCTCTCGTGCGCGCACGTGTGTGTGTCTCTCTCTCTCGCACATGCGTTTTTGTGTCTGTGTCTCTCTCTCTCTCTCTCACATGTGTCTGTCTGTCCTGTGTGTGTCCCTCTCTCTTTCTCTCGCTGCACAGGGAGAGACTGAACAAATGCGGAAATCATCGGTGCGCACAAACCGAAAGGGAAACTGGCTTGTTTGAAAGTTTGCCGTACATTCTGGTTGTAAACCGATTTGTACATGTTCCGAGACATTCGTGAACCGAGGTTCCACTGTACTGAAACTCTAAAGGCCTTCTTAAGAGGACAGATTATTTCATATCTTCCCACAGAAATAAATTAGAAACCAAGAAGTTATCAGAGCTAACCAGTGAAATTACTAGAATAGATCAAGAACATGCCAGGTGTCTAAGTGAAGTTCTTCATAGGAAAAGACAGACTGCATTCAGAGTTCAACCTCTTAACAACCAAAGAAACTGAACAACTCATTTTTAAATCAAAACATCATTACTATGACACAGAGAGAAAGCTAATAAGCTCTTAGCTCAACAAATTCGCAAGCAAGAAGTTCACAATACAATCCTAGCAATCACCAACACAGAGATAAAATCATTGGCCATAAAAATATAATGCACACATTTAGAGACTACTATAAATCATTATATTCTGCTGAGTTCAAAGAAAACAAAACACAATCTAATGCATTTCTGGATACATTACAGATACCACAAATAGATACTTTTATTGCAGTGGAATTGGATAAACCTCTGGTACTATCAGAATTACTAGATGCTATAAAGTCATTTCAGAGCGGGAAAGCAGCATGCCCTGATGGCTACCCTGTGGAATTTTATAAGAAATTCTCCACTCAGCTAGCTCCCCTCTTATTAGCAACATTTACAGAACCTAGAGACAATCAAATTGTACCTCAAACTATTGGCCAAGCATTAATCACCGTCTTTCCTAAACAAAACAAGGACTTACTACAATGTGCATCATACAGACCAATTTCACTTCTGAATAATGATGTTAAGATACTCTCCAAAGGCCTAGCTAGAAGGATAGAGAAAGTGCTGCCTTTGGTAATATCACAAGATCAAACTGGATTTATTAAAGGCCGACACTTAGCTTCCAATCTTCGACTCATGTTTAATGTAATATATTCACCTGCAAAGTCAAACACTCCGGAGTTATTATTATCGTTGGATGCAGAAAAAGCATTTGATATGATTGAATGGAACTACCTTTTCACTACATTAGAGAAATTTGGGTTTGGCCGAAATATTTGTGCAAGGATCAAACTACTGTATGGCAATCCAGAAGCTTCAGTTTGTATTAACATTTGCTCAGACTACTTTAAACTAGAATGTGGTACAAGACAAGGATGCCACTTGTCACCACTGCTATTTGCAATTGCCATTGAACCACTGGCAGTCCACTGTCGAAAAATGCTTATCAGATAAAGGGGATTATCAGAGAAGGACTAGAACAGGAAATTTCTCTATATGCAGATGATATGGTTTTGAATATATCAGACCCACAAAATACTGTGCCTGCAGTCTTAATAGCGCTTACAGAATTTCAAAAGATTTCTGGTCTCAGAATTAATTTGAATAAAAGTGTGCTCTTTCTAGTGAATTCTCAAGCATACAATATTAGACTGGACAATTTCCCTTTTATTATTGCAGATCAGTTTAAATACCTAGGGGTAATTATCATAAGTAAACATAAAGCTTTTTATCAACAAAATTTCGCTGTCTGTATGGAAAAAATTAAGCAAGACTTGCATAGATGGTCAATCCTCCATCTCATTCTAGCTGGAAGAATTAATGTTGTTAAGATAACTATCCTTCCTAAGCTTCTTTTTGTTATTTCAAAACATTCCAATATACATCAGTAAATCATTCTTTAAGCAATTAGATTCAACCATAATCTCATTTACTTGGAACCTAAAACATCCAGTTATCCAAAGAGCGACCCTACAAAGACCTAAGGCAGAAGGTGGCATGACTCTACCTAACTTTCAGTTTTATTACTGGGCAGCAAACAAACAAGCTATAAAAACCTGGACACAAATAGTTGAACATACACAGGCTTGGTCCGCAATAGAAATAAAATCCTGAAGTACTTCTCTATATTCCCTGCTTTGTGCCCCAATAAATGTAAGTTATCGCCAATATACTAATAACCCAATTGTGCTTCACTCAGAATATGGAACCATTGTAGAAAGCATTTTAAGATGGTGAATCTTTTATCTGTGGCACCCCTGCATGAGAACCACCTTTTTCAACCCTCGTAAACCTATGGAGTTTTTTGGAAAATATTTGGGATTAAATTGCTTAGAGATCTTTATATATACAACATGTTTGCATCCTATGAACAATTACATTCTAAGTTTAATTTTCCAGAAACAGATTTCTTTCACTATCTTCAAAATCAGAAACTTTGTCAAACAGAACCTGCCCTATTTTCCTCATCTCCCACCTTCCTCAATGCTGGAAAAAATATTGCTCGGTCTCGAGGGCTCAGACAGTATTTATGCAATATATAAAAATATTTTACAGTCCCTCCCTTTCAAAGATCCAAGGGGACAATGGGAAAAGAATCTCTCAATCAGCATATCAGAAAAGGAGTGGAAGGTAGCAATGCAGAGAATTCAATTGATCTCCATATATGCAAAGCATACAATTATTCAACTCAAAATTATATATTGAGCACATCTGTCTCACTTGAAATTATCCAAAATGTTTCCAGGGCAAGATCCTACCTGTGAACGCTGCAGTCAAGCTCCAGCCTCAGTGGGTCACATGTTTTGGGCCTGCACCAAATTACTGTATTTACTCGTGTACCACATGCCCTCATGTAAGACGCGCACCCTAATTTTTATAAAGAAAATCGAGAAAATTGTTTTGCCCTGTGTACAACGCGCGTTGTGATTATATAGGAAGCGTTTAGAGAGAGAGAGAGCGTGAGTGAGAAGGAGTGCGAGAGAGAGAGTGCAAGTGCGCGAGCGAGAGAGAGAGCGAGCAAGCCCAAGTAGAAGAAGTAAACATTACAGAATTACATTTCCTCGTGTATGACGCGCACCTGATTTTCTAATGCTAATTTTCGGGAAAAAATGTGCACGTGGTACACGCATAAATACAGTAACATCATTCGGGACAAAAAATTTCAAGTGTCTTTGAGACAGCCTTGGTGTCACAATTCCTCCTAACCCATTAACAGCTGTGTTTGGTGTTCTTCCAGATGGGCTTAAAGTGGAGATGGACAAACAAACTGTGATTGCCTTCACTACACTATTGGCACGCAGACTTATTTTGCTAAACTGGAAGAATCCTAACTCTCCTCTTTTAAGTCAGTGGGTAGCTGATGTTTTATATTATTTAAAATTGGAAAAAAATCAAATTTTCACTTTGATTTGGATCTGTGCAGAACTTTTTCAAAACCTGGCAGGATCTAATTAATAATATTTTAGAATAAACTTTTAAAGCACTGAGGAAGTAGATTCTCTCCTCATTTCTTTTTCTTCTCCATTTATCTGTATCTGCCTAAAAAACTCATCAATTTATTCATTTTTACTATTTTTAACTTTTAGTCCGTTGCCCATGCTGTCTTTCTCAGGGTTGGGGGTTGATTTGTTTTCAATACTATTTTTTTGTAAAAAATTATCTTTTTGTATGGAATGATTACAATAAAATTTATTAAAAAAAATAAGTGTAAATTATAATGCATACCTTTTTCTGCACAAATAGAGTGCATGTTTTCCATAGTGTTTTTTTTTTCTTTTCTTTTCATGTAGTCTCTTTATATTGCAGTACTAATGGCAAATAACGATTGGTTACTTGGTTGCAAGTCTTTGTTTTTCTTTTCACAAGAACAATACACACACTCTTAGATATATTGCACCTCGTTTTCCATATTACGCACATAAAACTTTTGGCAAAATAAAACAAATTTAATTCAATTGTTTAAAAAACATCTATCTTTAAGTTTGCAAACTCATACTGTGGGAACTTTCATCTGTAGTTTCAGTCCCAGGTTAAAAGAGCAGGGCACTTGAAATGTTTTTTGTAAATGAATGATTTTGAGCCAGGTGCTCAATAAAGCCAGGTGGGAACTGACCACGCAGAACATTTTTCCTACATGATTCATTGACTTGGAAAACATTTTCTCTTTAGGTTTGGCTCTGAAGAGAGTTCAACCAGCTGGTCATGTAATGAATATACAGCTCTGCAGTCCTCAAACATTTTCTAAAGAATTCAAATGATATAGCAAAACTTTTATTGAATCTTAAGACACATACTGTAATTACTTACATAGCCACTTCTGACTCTGAATTGAAATAAATGGGTTTAAAATAGATTTACATCTTTTCATTTTCTCACATTCAATTAGGGTTCAGATTTTTTGACTGAACACTGCATGCATGTGTTTTATTGTGGAAAAACCGTTCACAAAAAGACACTAAACTAGGCTCATTTTTTATTATTAAATAAAGAGAAATGCCTTCATGTCGTAACTTATTAACCTTTATATACATGTACACCCTGTAATACTCACCCCTGGAAACCTTAGCAGTGACAGGCTACATGCTGTTGGGAGCACAGCTAACAGTCTGCTCATGGTTTTTCTCCACTTAAAGAATGAACAAGGACATCTCCCCTCTATCTTACAGGGCCTGGGTTAGACAGGAACATACCCTAACCCCTCAGCGATTGCAAGTGTTGGTATACCTCAAGGTATTTTCAGTGGGATGATACCAAACTTTATTTCATCCAAACCTATGTTTATTGGCAGAGAAGCCAGGCAGTACTAGGAGTTAATACAGATAAAAGATACAACCTGAACAATTTGAATCAATGTCACACAGCAATCTTTGCATCAGCTGATCCATCTTGAGCAGTTAATGAATCGGTGAGTGTTGCAGGTAGAAATAGGCAGAATAGTTGCCAAATCTTTGCAGGTAATAATTTTCATAAGGAAATAGAACCTGAAGAATCATACAGCCAGCTTCATGCTAGGAGAAGTTAAGAGCCAAACATTTATCAAACCTGAAATTCTTTCACACTGTTTCTTATATACTGTACAGTGCCTTAGTGGCTAGTCATGTAAGAATTATAGAAACAAAGCAGTAGAATAAGAATTCACTTCATTGGCCAGGTACACTAATGATACAAAAATAAATACAAGAAAATAACATATAAAAAGTATAAAATACTAGCCGAAGCCTGCCGTAGCATACAGCATTGTAAGAATAGGAACAGAAAATGGTGAGAATGGAATTCAGTATAACAAAGGCTTAGGAAACCACCGTCGCAGTATAACGAAAATAGCAAGGAGCAAAACCAATGCCAATGGTCGAGAGAGTACCTTCCTGTAGCAGGCTACGGAAAACATAGACGCCGCATTCACTGTGTTGCCCAGTCAACATGATAAGTCAGCGTGTCCGCCCTATTGCGAGTGGTAAAAATGCCATTTAAACTAATACAGGTAGATGTTGAAACCGGGTTTTCTGATGAAAAAACAATAATGTTTTAAACAGTATCATTTACATACAACAGATTTTGGCGAATCGTTTACATGCAATTATTTATATCCATTTATACACTAAATGCGTGCGTATCCCATGGTCTTAGAGTTGGTGGACGGGGTTCTCTGTCTTGCGTGCACTCTCTGTCTTGCTTGCCCTTAGAGATGGTGGGTGGGCTTTGGCGGGCGTGGCTCTCTGTCTTGCGTGCGCTCTCTGTCTTGCTTGCCCTTAGAGTTGGCGGGTGGGGCTCTCTGTCTTGCGTGTGGTGTAACGTCAACGTGGCTCAGAGGTGCATGTGGACTTTTGCACAGAGGCTGTGGGCTTTTGCACTGAGGCTGTGTTTGGTGAGTTGTTGCGTGCCTCGAGAGCAACGCTGGACTCAGGAGGACGGTTACAGTTGGCGTGCATGGCTCTGCCGTGCGTATCCAATGACGCGGTAGGAGGGTTAGAGTTGGCAGGCAGGGCTCTGTCAAGCGTATCCCATGGTCTTGGAGTTGGCGGGCGGGGCTCTGTCTTGCTTGCGCTCACTGTCTTGCATGCCCTCAGTGTCTTGCTTGCGCTCAGTGTCTTGCGTGCGCTCAGTGTCTTGCTCAGTCTTGCTCAGTGCCCTTAGTGAATTATATATATAGATGATGCAGCATATAAGGGCAATACAAAAAATAATGAGATTGTAGGATTAAAATGTCCAGGCAGTCTAGTGTGCAGGTATACATAAATACTGAGTATAAGTTCAGACCTTATTAGTAAGAATAATTGCATGTGCAAAAAAATGTTTACGCGACTATTGTTTTGGCTTTCACTGCATGAAGACATTTGCTGGAGTGAAATCTTTGGAACAGGTGATGCCTAGGGTGAGTTGGGTCAGCAATGAACTTTGCAGCCCTCTTCCTTACCCTGGGCTCATACAGTACTTCAGTGTGCAGTAAGTTACAGCCTATGATCCTGTCGAAGGCTTTGATGATGCGTTGCAGATTGGCCTTAACCTGAAGATAAGTAGCATTAAACTGGCAGTTATAGACAAGGCCAGAATGAACTTGATGATGGCTGTGTAGAATTGGACCAATATTGCTTGAGGGAGATTTCATTTCCTCAGCTGATGCAAAAAGAACATTCTCTGATGGGCTTTCTTAATAATGCAGTTGATGTTATTGTCCCACTTAAGGTTTTGTGACATCATAGTGTCCAGAAACTTAAATGATTCTGTCATCCCAATGTCTGAGCCATTTGTATTTATTTGTATTATGCTAAAACTTGAACACCTTGTAACTTATCAATGGCCATGACATTAAACTCAAACATCACTACAAAAATATAACTGAAAAGGGTCTTAATCACTTGTGCTATATCTTCTACAAGCCTATACATGGTATTATATTTTCACCTTCAAACTCAAACTCAAATCTGTTAACCATACAACTAAATATGTAGATGCCTGAGGATACTTTTTTGGTATTTACATATGTCCCAGTACAGGTAGTCCCCAGGTTACAGACATCTGACCTACAACTTACAAACGGGACTGCAGCTCCAACGCATGCGCCTCAGTAACAGCTGCTCCATCATCTTTGGCATGGGGATGCTGCACTGTGTTCGTTCTCAGTGGGCGGACACTGCAGGCAGCAAACTGTAGTAGAGGTGACTGTATGGTGAACCGCCCCTCGCCGCCCCCATTCATTGTCAATAGCAAGCCTGCTTGTACTGTTACGCACATAGCAGGAAGTTGTCTCTTGTCAGTACATCAGACGTGTTGATGACGGGTGCCTTCCTGCTGTGATAGCGTGTACAGGGCTGTGCAGAAGAGCTCATCTTAACCCTTTGTCTTCACCCTTCAAGAATGTCTCTGAAACACAAATCTGATGCAAGTGGTGGTGATACAGTAAAGAAGAGAAAAACCTTCACCACTGAAAATAAAGTAGAAATAATAAAAAGGTCAGAAAGAGGTGAAACTCCATCATTCATTGGCAGAGCACTTGGTTACAGTCGGTCATCAATAGCATTTATTAAAATAATGTACCTATTCTGACTTACATACAAATTCAACGTAAGTACAAACCTATAGTCCCTATCTCGTACGTAACCTGGGGACGGCCTGTATTTGTCTCTATAAGCCAACAGTGTATACAGCTTCACCTGCCAGAAGTGTTTAGTTAATTTAAGGTTGGTCAGAAAAATACGCGAATTGGAGGACTGCGTTAGGAACCTGATAGCAATTAGGCAAACCGAAAATTGGATCGACTCGGTTTGTTTAGACAATTCGGCTACTTCTGATTCGGCTTCAGTCTCTCCAGGTCCCACTGTAGTCAGTGCACGGCCGAAGTCAGCAGCACCAATTCAGCCACAGGGCGAGTGGGTAACAGTAAGACGGGGGTCTAAGAAGCCAAAATTTAGTCCCTTGGCACCCAGGTCACCAATTCGGACCCAGAACAGATTCTCAGCACTCTGCAGTGCACCTGTGAAAACTGAGAATAAGAAAGTGCTCATAATTAGCAATTCCATAGTGCGGAATGTTAGAATTCCAAACTATGTTAAACCAGCAGTTAATGTTAAATGCCTCGCAGGGGCCAATATTCCTGACATAGAGGCCGCATTGGACTGTGTTGCCGATGATAAAGTATCTACCTTATTGCTGCATGTCGGCACTAATGATATTTATTTACAACAATCTGAGGTATTAAAGAGGAACCTCATCTCTATATGCACCAAAGCTAAAAGAAAATGTCGGAATTTAGTTGTATCTGGCCCCTTACCAAGATTATATAGAGGGGATGTGATTTATAGCAAATGGCGTTCCCTTCACTGCTGGCTAGAATCCTGGTGTGCAAATAAAAGCATAGTGTTTGTGAACAATTGGGATGATTTTTGGGAAAGGCCTGAATTTTTCAAAAGAGATGGTCTTCATCCTAACTGGAGGGGATCTTATGTATTATCCCAAAATATGGCAGCAAAACTGCCTGGCTGACTGATTAGAGCACCATCCAGGCCGCAGTCATGTGATCTTAAATCACAGTCTGTTGTTTACCCCAACTGTTACTATCCTGAAGCTGTTACCCATAGTCCCTGTTGTGGAGGCATCCAATAAATTTAGTCTTGATGCAAACCTTAAATTACTTGATGACCAAAAAATAAGGTGTATAATTAGACCAAGAGATAAAACCAGGCCCTCCACCAGATATTTCTATCTGTAATAGAAATTTACTTCAAATTAAAACAAAAAATATATCACCAGTTCAGAATGAAGCATGCAGTTTTAAATGCTGCTTTTTGAACATTCGCTGTCTTGGCAGTAAAGCTGTTTTGGTAAATGATATTATATTAAGTATAAAATCTGATCTGTTTCTTCTCACTGAAACCTGCCTTAGTAAATCTGACACTGTTTCCCTAGCTGAGGTGTCACCAGATGGATACTCGTTCCTTCATAAGTCTAGAGATTCTGGTTGAGGAAGAGGCCTTGGAATAATTCATTGTAACAAAATGCAAATCACTTCCAAAAATGTAGGCGACTTTGCATACTTTGAAGCATTCATTTTAAATGTTAACACAGATTCCAACACAATTATAGTGCTAGTCTACAGACTACCAGGGCCATATTAATTGTTCATGACTGAATTTAGCAACCTTTTATCTGATCTGGCTATAAATTATGATCACATAGTATTGATGTGAGATGTTAATGTACAAATCAATGTGGAAAATGACATTTTTAGCAAATGTTTTACTTATTTGTTAAATTCAGTAGGATTTTGTCAGATTATCAAAGGTCCAACTCATAATCATAACCACACATTAGATTTAAGTATAACTTACAAAGTTGATATTAAAAATTTAAATATTACCCCATTAAATGAAGTTATTTCAGATCACTACTTTATTACATATGATTTAGTCCTGCCCTTGCCAACACACTCACAGATTAAAACAAAGACAGTGCGACATCTACATTGTAATTCTGCTTCAACATTTATAGATACTTTGAGCAAGTTGAGGGTAATTGTGGAAAACAATTTAGATCAGCTAGCATAACATTATAATGTGACTTTGAGAGATGCTCTGGACACAGTGGCTCCCCTTAAAACAAAAGTGATCAAAGCACATAGAAACTCTCCCTGGTTAATGAAAACACTTCAGTTCTTAAATTAGAGTGTTGAAAACTGGAGCGCAAATGGAGAACAACAAAGCTACATGTCTTTTAAATTGCATGGACAGAAAGTGTTGAAAAATATAAAAAAGCTGTCCTTAAAGCTCGCTGAGAATACTATTCTACATTAATAGATAGTAATAATAAAAATCCTCGGGTACTGTTTTGAACAGTGGCTAAACTAACAAGTGGGAATTCAGATCTACATTGCAAAGTACCAACATATATTAGCAGCACAGACTTTATGAACTTCTTCAATGACAAAATTAAAAATATAAGATCCCAGATCTCAGCATTACAGTACAAATCACATACTACCTTAGCAGACACAGTCTCACATTGCATTCAGCACTTTAGTAATTTTAATCCTGTAACTGAGCAGGAAGTCTTAACTTTAATTTCTAAAATGAAACCCAGTACTTGTTCCCTAGATCCAGTGGCAACAAAACTAGTAAAAAGTGTAATGGATGTTCTTGCAGTGCCTATTCTAAACATTATCAATAGTTCATTATTGCATGGTACAGTACCTGATGTACTAAAAGTGTCAGTCATTAAACCATTACTTAAAAAGTCAGGCCTAGACCCACACATACTTAATAATTATAGACCTATTTCAAATTTACCCTTTCTCTCTAAAATACTAGAAAAAGTAGTCGCCAGTCAGATTCAGTCACACCTTGTGCATTACAATTTATTTGAGAAATTCCAGTCTGGTTTTCGCACTGGTCATAGTACAGAAATGGCACTAACACGGGTTGTAAATGACATTCTGATATCCTCTGATGAAGGAAATTCCACTGTAATTAAGTTGTTAGACTTAAGCGCAGCATTTGACACCATTGACCATTCTATTTTACTGCACAGGCTAGAAAATGGTGTTGGGCTTACAGGCACTGTGCTTGCTTGGTTTAGTTCTTATTTATCAAATCGATTCCAATATGTGCAGAAATGTGCTGACAGTACTCCATCATTATACACAGAACTGAAATATGGTGTCCCACAGGGCTCAGTACTGGGACCTTTACTGTTTTCAATTTACATTATATAATTAGAAAACATCATGTTAATTTTCACTTGTATGCAGATGACACCCAGTTATACCTTTCATCTAGATCAAATGAAGTTTCTCCAATGTTGTCTTTAATTAGTTGTGTTAGTGAATTAAAGGAGTGGATGGATGAGAACTACCTATCTTTAAACACAGATAAAACAGAGATGTTAATTGTTGGAGAGAATGACGCTGATCACAACAATATTTTGTCATCATTTAACTCAGTTGGAATCACCATTAATTTTACTGAATCAGCCCACAATCTAGGAGTTATCTTTGACTCTTTCATTTCATTTAATGTGCACATTACAAAGTTGTCCAAATCATGTTTCTTCCATTTTACAAATGTTGGGAAATTAAGGCTCTTTCTAAATAAACAGTATTCTGAGAAATAAATTCATGCATTTACTTCTAGTAAGATTGACTACTGCAATGCTGTGTTCACTGGATGTTCAAACTGTTCTTTATACAGCCTTCAGTTGATCCAAAATGCTGCTGCAGGAATTATTACAATAACAAGAAAATATGAACACATAACTCCAGTTCTTAAATCCTTACACTGACCCCTGGTTACGTTTAGGGCAGATTTCAAAATCCTCCTTTTAACATATAAAGCATTAAATGGCCAAGGTCCGGCTTACTTGTCTGAACTTATCATGGCTTACAAACCAGAGCACACATTAAGATCTCAAGTTGCTGGTCTGCTTATGTTTCCAAGGGTTAATAAAATAACAGTGGGAGGTCAAGCTTTTAGTTACAGGGCCCCTAAACTGTGGAGTGGTCTGCCTGCTACTATAAGAGATGCCCCTTCGGTCTCAGCTTTTAAATCCCGGGTGAAGTCTGACTTCTTCAGTTTAGCATATCCTGACTAGAGCTGCTGATTAACTGTATAGACTGCATCTCTGTTGCTAGTCATTAGCACTAAAACATCAGTAACATGATAGTTATAATTTGTTACTAACCCTCACCTATTCGGTTTCTCTTCTCGGTACTCAAATGTGGCACTTGGTGCCACGGCCAACCTTCCAAGTTGTTTTGCCTGCCTAAGATAAAGTCATCCTTGGAGGAGGATCGCAGGATCCGTTGGGTAGTGGGGTCCTTTCATCGCATTGGCTGGCCCAGCGCTGTTTCAGCTGTGGAATGGCCAAATGGGGGAGGCAGCTTGATGGCTGAGGTCTCCAGGACTCTAAACAAATCCAAATCATATTATGTGATTTCATCTACTGTTAAATTCTGCTCCATACTTTTACATTTTTTATTTTTATACTGTATTGAGGATTTGTTCTTTTTGACACCCACTGCACGCCCAACCTACCTGGAAAGGGGTCTCTCTTTGAACTGGCTTTCCCAAGGTTTCTTCCATTTTTTCCCTACAAGGGTTTTTTTGGGAGTTTTTCCTTGTTTTCTTAGAGAGTCAAGGCTGGGGGGCTGTCAAGAGGCAGGGCCTGTTAAAGCCCATTGCAGCACTTCTTGTATGAGTTTGGGCTATACAAAAATAAATTGAATTGTATTGTATTGTATATCTTGAATTGTTCATGACCATGAACACATTTCTTGTTTGCTGTGTATTTTTGTCATGTATCCTGTTGTCAGGTCACAAAGAGATAATGTAAGCATCTACAGACATTAGCATTAGAATTAATCTTCATTAAATTGAGCTCTACATTAAAGTCCACTCTGGCTTTAATTACATTGTACATTATGAAGTGAACCCCTGCAGTACACAGGCAGGTGTGGCTTGAGTTCAAGCAATGCAAGGCTAGACAGAAATCTACAGTCAGCAGATAGGAACAAATGCACAACAAGGCAGAATAATGACTAAAGGGGAATTGGAAAGAAAACTTTATCTTCTAAACTTCATTACTCATAACAGTGACTGCAAGCAGACATTAAGGCCTATACTGTATGTGTATTCTATGACCTGGAGCAATTGACAGGGACCAGAATGAGAAAATGCGACATGTGGCCTAGTTGGGTATATTCACTGTGCCTACATGATACTACAGGGAAGGTAACCAAGGTGATTTCTGATCCACTGTTATGAGAGAGAAGGGGATAACAGGCAACAAAACCTCTGCTTAATAGTTAGTAACACATAACAATTTAGTTAGCAGGCTGTGGCCAAAATTCCCATTATGGGTGAGCTCTAAAAGGAATAGCAGATGGGCATTATTCAATCCAACTGTGCTGTCTATATATGGAAATTGGCAGGTATGCTACCTAAATGACCCAACCCACTAAGAGTGACTGAAGGCTCAGAGGTGTTAGAAGATCTTGAAGAATTTCTATCCTGCAGCCCCTAAAGCAAATGTATTCCCATCTACCATGTAAGAAATATTTTTTGTTCTTATGAAAAATGTTTTCCATTGGGAATTAAAGCTGTCACATGATGAACTTTTTGAATCTAGATCTGGAAGGAAATCTTTGGGGTGAAGGTACAACTCTGAAGAAACTAGAGTTAGGAATGGGAGGCGAAAAGGGAAGCCCTTCTATGCATTTAACAAATGGGACAGCAGGTGAGCTACTCCACCAGACACATTAACAGAAGACCCATGTAATTAGTGCAGAGTGTGACTCTGGTTTTCTTTCTGTTCTGCTTTGCTTTGTCAGTTTCTATTTCATGTATGTTAATCTCTTGTATATTTTATTCATAAAGGTGTTGGATTTATTTATATTATATCAAGTTTGACTGTATTCTTTGTGCAGAGGGCACCCAGAAGAGGCTGTGTCAACAAATTTCTCAAATAAATGAATTCCTGTAGATTGATAAACTACTACTTGCAGAAGACCTGAAGATACCACTGAGCTTCACTGACATGCAAAATACTATAAATTCCTTACTATTACCTAATGACATAAACATCTTGGTGAAAATTTTAGCTAATAGAAAGTACTTCCTTCCATAATATTACAGGATCAAATAGGAATTGTTAGAGGTGGATACCTATTATCTATGTAACCTTTGGCAATTGTTGTAGTATACTGTATGTCCTTACACTGTCTCAACTACTAGAGGTCATGTTACCTCTGAATGAAGAAAAAGGTTTTGATCGAGTGGAATGAAGATATCTTTTTACTGTACTATGCAAATTTCATTTTGGACTTATTGTATATGCTTGGCTGAAACTGTTATATTTTAGCCAAGAAACCACTATTCATGCACATTATACTATTGTACTAAATTGTAATTATTTCATATTAGAACAGGGAAACACACACTTTACTGTCCACTATGCATTTTGCAACCTCTGAACCTCTGGCTATCTTTCTTTGGAAATACTCAGACATAAAAGGGGTTAAAAAAGCTGAACAAAACATATTTCTACTGAAGACAGGGTACTCTACAGTGATCAAAACCCATCATTTCCAATCACATTAAACCTGCTGAAAAACATATAGAGGACTTTTGGGTTCAAAATTAATTTGAATAAGGGTGAACTTCCCCAGCAAACTTTCTTGCACATCATACTAAATTAGTTCACTCTTCATTTTTTGTCTCAGAACAGTTAAAATATCCAGGAGTTTCTGCAATATGATCATACAATATGTTAAACTAAGATGCCAGGATGGTCTTCTCATCTTCTCTCATTAGGTAGGAGAATTAATGCTGCCAAATGCATGTACCCCCAAAACTCTTATTTCTTTTGGACTCTCTCTATATTTTTAGATAATTACATTTAATTGTAATTTTGTTTCTTTGGAATATAAAAATCAAAGCATTAAGATGATCTGAAGCAGATGCTTGCATGGCATTGTTCTGTCACAGGGTGAGAAAGTGTCAGTCAAAACAACAGAGTGGACTAGAAGATAAAATGCGGTCAGAGACGGCATTTACAAGAAAGACTGACTACTAAGAGTTAAAGCCAGAATAAAAAAGTCAAAGTCAAAAAAGGAAGGCAAAAGGTTCATAACTAGGATATGAAAACTGAGACACTTGAAAAATGTCCTTAGTAATTTATTCATAAAATTGCGCAATGGCATTACATGCAGCCACAGCTTAAATATCATCTCACTGATGATGCCATGCAGTGTGACTTCTGGGACTGCAAATTCATGCAACCTGTTGTGTCTAAGCAGTGGTTGCTAAAGATGGTGTGCCCATTAAAAACAAGTTGACTTCAAAGTAAAATTTCAAAATAAAAAAAATAGACATTTAAAACAACATTTAACACAGTTCTGTAAGGAAAACAGTGGTATATTCCTTTTGTTTAAAAATTAAAGGAAAAAATTCTCAGGTCTACCAGAAATATTTACCAAGCTTAGGAAAAAAATACAAAAGATGTGTAATCATAATAGACATTGTCTAACTTTTCACATTAATTTCTGGATTGTTAACATTTAAAAGTTTCTGCAATGACATTAATCAATAGGCAATGTCACTGTACCTGGTTGGTTAACTTTGGAAGGGAAATATTGCTCATACTCCTTTCTATGTAATTTCCTTTGTGCCCCTGTCATCAATTGCTATTGCCAATATACTAGCAATCTGTTTGTGCATCAGTTACTTAACAGTTGAAACCAATGTTTGAAAATACTTTAAACAGCTTGACATGTCTACTCTCAGTCTTTCCTAATCTATCAATACCTTCCAATAATATATTTTAGCTAATAATGATGAAGATAATGGTTTTACTTCCAGACTTCATCAACTAGTTTCATGTTTCTCACTCCTGGATAATCTTAGGCAACAATGGGAAAATGATCTCTCATTTAAGATCTCAGATCAGATGTGCAATTTAGATGTTCATGATATTAACACTTATTTAATGTGTGTAGTTCATGGTGTGATTCAGCTAAAAATTCTTAATTGTACTAATTTCTCAAAATTAAAATAGCCTAAGATATATCATTCACAAAATGCTGATATGAATGACAAAAGGATGTATGCTTTTGAATTATTCATACTAGGACCATTTGGGGGGAAAATTGTCACTTATTTGACAAACAGTACCGGATTTGCAGTTACTTTTTATACCCTAGTGGCTTCAACAAAGAAACATGGAGACAACCACATCTTTTTGAATCAAGACTTGCACTTGTTATCAAATTACCCAACTTCTATGCATTTTCTCACCATGACTACCAATTTAGGCTGCAGGTTCGAGGCTACATGAAACATCAGGCAGTAATCAGGACTATATGAAGTGTCAGTCTAGAGCACACACACACGTTCATACACACATACACATTTCTTCAGGCCAAATCAATATATATTCATCAAATAAATTAATGTGCACTTCTCAGTTATGTGACAGAAGATAAGAGTATACCAGGAAACACACATACAGTACCAGCAAAGCGAGAATATGTAAAGTTCACACAGACATTGACAGAAGCAGGATATAAACTGTTGAGGTGCATTAAAAAAAACGTAATAAGCATGCTAAATGTATTTATATGTATATGCTTATTGGTATAGTCTTCATCCTAATAATCTTATTTACTATAAAGAGTTTATAGAGAGTAACATACAAGTAAAACCCCAAAAACAAACAAAATCAGTAGACCTTTCAGTAGAAATAATCTGTATTGTTAGAAAAAAAACGTTTTTTGTTGTTTTTGTTTACAATATAAGATACATTGGAAAAAATGATTAGCTGCACATCAGAGACGAGTTTCCTTTGATGAGAGGATATAAAGACAGGCAGTTAGAAGCAGAGAAATGAGTAGGATGTTAGTAAGATAACAGTTTAAAACACAGACATGCAATTATGAAGGACTTTGCTGAAGTGCTAAATAAAAGGAGTGTACATCCAGTGGCAATTTTTGGAACGAAGGTATGTGTGACCTGCAGTTAGAAACATTGCAGGAATATGAGGAGGAGTGCATGATTAAACTGTGCTCATTATGAATATAAAAATGTTAAAGCACAGCTGATTAAACTGAGCTACACTAAATAATAGGAAATAGACTGAATCTTTGACACAAATCTTTGAGGTAGGATTGTCTTGGAAGGGCCTGAACTTATGAAAAATTAAAACAAAAATGATTTGGGATCATTTAAATGTTTACATTTGGAAAAAGATTAAAATGACACAGACACATTAAACAAAATAGATTATAATCATTTGAAAAATGTGGGGTATGGGAAGTAGTATCAAAATGAGAAAGTGTTTGTAAATCAAGTAATAGCAGAAAATGCACATATTAAGTAGATTTAGTGGGAAATAACAATTAATACATTTTGGAAGTTTGTTGGTGAGACCTATGAGTCACAAAAGAAATTAACACATTTTTGTTAATCAGTATAATAGCCCAGCATTCTAAAGTCACATAGGACCGTGTTCAGTTAGTAAGCAGCCATATGAAAATCGGGGTGAAGAAGGATGTACAGCATTGTCAGGTGACAATGAGCTTGGTTGTGCTCATTGTATACAGTAAACAAGGCTCAAAAGCATGCTGTGATACACAGTGAGTACTTAGTTACTGTACATGACTCTATTTGTGAAACTTTACAAAACAGATCATCAAAACAGCACTATATAATGTAAAAAATGCTACTTTGAAAACAGTAAAAAAAATAAATATACATTCACGCGTTAAGTACATTCATCTGTGCAGAAGGTAAAACACTTTGAGATGTAATGGAAATAAAAAATTCAGAGAAAATGCAAACTCTGCATGCAGTCTTCATGCAGATGATGATCTAACTTGGATTCGGGCTAGGAAACCACCACACCACCATGCCCACCAGATGAAAAATAAGATTTGTTTTTAGCTATGTGTGGCAAAATCCAAAGTGCAAAATATTATACATCAGATCTATGTACTGAAGGGTATTTAATATTTCTTAAGGAGCAAATCATTAAGTGAGAGCTTGATGGAGATGAAAATTAGAATAGATTGGTAACTAGTAAGGCATGACTTAGCAAACGTACAATGACAGTACTGAGTTAAAGGTGCACTGCATATCAAAAGTCCTTGTTTCTTCTCCTTATGGCCTGTTGTACTTTGTGGTTTTGACTCCAGCTGTTCTTTCAATGACATAATTGCATCTTTAAGAAATGTCAATTTTGTTCTGGTTTATACATGCAAACAATTAAAAATGCCTAATTAAGGAAATTATGAGTTTAATTAAGAATCTCATTAAGTGACTAAGAGTGTGCATGAAAAAAAAGGTACAAGAGAGCCCAGATCACAATGACCGTAGCTAAGAATTCATTAGTCTTTATGAACAATACTCAGTCCACAAATACAAAGGAGATTAGAATTTAAATAAAGGTGATGTGATAAATTTGACTTTAAAGACAAAAATGAGTTACCCACGTACCAAAATGAATAAACTGCAATATTAAGAAGCATATGTCATTTACAGAGGTTAGAGATCAACCCAGCCTTTCCTTAACTTGTAATAAAGAAGCATTGCTAAAATGGGTGACATCAGACTGAGAATATTAGAAACAAAATTATAATGAGGTATAGACAGAAGAAGGGGTGCACAGATGAAAAAGTCACAGTTTCTCTAATTAAGCACATAAAGCACTTTATTGTATCAGAAGCTTGGGTCTTAAAAGCCAGCTGTACTAGGAATGTCATCCCCATGGTACTTATGAGCCATTTGATAATTGCCGTAAAAACAGTTATTTCAATCTCATGCATTATTAAATTCCAATAGCAACTTTGTTAACGTGTACTGCAGAAAATCAATGTATATTTTTAAAGAAAATTTGCTTCGGGTATGCATGAGCTCTGGAGGAAATTGTTCTTTTCCTTGTTAGACTGTTAAGAATTGAGGAAAGTTCAAAGGTTTTGAAAATGTTCAACTTTTTTCTGTTTCCCAATATGCCAGTTCTTATCAAATTAAAACAAAAAATATGGCATCGTCCCTCAAGCTATTTTCAATCTGACATCCTTCCAAAATCATACTGAATAATAAATTAAGCATTTGGCCTTTTTACTGTGTGTAATCGAGAAACTGAGTCAACAAAACAGGTCAAGAAAAGGTCAATCTAGTTAAATCAGAAATTGAAACTTGTCTGAGTCTGCTTTAAGACTGCCCTGACTGCTTCTCTGGGGTTTATTACAGAAAGTATTGTTAAAGAAAAAAAATATGATAATGTGGGGCTATGTGAAGGAGAAATGAAAACAGGGCACAGCTGAAGTGCCATGAAGAGGAGAAGGCTGGGCTGCTTTTTGATGGCTACTTGGAACAAATCTTAAAACTAAAATCTACCTTAAAGTAAAAACCATTGCTGAAAGAACATCAAAAGTAAAGCATTGATTTTGCTTTCACTCCCATTCCCTTATTTGGAAGTATGGTGACTTGTGCTTTGTTCATTCTTAAATGAAAAAAAAGAACAAACTAATCTTGATAGACATTCTAAACTTCCCATTGTATAAAAAGCAGCAATTGGGTTCTTAACAATATTACAATACAGTAAAATATTAACACTATTAAATGTATCCACATATTTCATACCATTTTGCTATGGTAAAATGCTTTGGAGCTTAATGACGTCAAGCACAAATGTCCTCATCAAGCAATATATAAACCAAATGACTAGTAATAAACTCAATGATGTAGCACAAATCCACTGCACAGAACTGAAAATGCATTATAATGAAGCTGCACTGGGGCAGAACCTGGACAAGGAAGAGTCGATTTACAAGAAAGTTCATTGCAGGAGATTTGCCAGCACTGAGACAAATTACAAAAGTTAATTTCATGCAAAAGCATAAATCTGTCATTCTTCATTTAAAATAATTCCAAAATATATGCTTTGATTTCCATCCTGAGGTCTGGTAATTTCATATTTCCCATAAGATTTATGCAGTCTTCATATTGTGTATACAAATTATTTTTATATTGTGTTACTCTTTTATTTAACCAAATCTTTACATTTATAAAATATGCTTTGATAATTGAAATCAAGCTGAAATTCTTGGTTTTTTTTTTGTAGCTATAGAATATATTTTATTGTAATAATAATATCTAGCTTTAAAATGAATTAAAAATGATTAAGGGCAATAGTGCATTCCTAGGAGCCTCCTTAAAAAGTAATTACTGTTTACAAATAACTGAATTCTCAACAATGTTTCTGATCAAAGAAGGCATTGAAGTTGTAAAGTTTATCTTCTAGTCAGTGTTGTTTTCTGCTCTGCTCCCGATGATCCTTACTTGAATTTAAGGAATACTCCACCCAATGATGATATTACATTTAAATGTTACTTACCCCATGTGGTTTGTAGTGATGGCCATGAAAAAGTTTTAATTTCATATTTTCATGTAGAACAGAGCTAACAAAATGTATGCTTTAATAGAAGTGGCTAGTGACCAATGTGGTACAATAGCCAACAATATCAAAATGTCCAAGAAAGAAATCTCACTTTACTTATGTTGCATAATCCACATCACCTTATCCAGCCATATACTCAAAACATGCAAAATGCTTGCATTTTTTGCTAAAATACTGTTAAATTGATTTCTCTGTTTTTTTATCCATTCTACATGCAAACATTACATTTTTTTCTTGCCCATCAGTACTGTAAGAGCCATTTGTTAGTTATTTATGTTAAAAGTTGTTAAGTTGATAGAAGCATTTTCTTAGTTACAGTGGTGTGAAAAACTATTTGCCCCTTCCTGATTTCTTATTCTTTTGCATGTTTGTCACACAAAATGTTTCTGATCATCAAACACATTTAACCATTAGTCAAATATAATGGCCCTGTGTGAAAAAGTAATTGTCCCCTGAACCTAATAACTGGTTGGGCCACCCTTAGCAGCAATAACTGCAATCAAGCGTTTGCGATAACTTGCAATGAGTCTTTTACAGCGCTCTGGAGGAATTTTGGCCCACTCATCTTTGCAGAATTGTTGTAATTCAGCTTTATTTGAGGGTTTTCTAGCATGAACCGCCTTTTTAAGGTCATGCCATAGCATCTCAATTGGATTCCGGTCAGGACTTTGACTAGGCCACTCCAAAGTCTTCATTTTGTTTTTCTTCAGCCATTCAGAGGTGGATTTGCTGGTGTGTTTTGGGTCATTGTCCTGTTGCAGCACCCAAGATCACTTCAGCTTGAGTTGACGAACAGATGGCCAGACATTCTCCTTCAGGATTTTTTGGTAGACAGTAGAATTCATGGTTCCATCTATCACAGCAAGCCTTCCAGGTCCTGAAGCAGCAAAACAACCCCAGACCATCACACTACCACCACCATATTTTACTGTTGGTATGATGTTCTTTTTCTGAAATGCTGTGTTCCTTTTACGCCAGATGTAACGGGACATTTGCCTTCCAAAAAGTTAAACTTTTGTCTCATCAGTCCACAAGGTATTTTCCCAAAAGTCTTGGCAATCATTGAGATGTACCTTAGCGAAATTGAGACGAGCCCTAATGTTCTTTTTGCTTAACAGTGGTTTGCGTCTTGGAAATCTGCCACGCAGGCCGTTTTTGCCCAGTCTCTTTCTTATGGTGGAGTCGTGAACACTGACCTTAATTGAGGCAAGTGAGGCCTGCAGTTCTTTAGACGTTGTCCTGGGGTCTTTTGTGACCTCTCGGATGAGTCGTCTCTGCGCTCTTGGGGTAATTTTGGTTAGCTGGCCACTCCTGGGAAGGTTCACCACTGTTCCATGTTTTTGCCATTTGTGGATAATGGCTCTCACTGTGGTTCGCTGGAGTCCCAAAGCTTTAGAAATGGCTTTATAACCTTTACCAGACTGATAGATCTCAATTACTTCTGTTCTCATTTGTTCCTGAATTTCTTTGGATCTTGGCATGCTGTCTAGCTTTTGAGGTGCTTTTGGTCTACTTCTCTGTGTCAGGCAGCTCCTATTTAAGTGATTTCTTGATTGAAACAGGTGTGGCAGTAATCAGGCCTGGGGGTGGCTACGGAAATTGAACTCAGGTGTGATACACCACAGTTAGGTTATTTTTTAACAAGGAGGCAATTACTTTTTCACACAGGGCCATGTAGGTTTGGATTTTTTTTCTCCCTAAATAATAAAAACCATCATTTAAAAACTGCATTTTGTGTTTACTTGTGTTATATTTGACTAATGGTTACATGTGTTTGATGATCAGAAACATTTTGTGTGACAAACATGCAAAAGAATAAGAAATCAGGAAGGGGGCAAATAGTTTTTCACACCACTGTATGCTAAAATGTTTGCCTGTATATTTGCACATAGTCTATGGGAGATTCTATTATATCCATCCATCCATCCATTATCCAACCCACTATAACCTAACTACAGGGTCACGGGGTTTTGCTGGAGCCAATCCCAGCCAACATAGGGCGCAAGGCAGGAAACAAACCCCGGGCAGGGCGCCAGCCCACCGCAGTTCTATTATATTCCCACTAGCTAAACTGAAATGTAATATTGTAATTATTTTGTATCTCTCTGACTACAGAATAGTCCCAGTTTATGATGTGCCTTGCGGTTGATAAGGCATGGAGAGCAAACAGTTTTCAGACAGTATCCTGTAACGTATCGTATTGACTATATTGAATGTGCCTTACTAATAGAATGTACTGAGTGTAATAAGTAAAGCATAGGCATGTTTGCCATAGAGAAATAAGGAAACTTTTATGTACAGAAAGTAACTGAAATTTAACAAGAAGCTAAGTTTGTAGAAGAAACATTTTTTCCCTTTTTTTGTCTTTTACCCTGCATGTGTAATAACATTTTTCTTGAATTTTGTGTTATCTGCTTTGCTTTGAATTTTAACTAAACCTTTTTAAAAGAACAAACTTTTTTGGACTGAGAAATTTCTTTTGTTACGCATTTGATTCATGCCTTGCCAACTCAATAGTGGCTCAATTTTGGAAACTGGAAAAGACTCAGCTACAAGTACCATCCACATGGGGTAAGTAACATTTAAAAAATATAATTATTGGGTGGAGTATTCCTATAAGTGAGTTTAATAATTGTATGTGTTTTGTTATTAACAGTCATTTTACACATTATAGAAGACTGAAGACGGATATGGCATCTTTAATTACAGTGTAGTACTTTATCAGCTCTTCTTCTGTCTAATGGCTAATTTTCAGTATGGCCCTCATTAGAAGAAATATCTTTATTTAGTAATTCCAAAATGGGATTCATTTACTGTAATTTTGAGAAGTCAGAAAAAAAGTAGATTTATGTAACCAATGTTGCTAAATTGAGTATAGAGCTCTGTTATCCATAACTAGAATCTTTATTTGAAGAATCTGTTCAATAGTCACCAAGGTCCCTAGCTTTGGATTTTATTTACTGGTAATGCTTACACGATAGCATTAATCTCATCAGGCAAAATTTAAAAAGACTAATAGAGATGCTTCAATTGATTGGCTGCCGATTTAAATCAGCCGATTTTCACTAAAGAAGACTCAGTCAGTTATCAGTATATTGGCTGATCACAAACACAAACTTTTCAACCCCTGATTTCCCAGGCTTTATGGTAATTTAGTTGCAGAATTCCTCCACGCAAGAAAATGGCAAGAAAAACTACTTTAATGAATTTAAACGTTATTATTTTGCCCTTTACGTTAAAATGGACACTATATGAGTTTGGAGAACAGCAGCTAACATTTTTAATTGAAAAATAAAAGATAAAGATGAATGTGAAATTGCGGCTTAGTAAACAATAGGCTGGTTAGCTTAACAGAGAAATGTGTCTTTTACTTCTAAACCCGTTCAGCATGTTATTCTTTTGTCTTTTTGATAAACAACTTATAAACATTTGATACATTTGCATCTTTATAAAGATTTGTACCATGTTTATTGTTTGTTGCTGTGTGACATACAGCACAAGTTTTGGTAAGAACTGATACACTGAAGAAAAAAAAAAACACCTTTATAAATATTGTAAATGTACTGTATATTTTAACAAGTGCAGGTATATTTACCATATTTAGATTTTATTTATTTTATAACTGTTATTATTACTATATATTACAGAAAAAAATAAACAATAGGACAGCTTATAATTATAAGAAGCAATTTTTTTTCTTTTATGCCATATGTATTATGGATAAATATTTTTGTGCATTTTATTAGTTTAAGTATGCATTTGAAGAAAGTGTTATTTACTTAACTATTTTTATGGCCGCTGAACGATAAGCCTACAGAATTTCATTTTGTTAATAAAAAATGAATGGTTAACACCTATAATTTAATTATAAAAAAAACACTTTAATGTAGAACATGTCTGCTATGCATCTGGTTAGACAGGAGCTTATTGTAAAGTTTTTTAAAGCATCCCTTATAGACTACCATGTAGGACACATAAATGCACAGTTGAATGAGGTCAAACATTAAAATTAGATTGGTATGAAAGATAATTTACAACCCATATGTTGTATACTATACAAATAAACAGATATACAGGACAATATAATTATAAGTCATCTGTACTGAAAATTAGAAAGTTGACATATAAATCAAAGTATAAATAAACTGCATAAGAAGAAATGTATTTTTAATATATATTGATTTCCAATAGGAACCCATATGTTTGGGTGCAGAACACTTTAACACTCCGAAGAATTAAACAAGCAACATAATGGAAACAATACTGTTGTTGATTTACAAGCGTTTAGATCAATTCTGAGCTGGTAGTTTCCTTGTTAAATGTGCACCTTATCAAATGGACATTCACTAGATTTACTTTTTTATTAATTTAACACACATTCATTCTAGGCTGATTATATGTAGCACAATGATGGTAACTCTAAATTGCCTACTTAAAAGGACTGGAATTCTAACCATGAATCTAGTATTGATGTGTACTTAATATGAGAAACTATTACCAATGAATACTAAAAATAAACTGGAATCAAATAAAAGATTGATTGATCATCCAGTACCACAATGTAAAATAATGATGCAGTGCAATTCTTAATGCTAGCCATAGCTAGTTATGACAGGTATAATACATATGAAAACGTTTTCAAAATTAATATTTCTCAGAGCAATATTAATTGTACATACTGCAACACATCAAAAACGGTATGATTTTATTGACATGATAGACTAATGTTCACTGCTTTTGTGCAATTAATTATAAAATCACATCTTAAATTTACCTGACAGTTATTTACCTCTAAACTGTCCTTGCTCAGCACATAGTTTGATATCATCCTTAGCCAACATGTATTTCATCCGTGCAGTGTCATATACAGTATGTGCTGATTTCAATGTATTTTTGAGGATGTTATATTTAAAAACCAAATATATTTACTCAAAACATTGACTGTTACCATTATTTGAGAAAAAAAAGAGAAAAAAAAAATCACAGCAACAAACGTATCTGTATTGAAAAAAAAACTGATTTTTAACTTGTATTTACAGCAATGAACCACATAAAATAAACCTGCATGACTTTGGTTTTTCAAAGGTTTACTTCACATTTGAGCTCCATAACTGTGCCCTGTCCTCCACTTCATTGTCTGGGGTACAGAGCACACCTCAAAACAATTATGAATAGCTCTTTTCCTCTATAAACCTGCCTTATGTCACTAATGTTCTGTCCTTCAGTATCTCACTAACACTCCTGCTTATTGCCTCCTGACTTTCTTCCAGATGCACAGCTATTGGCATTTATTTTGGATTACTTGACTTTCATAGTTCTTCTCATGGTCTGAGTTTAGCTAGCACCCCAAACCTGATGAAAACTCCAATAATGAGAGCCACTGACACATAAGTCTCTTAGCTTTTGGCCACTTAATGAATTAATCTGTCACAACCAGAACATAGTGTAACAGGAAAGGGTCAAAGGATGTAAACAGCCATCCGCTCCATCAGGGTGACTATCTGATACTTTTTACAAAGCGCTGTAGTCTGATGTGACAAGCACTTTTTTGAAGTGCAGTCATCACAATGTCAACAATCATCCTCTACATCCTATCAGATATCGCACTAGTATAGTGCTTGACACAGCCTGCTTAGTGTTTTGGTCGAGCAGAAGTCCGGCCCCTAGAGGGCCAACAACAGCACATCATCTTGAAGTGATCATAATATCTCCACCTGTTACTTCATAACTCTGGTTACTGGATTTCTCTGTTAACCCTTTAAAGCCTCTCCCTTTGGGGAATAACTTGCCACTGAGACCCAAAGACTTCCAGCCAGCAGAGGATCAGCTGCAGTTCTGGATTAGCATCTTGTCTAGCCTGCTACTCTTCCTCACTCCCAGGTATAACTACCATCTGGCTGCAACTGGCATTAGTCCCCAGTTGATCTTCTCCTGCCATTTGAACATGGCCATTGGAAAAGGTTTCCTAATTTGCGATGCTAGCCACAAGACCAATATTTCATCACAAATTCTAATGCCTGGAGGTGCCCAAGTCACCAAGCAAGTTAGCTTTTATGTATCCTGAAAGAAAGCAGCCAATGGAGAGCACCATGGTTGGTTCACAAAGGGCAGGACATGTACTGCAGATAGCTTTGGTCAGCTCCATCCCCAGCTGTAATAGACCAGAAACTCTCTCCCGGGTGGTGCCTCTGTGACACCACCGTTTCAGACCCCACATTGCTCAAATCTATATCAAGCAGAAATGGTAAACTCACATCTAAGGATGAAAGGACTGGGGCATAGCAAAGGGCCTTCTTGGGACTAGTAAAACCAATGCAATGAACGTCACCCTGGCATAACAAAACAGCAAGCACAGGCACAAAATATCGATTGTAAGAAGCTAGCCCTAGGAACTTCTTAACTTGTCACTGCAATGCAGTCACCTCGCTTTGTTTAGTGGTGATCTGCTGGCCACTGACCCTGTAACCAAGAAATACCATATCGCACTTCAGCACTTCTTAGGACAATGCTTGAGGGAGGCTGATGAAAGTCTCTTCAGTACATTCTGGTGAATGTGTAGGGCTTTAGTAAAATTCTTCTCATACATTGCATGGTTTAAAGTGCATGGCCACAAACCATTGCCAGTAGTAAAAGTGTCCACTTGCTTTGCCTTGTGTGTCAGTGCCACCTTCTAGTGCCTACCTCTCAGACCCTGCAGTGAGAACCAAGTGTATTCATGTTCTGCATTATGGTAAGCTGTATAATTTCTATTACTAATAACTTAAAAATAATTGAAATGTAATGTGAATTGTGTATAAAACTGCCCTACGAACCTGCCCATAATCACCCCACAAACTCCAACCTCCAACACCCCCCTCCCCCCCCCCAACCACACCCCCACCCCCACAGGTCGCTGGAAAAATTTGCTTCTAGTAAAGCGGTCCTTGGTGTCAAAAACATTAGGGACCACTGTTTTACAGCATGGATCTACTCTTCCAGTTGTTGCCTTATATTCAGAACCAGTTCCACCTGCCCAAACTATTGCTCCAAAGCAGACATTAGGCTGTCCACTTCAACTAGTTCTTCTTCTCTCATGTCTGTCCAGCCTATCAGGGCATCACTATATGAAGTTCATCTAAATACACTAATAACACCTTGGGGCTCCATTCACTTGCTACCATATGGAAGTGACTGTAATAAGTAACTTCTCCATCAATGTGACCTTGTTTTAATGCTGGTGTCGTCACTGCAGGTGTCTACAGTGTGGCCAAGGTCTGGCATTCCATCTCACTCTGTGTCCTCATTTCTGCATTTCTGTTGAGTGCAGTCTTCTAGTTAGGTTAATAATGCTGAGTATCCATGGAAACCTTTGTGCAGCACCTCTGTTAATGCTGAGAGAAACCCTCTGTCACACATTCTTGGAACTGTCCTGCCCCCTAATCTTCTGACCATCGATTCCTACTTCCATACAACTACCGCTGCTTAGCAATGTCAGCCACTGAATGTTTCCAGAAGCATTCATTGAGTTATATCTCAGCCACTGCTGACAATTCAAACACACTATCACCTGCCCACTGTCCTGCTCTACATGTATTGCTGCTCCCAAACAGAACTGTCTCTTCTGTGGCATCTATATCTTCTTTCAGCATCAGCATCATGCCCTGACCTTTCCAAAACAACTTGTAGTACCTTACTTTTGTTTTCAGTTCAGTTTTACACTGCTGCTACTCACCAGCATAGCAACCAGTTTAAAGAAGTCTGCATAACTCTAAGTTTCTGGACTTTCAAAGGTTTACTTTAAATTTTAGTTCTGTAACAAGCGCCCTGTCCTCTACTGTATTATCTAAATTACAAAGCAGACCTCAAAACAAAGGATATTACAAGTTCTTTATGAATTTCCCTTATGGCACTCACATTCTGTCTTTTACTGTCTTACAAACAGTCCTGTGATCGTCTCCTGATTTCCCTACTACACTTGTTTCTCAAGCTTCACCTTCCATTAAGCTTTACAAGTCAGAACCTCCTTCTAGCCCCATCACTTACAGCGCTCCACCCTCCACCCTCACTAATATTCCAAAAGGAGCTGCCTATATGACACAATAACTATTTTATTTACAGGGCTTTTCACAGAAAGTACCATCATTGTGCTATATTTACTATATATTGATTTAGATTTTTTCTTCAAAAAATAGCTTTGTCTACATAATGAGATACTACTATACAATAATACATTTTATTTGTAACGTCCTTTTCAAAGAAGCATCTTAGAATGCTCACAGAAGGACACATTCATAAAGAATCATACAATAAATTGATCAGCTATGCAGTAAAACACAGTTTTAAAATGTGTTTTAAAAAAAACTTTCCACTTCTTTTTAAATACATACAAAACAAAAAAAAAAGTCAATTCTTCTGGGAGAATTGTTTTTAAAAGAACACACACACAATTATATGAGAAATGTCCTTTACTTTGAAAATAAAAATATTAAGTAAAACAAAAAAAACAACCTTTGGCTAACTTTCCAGCCATTCATTATCCAAACCTTTTTATTTTCCATAACAAGGAGCCTGAGCCTCTTCTGACAACATCAGGCACACTCAAGCATGCACCAAAACATTGTATTCATATGTCTCTGCATTAAAACTAGGTTCTTGAAGCTGCTGTACAGTTGTTTTTTTAATTGTAAAGACAAAATCAAAAATAAAAAAGTAACTTTTCTGTTTGGTAGAATGGGACTGGAACTGAGGTTTGGAAAAAGTTCCCATGGTTTCCACGCATGTCACTCTGAATGACGATAGGTCATTAGCCTTCACTTCCATAACAATAAAATGCTTTGAGCATTTGATGAAAAACATTGTAGGGCAGCAATGAAGTTCAATCAATACAAAGTGTGTCACTGCTGTTTCGGTTTTAATACACTTAGCAGTTTTATTCATAACTACTTACAAAATATCAATATATTCTCATCAAGAAAATTAAGGGAACACATAATCATCAACAGTAACAATATTTATTTATATAGCACATTTTTATACAAATGATGTATCTCAAAGTGCGTTACAGGATAAAAACAGAGAAAAAAGACAAAGTATAAAAAATAAAATTAGGCAATACTAATTAACATAGAATTCAAAGTAAGGTCTGATGGCCAGGGAGGACAGAAAAAACAAAAAAAAAAAAAAAAAAAAACTCCAGATGGCTGGAGGAAAAAAAAAAATCTGCAGGGGTTCCAGGCCATGAGACTGCCAAGCCCCCTCTGGGCATTCTACCTAACATAAATGATCTCAGTCAGTCCTCATGGTTTTCAGGCTTCACATGGAAGAACTTGATGATGATGGTCATGTAGACCTCTGGCCTTTAATCCATCAATGTAGGGACAGTGCTTTGATCGGGTGGTGGTGGTGCAGATCGCCACCACAGAAAACCGGAAAAAGAAGAGCAGAGAAAGTAGGAGTTAGTCATCACAGTCTAACACCAAGTCAGTTAAGCTTTGGGGTTATCAGTCTGTCCAGATAGGAAGCTTAAGTGACTGTGAATTAACTTCACCTGCTTTGATGCAAATAAAAGTGACAACACATGCACTGGAGGGGCAACAGCAAGACACCCCCCAAAAAGGGAATGGTTTTGCAGATTGTGGCCACAGATAACTTCTCTCTCCTTATCCTTCCTGACTGATTCTTCTCGTTTTGGATTTTGCTATTGTCCTTGTCATTACTGGTAGCATAAGGCAATACCTCCAGCCAATTCATGTTGCACAGGTAGTCAGGCTCCCCCAGAAAGGCACATTCATACATGCCGGTGCAAGAAGGTTTGTTGTGTCTCCCAGCACAGTCTCAAGAGCATGGCGGAGATACAAGGAGATGGGCTGTTACATGAGAAGAGCTGAACAAGGCTGTAAAAGGGCATTAACCCAACAGCAGGACCAGTATCTGCTCTTTTGTGCGAGGAGGAACAGGAGGAGCAATGCCAGAACCCTACAAAATGACCTCCAACTGACTACTAATATGCATGTTTCTGACCAAACTTTCAGAAACTAACTCCAAGATTGTTTCATGAGGGCCCAACATCATTTGCCAGAGAATACTACAATTGGAAGCTCTGCCATTTATGCTCAGTTCTTTTCACAGATGAGAGTAGGTTCACAGTGAGACATGAAAGAATGAAAGATTCTGGAGATGCTGTGGTGAATGTTATGAAGCCTGCAACATCATCCAGTTTGACTGGTTTGATGGGGGATAGCGATGGTCTGGGGAGGCATTTCTGTGGAGGTATATTTTATAAGTTCATTCATAATTGCTTATACTTCTTTCCTGGAAAGATTGATATGCTTGAAGCTTAATTGACTTGGTGTTAGACTGTGATGATTAAGTGTTCCCTTAATTTTTTAGCAGTATATTTATATACTGTAACAGCTTTAAGGTCTCCTCAAAACTGAAATGACTCACTGCCTTTGCATACACCAAGAAACAGGAGAGACAAATGTAGAAAATCCCTGATAATTTCACTTGATGTTCTTTAAGAGCATGTGTTAAGTAGTCAAGCATTTAACATTGCAGTTTACAGATTACCGGGTCTTCCAAAAGGTTATCAGTAGCCACAGCATATACATCTTTTTTCTGAAATCGCTTAAAACAGTAAGAAGGCATCTGACAGCATTACCTCCATGATGTCATTACGGCATACAATTCAGACCAATCAATTCTTATTATTTGTGAAGTTTTTGACAGTTTATACAGGTAACAATGGTTACCAGACTCTTCTAAAAATGTATGTGAAGACCACAAATAAAAATATCGAAACTCTACTAGAATGTTCTTGAAACTCCTGCTTAATACTAGAATGTTATGGAAACTTCCATTTGCTAATAAAATCTTTTAGGAACTCCACCTTAGTTCTAGAATGTTCCTTGGTTCACTTAGCCTTTTATGATACTTAGCCATTTAAGAAACACTCACATGAGTATGTATGTGCTAACAATAATATGAGTGCAATTAAGCTGAATTTTCACAGGCAATAGGGGAAAATGATACTACAAACATCAACTCTTTGCATTGTTTCTTGGACCAACCTCTCTCTCTCTCTCTCTCTCAACCCAAATTTTTTTTTATATATACAGTATATATATAGGCCAATAAACATTAAAACTACTTACAAGTAAAGTTAACAACATTGATTATAACAGTGGTTCTTGAAGGTGCTTTTTTTGTGATACATTTTTTATTGATAAAATGAAGAAGGAATACAGCAAAAGGAAACCAAAAAAAATTATTCTGTATAAGAACAAATACAAAACACTTCCCCATCAGCACTCACCCACCCAATCCCATCTATTCAAACAGAAACACAAAAAGAGGGAAAAAAAGAGTTGACGTGTAAACTGGCACACATACCATGCAGGCGAAGTAAGAAAAAAAAATAGAAACAAGGAAAGATGGACAGGGAAAATTGCCTCATGAAGCAACCTCAACTAGCTCTTTACAAAATAAACAGCATGAAGCCAGTTTTGGTTAGTAGAGACAGAAAAGTTGCTGATCTGAAATGCAGAAAGTGCAAGTGTAGCCTAAATTGATGAAAAATTTACTGTTGGCCATGAGAGAAAGGTGTTTGAACACTTAGTGTATTGTAACTTCCTGTGTATAGGGCTTCATATCTGCAGACCGGTCAGAGTGTCCATGTTGACCCCTATCTCTGGATAAAAGTACCTAAAATGGTCATGTGAGCATCAGAACTGGACCATAAAGTAATGGAAGAAGATGGCTTGGTCTCAGTGCTCATCCTGTTCCTCTTTGCCCAAAGGAGCAGATACCGGTCCTGCTGATGGACCTTCAATGGCTCAGTCCAGCTCTCCTAGAGTAACTGCCTGACTCCTGGAATCTCCTCCATTCCCTTGAGACTGTGCTGGGAGACACAGCAAACCTTCTGACAAGGGCATGTATTGATGTGCCATCCTGGAGAAGTTGGACCACCTGTGCAAACTCTGTAGGCTCCAGGTATCACCTCATGCTACCAGTAGTGAAACTGATTGTATCCAAATACAAAACTAATGAAAAAACAGAACAAATGTCAGTAACACCAAAGCAGCTGAAAATGATTAACAACCCTCTCTGCTACTTAAACGTCCAGATCAATATCCCAGAAGTTTCACTGACTTGATGCTATACTCTGATTAAAAAGTGTTCCTACACATAACATTATAAGTGGAAATTATACACTGTACTGTATATAATTTATATATATATATATAAATATATATATATATATATATATATATATTAAATTCTTTTCGCGTTTGAAACGGAAATTACGTATGACCACGCGAAACGGAAATTACGTATGACCACAGAACATAATACAGGAACTAATCACTTCGTTTGTGGACGCCATTTTTATATCATCTTTATGAATTGTTATTATTTGTGTGAGAGTTACTTTACTGATATTGAAAAGAAGTAAACACAAACATACCGATCTATCCCATAGAAGTGCGCTCTGCGTCGCCTTCTCCCAGTCATCCTCTCTGTACTCCAGTGCTGACCCGTTCGCCGCCAGGCACGTTCTGACAGAGAAGTTTTATTTATTCGTTCATGTGACTGTCACGGAAACTGCCACATTATAACCTTTTTTTAATTGGCAGTACTTTATAGTAGAAGAGATGAGGAAAACAGCTTTGTGTCTTTCTACTTTTTAACTGCGCCAAGCTGTAAACAATGTGAAGACAACACCTCCTTCAGTGGCAAGGGGTCGTGAGAACAAAGTTGATGCTCGGAGGCGCAGAATGTCGGGCTGCTCTCCTGGGTCGAGAGCTTCACAGTTTCGGGCGGCGTCCTCTCTTCTCGCACTGTTTGTGACACTTCGAGTGCCCCGTCGGCTCCTGGGATAGTGGAAATCTTTGCAAATGAGTGTAATCGGCGCCATCGAAGCAGGACTCTCTTCATAAATTGTGCTTCGCGACTACTTACTGTTTCTTAAGGTGAGTTCAGGTCACTAAAACCCCACAACATTCAAGGTTGCTTTTGTGATAAATTCTTTAAGAAGATGGAGGGTTTACATCAAGAAGATGTACCGATCTCTTCATGTTAAATTTTGGACTTGGGAATTGTTTGGACCTTCTGCCCGTTAAGCACAGAAGGGCAGCGTCCACATTTCTCAGAATAATTTTTCTCTGAAATCACAGGCACATAGTGCAATGCTGTCAGGCAGAAATTTGCAGGATTGCATAGAAAATGTAATTTCTATACCACAGTGGTCGTGTAGCGCCTTTTGTCTCTCTATTACGCAGTGCTCTCTCTGTCTGTGTGTTTTGGATCTTAAAAATAACAGTTATAAGGACACTTGTTCATGTTAATTGCAGTCTCAGTTGTTAAAAATATTTCAAAGGAGCATCCCACATGAAAATATAACGATCCCATTAATTGACAGTGCATACCAATTTATAAATTTTATGTCTGTTTGAAGTTAAAAAAAAAAACAACTCTTTCTCCTTAGCTGGGAATCAAACTCAGAGTTTCTTAAGTACAGCAGGAAGACTGTGACAGCATATTTTACCACTAAGCCACAGAAGCTGGTGTATCAGTCTTGAGCCTTTTGTGAAAGTGTTTATTTGATCTTTGGAAATCAGGCTTCATATATTCTATAGTTTATGCCTACATTTTGTAACATTTATTACTAAAATATGAAAACGTTTCTGTTTTAACAATGTGTTCATACAGGTTACTGTAGAAACGGAACACACATGAAATGCGTGTGTTCCAAAAACGATCTATTATTTCCACTCTAAAACTCCACTTCACTCCCATATAATCAATCAAGGCATGAGCTGGGAGAAGTTTGTGCATGTTCTGCAACGGTGGGGGATGGAATAGCCGGCTGCTTGCTGCTCTTAATCTGTATATTAACATGACAAAAGACGCTGGCGGAGAGGTGAGGACGGATTTAAGAAGCGATTTAAGGTGGGACGGATCTACGAGTTTTTTCGTAGGCTCTGGTAATTCTAGTGTTAAGGACACTCTAAGGTTCCTCAAGGATTTTCTAGAAATGGGCAAACCATGCACAATCCTACAGTGCTGTCAACATCAATGTGATTTGCAATGTATTTTATGTAACCAGAGCCATCTGTGTGAAAGTCATCTCTGCCAATACCAGACCACACTTCCCTATATTGGAATGAGATCTTCAGTTTTACAGTTAAATCCTCAATTACAAAATAGATCACATTTAGTGACAAAAACAAAGCTATATGTACTATTCTAAAAATAATAATGAGCTTGAACGCATTTCATTATTGAGGTGTGTAATTGTCCCTCTTTACCACTAGAACCACCACACAATTCTCCAGTACAATAACTGCCAAACCAACAGCAAGTGCCATCTGTTCTCACTAATGGCCCATCAATGAGGCACCCCCATAACACAATTGCCATCAATTACAACAGGAACGCTTAGAAAAAAATGTTTGCCTAAACTGGCCGCACGATGTATTTCCAGGAATATACTCAATGAACAAGGTCTCCGGAAAATGCTGCATATTCATTCGAAAAATGCTTTGCTAAATTTCACCAATGAACACTAAGGGTGAACAAGCAGATTCCACCACTTAAACTCAAATGTCATTTTTATTTTAATATTTATTATTATGGTGTTAATGAGGGGAAAGAATGGGACGGATGATGGAGGTTAATAGATGCTGAAGAGCAGTCAGAGAGAGATGATCAAGCCACCTGTTTGGAGAAGGCAGCTTGAGCTGGGGCTCTGGAAGGGAGCGCAGGCTGAGGGGCTGGTTCACCCTACTGACTAAGCGTGTAGAGTGGGGCGAGCGAGATGTAAGACCTCCCAATGGATACGAGGAGCAACTGCATGAGCACGAAGGAAGACGGGAGGTGTGCCAACCTTGGATGGCAGAAAGGAGTTCGTGCTGCAGAGGCTTTGCCGGCAACGCCTGTGATGTGTGAGCCGGGGTGATAGAAGGTGGTGGCCTGCGATTGAGTGAAGAGAGACTGCATTTTAACCCGAAATGTAAGGCGAAGTCAAGCATGGGTAAAACGCGTGTCGAAAGAAATCTCTCAGTCCAAAAGTTCGTTTTTAAAATATTTAATGAAAGTTAAAGGCAAATAATCCACACAAGAATAAAAGAAAAAATAGTTACACACATAGAATAAAAAAGGCAAAAAAAGGAAAATTGTATCCTCTCTAAACTTAGCTTTTCTTGAGAAACTTTAGTTACTTCTATACTTAAAAGTTCCTTACTTCTTCTTTCTATACTTAAAGGTTCTTAATTTCTTCTTCTGTACACCTTAAGCGTACGGTTCAACACTTACTCAAAGTTATTGTCTGCTTTTACATGCATTTTTATTACTATTTAATTTAATATTGTTTTTGTATCAGTATACTGCTGCTGGATTATGTGAATTTCCCCTTGGGATTAATAAAGTATCTATCTATCTATCTATCTATCTATCTATCTATCTATCTATCTATCTAAATATTTGCTGTTTTACAATTTACTTTACACACTCAAAAAGCCCATTGGTGCGGGCATGAGTACATGCCCAGGCAAGGTCACGTGCATAAGCACGAGCACGGTTTAAAACTGTATGCCTCTATACCTTACTCATGGCAAGGCTGTCACTAACTGAAGAATGTTTACTCAAAGCTATTAGAAATGGCAAGAATATACCAATACAATTCTACTTATGGGGGCTTATAGGAACCTCCCATAGATTATGCATTGTCATCTAGTAAATATTCATGAATCTTATAGAAGTAGCAAAATGGCTGTTACACATCCGTCCCCTAATTGTTTATGCTAGGGCAGAAATCAATTACTTTAACTTTACTTACTAAGAGCCTTCACTACTTTACTAAATTTAAACCAAACTTTAGAAACTTAAAACTTAAATTCTACTGTAAAAACACAAACACTAAACTTAAGAAACTTAAATCTTAAAATTAGGCATGCAAAAAGAAAAAATAATCATTTCAATCATTTGCTGCTTCCTGGAGCAGGCACAGTTTGTTCACAGGTATGTCCAGTGTGCTGGCCTTGGTCTACACACAAACTCTTCTGACTGCCCCTTTTGCATCTTGCATTGTCTTGATGACTTGACCCTTTACCCAGGAGTTACAGGGTGTAGCATCTTGTAATTACGCCCACAATGCCCAATTTCTTTATGAACTTGTTGCATATTGAGAGTAGCGATATGTGAATTCTTCTGAAAAATTGCAGGGTGTTTTGCCTCTTCTGGCATAGCTGATTTGCTGAGTCTTTCTCCAATTCTCAATATTCCTTCATGCAGTACTGGGTCCAGTTTGTTGATTTTACTAGCTTTCTTTACAAGCTGATTTTTGTGCAAGGCTTTAACCTCTTCTGGGTAAGCTTGTAATTTACTGAAGCAAATAAGTTCGTCTTCTGCTTTAGACAAGTCATTTAGAGACCGTGGCTTCAGCCTCATTGTTGATTTGTATTCTTTCATATGTTCTGTGATTAGTGTTTGTCTTTCTGGGCTGTGTCCAGATTGGCTGACTGTATATTGAATTGCCTTTCTCTCTTCTTTCAGACGCAGTAGCACTTCTTTGAACCTAAGGAACCACGCTACTGCTTTCTTTAAATTGAACCATTTTGAGTAGTACTCCACAAGTCTTTTTTCTGGTTCAGTTTTTTCTTTTACACACCTTTTGATTTCCGGATCGTCGTTAGTAGACAGGTCCACTTCATCTGGGGCCTCATGTATAACGCCGTGCGTAGAACTCACACTATAACATGGCGTAAGCACAAAAGCCGAAATGTGCTTACGCACAGAAAAATCCAGATGCAGGAATCTGTGCGTACTCCAACTTCCACATTCTTCCGCTACATAAATCCCGATCAGCGTGAAAAGTAACGCTCGTGCACGCGCTTTATGTAACGCCCCTACTCCTCCTAGAATTACGCCTCTTTGAATATGCAAATCAATATAAATCGCCCTTAAGCTCAGCCTTCTGTGAAAAGACAATGGGAAAAGCACGGGGGAAAATATAAGAATTTCAGCGAATACCAAGTGGAGGCAAAGGAAAAACATACTATTTGTTCAAATAAACCGTGGTATAATCAACAAAAGGAAGTTGATCGAGTGACATAGTGTGTTGGAGAAACTTGAAAGCTCACGTTCACAAAATTGCACAGTGCCGGAAATAAAAAAAAAGTCACATATCAAAGTCGCTGTGAAAAGGTGAGTGGTAGCCCACTGTCTGAGTGTCATATGAAAGCTTATTAGGGTACAGAGAAAAAAAGGCACACAGTGGGGAAAAAGCACGAAATGTCAACTTCAATCTCGACATTTCCACTTTAATCACGTAGTTTATTTTGTCATTAAAGTAGAACATCATAAACTTCATCTTAAAATAGTTTAATTAACCATTTTCTCAAATCACATCGTAATTAAAGTAGCACGTTAAATGCTTTGTTTTGTATTTGATCTTCTATGTGCTCTATGTGTGTGAATCACTACTTGCTTCTTAAACCGGCTCTCTTCCTCCAACTGGACACAGAATCCATTACATTCGTGATATTACAGCTCTCTGAATAACTAAAATACTGAGATGTATACGTGATATCATTTTTATGATGATTGGAGTTAAAGCACGTTATTAAACATGTGTTTCACTTCGATGAAATAATTTATTGCAGCAGTACTCAGGGGTGGCTCTAGGCTTGTGGTGGCACTGGGCAGAGGAAGAATCGGTGGCTCCTTCGCTCGCCAATGTCAGTAAGGTAGCTTATGCACGGTGGATGGCCACGTCCGTTGCAGACACTGCATAGCCGCCTCGTGCTCATGACACAAGCATTTAACTTTTGCCGAAATTTGTTGCTGTGTTTTTAGCTGTGTTGTTATTTTCTCTTTCTGTTTTATATTCAATATATATTGACGTAGCCGCCACTGCAGTCCTTGCTTTTCTTTCCCCAAGTAACCAATCGCCACACATTCAGCTCTGTAATAGAAGTTAAGCCATCTGTAAGCTTAGCGCAGATTATTCAAAACGTTTAAGGAACACTGAAATATCTTTGTAGTACATGTTTAATTATTCTATCCTTCACGACACTCCCAGTGAAGAATATAGATTATTTAAATGAAGTTAAAGGTTTATCTGTATAATATAATCAACATATTTTGCTGCATTTCACCTTAAAAATGATATCGTCATCATATGTAAATACGCGCTTTATAAAGTGTCTCAGGTTGTGCGATATTATAACTATAGTGCAAGTTTACAGTGGGGTGATTGTACAAATAAGTACAAACAGTTCTACAAGGTGCAATTGATTGAATGCATTTAAAGTTCTTGGGATGAAACTGTTTCTGAACCGCGAGGTCCGTACAGGAAAGGCTTTAAAACGTTTTGCAGTGGCTGAGACAGCATGTCCTTGAAGCTGTATACCGATAATTCTCTTTCCGATCAGCTGCTGCTGTGATTCACACTCAGATACAGTGATATAAATACTCCAAGTGGTGCAGTGAGAGTAATATGGAAAAAGATGATCCATTGTGGCAACTCCTAATGGGAGGAGCTGAAAGAAGAAGAAGGAGAAGTGAGAGTAACAACGCTAAAGCAGTTATGGTATTTGGAATACTATGGCTGTTCCTTGGACCATTATATTGTTACAAGTTAATTACAATCAGATGCGTTACAATAATAAACAATATGCGGTTAGTTTCGGTGTATTTATAAAGCCGCGTCAGGAAAATAAGGTGTAACCACACAGGAACAGTAGCACTGCTTTGACGCTGGGTGCCACCAGTCTGCAAAACCGAGCTGAGAACTTGCGTACGACAAGGTATGAGGTGCCGTGGAAAAGTGCGTGGCTTTACGCCAAGTGTAGGTTTTATACATCACGATTTGAACGTGGAAAAGTTCTTATGCAACATTTCTGTGCGTACGCACCGTTTATACATGAGGCCCCTGGTCTCTTAGGCCATTTATCCTCTGGCTGTACTAGGAAATTTGGGCTGTGTATCCAAGTCTTACTCTTGATGAAGCTTTCTGTTATTGATCCTCTTGATGCCTGATCCACAGGATTTTGTGAAGATGCAACATACCTCCATTGCGAGGGTTGTGTGTGCTCTCTTATCACTGCGATTCTGTTGGCAACAAAAGTTTTGTAGCGTGCACTTTCATTTGTAATGTACTTTAGTACTGTAGTGCTGTCAGTCCAAAAGATTGATTCTTGCAGGGGAATCTGTAGTTCTTGTTTTAACATTTTGTCCATTTTGACTGCAACCACTGCTGCTGTAAGTTCTAACCTTGGTATTGTGACAGGTTTTAGTGGTGCCACTCTTGATTTCCCCATTAGAAATGAACAATGTCTCTCATTTTCTTTGTTAGTCAGAAGGAGATAGGAAAAAGTGCCATACCCATTTTCCGAGGCATCTCCAAAATGATGCATTTGTGCGGTCATTATTTGACCAAATCCAGGTGGTTTAATGCACCTGTCTACTTTGTAATCCACAAGAAGCTGTAAATCGTCCATTCATTTTTTCCATTGCCGGACATACTTAACTTCCACTTCTTGATCCCAAGCATATTTCTCTTTACACAGTTCTCTTAGAATAAGCTTGACATGCAGTATGACTGGAGCTAAAAAGCCAAGTGGGTCATATATTGAACTGACCACTGACAGAATAGCACGTCTTGTAGCAGGCTTATCTTGAAGTCTTGAAGCTTTAAATGAAACTTAAAACTGTCAGCCTGTCTGCACCATTGAATGCCCAAGGCTCTTTCAACTGGTAGCAAAGCACGACTTAAGTCCAAGTCTTTTTGATCTATTGCCCTGTCTTCTTCAGGGATGGACAGCAAGACTGCTCTGCTGTTACTTATCCATTTTGTAAGATAAAATCCTCCCTTTAAGCACAGGGCTTGAAGATCTTTGGCCAATTTTATGGCTTGTTCTTCTGTAGCAACTGACTTTAACACTAGAATTACCAGAGCCTACGAAAAAACACGTAAATCCGTCCCACCTTAAATCGCTTCTTAAAATCGTTCACAGCTCTCCACCAGCGTCCTTTGTCATCTAAATGTGCTGATAAAATCAGGCTGCAAGAAGCCGGCTATTCCATCCCCCCACCGACTTAGAATGTGCACAAACTTCTCCCAGCTCATGCCTTGATTGATTTTCTGGGAGTGAAGTGGAGTTTTAGAGTGGAAATAATAGATCGTTGTTTGGAACACACGCATTTCATGTCTGTTCCGTTTCTACAGTAATCTGTGTAAACACATTGTTAAAACAGAAACGTTTTTTATATTCTAGTGGTAGATGACAAAATGTAGGCATAAACTATATAATGTATGAAGCCTGAAGTCCAAATATAAAAGAAACACTCTCACAAAAGGTACAAATCTAACACAACAATTGCGCTTTTATTCAAAAATATAACTGCGGAAACAAAAAACCGCCTTAACAAGCGACATTGACAGCCGTTCATTATGACTGCCTCTGTGGCGTAATAGAATCAGCTGCTGACTGGGAATCAAAAGGTTGCGAGTTCGATCTTGCACCTCTCCGTTTTGAGAAGTAAACTGCTCTTAGTCTTACTATTTTAGAATAAAAACATACATTTGATTTCAGTCTGTAACAGCCGGTGTAATTTATAATACTTGTAAAGGTTAGCTTTGGTTTTTCTTTTTTTTTTTTAGTCAGTTTTATTATCTCAGCCGCGTTCACGAGCCCAAACACACCCCACCCCCGCATCTGACACTGCTGTTTTCACATAGATGCGCTATAACAGAGGTAAACTCAGCTCCCTTCTACTTTGGAGCAAGAATGCACATACCATTGCTTGCATACTAAAGTGTCAGCAGGCACTTTTCGTGGCATTACACACATTTTTCAGCATGCCCTCTGCACACAACTTGTGACTTTAGGCTTTAGGAAGTAAGTAAATAAATAAAGGTAAATCATGTCATAAAATGATTTCTTCAAAACGTCACATATATTTGTCTCTTTCTTTTTTTAAAACGTGCGTTGATCACCGTCAGCATGTGTAGCACACAGCATCTGGCCACCTGATATCTAATTTCATGTCTTCCTGTGACATTTCTTCCTTTTCCTCGCAACTGTGCTCTGGAAAGTCTGTATTGTATTGCTTGAGTAACATTTGTTCTACCTCCATTATTGTCACATAATTGACTGAACATCTTTTCAGTCTTTTCTTTGTCTGAGCCCTTTATCAATCCATTAACAATCCACCCATGGAATGTTTTCGCAGCATAAAGTCTTTCATCTTCACTATGTGTGATTTGCCATGGCTCCATGACTTTACGGGCATTTGTACTTACAACAACAATATTAATAATAGAATTGTAATTACAGCACTATTGCTTTGGTCAGCATTTATCTGGAATAGATGCACGTCTTTTAGATAAGACAATTTCTTGAAATCTTTTTCTTTAGGGATGTTCTCCCTTTTCACTTGTACAGAGTTTACTGTGTACACTTTTTATACATTAAAAAGGGTGTTTTCTTCTATTCCCCAGACTTGTAATCCCATTAAGACTATACACTTCACTAATTTCTGTCTATTTATTGTGTCTCTTTTTACAGTGCTGATGTAGATGTGAGACTTTCTTCCAGAAAGATTCATCTGCTTTTGCAAACTTTCTGTGCAAAATGTAACTGAGCTGCCAGAGTCTTTTAGAGCATATATTTTTAAACATTTTTCACTCGTTTCAGACTTAACTTTAACTGGAGTCTCAGCTAAGACACACTATTTACCGGCCCCGGTATCAGAACAAGTCTCTATCGCTTCCACAGAAATATGGGCAGAAGAAACGTTCTTCTCTTCCAACATGGCGTTCTCCTTTTTAGGAGGTGTGGCTTTATCGTCGGTGCCTTTTTCCTTATTCATATGCAGAATGACTGGATGTAACTGAGTGCACATTTGGCATTTAATCTTTTCTTCACAGTCTTTACTAAGATGTTCTTGTTTAAGGCAATTAAAGCATAAGTCTTTAGATTTCAAAAAGTCAATTTTACTTTCATAAGTTAATGTCTGAATTGCACTGCATTCATTAAGATCGTGATTTTCATTGCAAAAAAGACAATGCTTACTGCTTGTATGTCCAACCATCTCCGGCTTTTTAACTGAGGTGTCTGTATCCCTTTTTTCATCAGCAGCAGAAAAGTTTATAGCAAGTTTATAGCAAAACTGAGGAAGTTTGGAGTCTTTAGAACGAAGGTTATTATTACTTTCAAATTGTTGTCTGCTTTGTAAGTTGGGCATAATGTTTGTATATCTGCTAGGAAAGTTCGCATAATCGTTCTGACCTTTTCCATCATTTGGCTTTATTTGCGGCCGCCCTTTGTCTTTTCTCATATAAGTAATATCTGCTTTCGGTAGCTGGTTTCCATAAAGATTTAAAGTTTCACTCTGGCTTTTCGATAACCTTCTGTTGGTGACAAGTATTTACAGTTTTTAACAATCTTGTGAGGTGAACCTTTAGTAAACTGTGCCAATAAATCCAATTTCTCGCAGATTCTCTATCACTTCATCGATAGCTCGCTCAAATGCTCCAATAAAATCCACATATTTCAAAGGATCGCCGTCAAATATTGAGATCTTACTGTATGGCACATAAGGCACTTGAGTCTTACACTATTGTGCTTTCTGTTGATCGTAATGCTTATCATAAAGCGGTTGTTGAAGAGGTGTTGGTGCTTTGTTTTGTTGATCATAAAGCCGTTGCTAAGAATTGTTTTTACTTTCATTTTTATAAGAAAAGTCACAAATATTTGCATCTTGTGGTTTTGCGTTTCTCACATCTGGTTTCTGAGGAACATTATAGGGATTTGGTTTATCTGGACTGCGTTTGCGTCCTTTTAGGGCTCTCAATTTTGCTTCGGATTTTGCGATCCAATGCCAGTTGTTCTCTTTTAGCCTTTAACTGTACTTTTTCAAGTTCTCTTTTAGCTTTCATCTGTATTTCCTCAGCTTTCTGCTGTGCTTCCCGCTTTGCTTCCTCAAAATTTAGAGCCTGTTGCTTTCTTTGTTTCTCTGCTTTAGCCAACAGCGCGGCATGTGCTGCTTCTTGAGATCTGATTACACTACTTGATGTAACCAATGTACTTGTAAGACTTTTAGTTTTTGCACAATCTGCAGGAGAAATGTCATCTTTCGTTATGTAATCCTTAAATTGGTAACCAGAAAAGTCAGGTTGTTGATCAAGGCTTTTATTTTGGCATGCTTCCATAACCCAATCCAATGTATATGCCAAAAACATATGTATAGTTTTCATTCTAGCATCAAAATCCTTTTTTAACATTTTCTGTGTATCTTCGTTACTCTGGAAGGATAAAAATTTATTGCTTAACTTTTTATATTCCATTCTCAAGTTGGCTAACTGATTCTTGATAATTAATTCTACTTTTTCACAATTAAATTCATATTGGTGTAAATCCTTTACGTACATCATCATATCGGATATTTGTTTGTATTTGTAATACATTTCTGATTGAAGTTTAGTTGTCACTGAATTGAACAGCTTTCTGTTGTTATGGAGATGGTCCTTTGTGACGTCATATTCAAAGCGACTTTCACTCACATCACGCCGACGTTTGTTCTGCATATGATGTTCCCTCCGGCTTCCAGATTCAGACGCCATGACGATCCCACAAGGCACTGTACTCCTTTATAATTTATACAGTCTCGCTAGGAGCACTAGCAATTCTCAAATATGTCCTACTCTGATCAAAGACAAAGATTAAAGGTACCTGTTGAATCTTTTTTGAGTTGTCGTTGCTTTCTTTTGTCGCAATACGATCTCAGGCGTAGAACATGCAGGCTTGCTTTCTTTTTATAATCCAAGGCAATTTTCAAGGTTTCAATCTTAGGCTGGTTTTAAACTTTAGGCTGGTTTTAAACTTTAGGCAGGTTTTAAACTTTAGTGTAGCCGCCAAAGCGTAAGGCGAAGTCAAGCACGGGTAAAATGCGTGTCGAAAGAAATCTCTCAGTCCAAAAGTTTGTTTTAAAAATATTTAGAGAAAGTTAAAGACAAATAATCCACACAAGAGTAAAAGAAAAAATAGTTACACATGTAGAATAAAAAAGGCAAACAAAAGGAAAATTGTATCTTCTCTAAACTTAGGTTTTCTTGAGAAACTTTAGTTACTTCTATACTAAAAAGTTTCTTACTTCTTTCTATACTTAAAGGTTCTTAATTTCTTCTTCTGTACGCCTTAAGCGTATGGTTCAACACTTAAATATGTGCTGTTTTACAATTTACTTTACACACTCAAAAAGGCGCGGGCACGAACATGTGCCCAGGCAAGGTCACGTGCATAAGCACGAGCACGGTTTAAAACCGTATGCCTCTATACCTTACTCATGGCAAGGCTGTCACTAACTGAAGAATAATGTTTACTCAAAGCTGTTAGAAATGGCAAGAATATACCAATACAATTCTGCTTATGGGGGGTTAAAGGAACCTCCCATAGCTTATGCATTGTCATCTAGTAAAATATTCATGAATCTTATAGAACTAGGAAAATGGCTCTTACACTCAATTTTAGCGGATTATTTATTATGGATTTTATCTCCATGTTTCACTGATTTTATGGATTTGTTTTTTTTTTTTGAACACTGAACAATGGCCTTTTTTGGATTTACTTTTGTTTTGGATTGTTTTTTTTTAATAAAAGCATCTGAACATTTTATACCATCCCCTGGCATCAATGAGATTTGTCCTCATTTGTCAGCTCATCTCGGTCATAACTATCGACGGTGTTGGTTCAACAGACTCCCATGTGGGAAGAGGGAGTCTGTAGGGGACTGGCGTCGTCACATATACCATATCTAAATCTACAGGTACTATAAGTATTGCACTGCAGAGGCCACAGTTACTGTACCCATCTTCATTTACAAATTATGACATTATGCCAGCCATGGTAAAATGCAACACATTGGCCCACACATGTTGACCTGCTTCTCTCATGTTCAAGCCATGGTTGATGACATGGTCAACTAGTGTTGCCTGCATCTCATTTGAGATCCTTTGTCTCCTTCAACGAGACCTTCCTCTTGCTCTGTGTCTCTGCCTTCTCCTCTATTCCCTCAGTTGCCTCCATGGTGCTCCGTTGGGTAGCAGGTAGGCACAGAAGCTTCATCACTTGCCTTTGTATTCAGTTCACTGCTCAGGCTGAATAACAATGTGGAAACTCATTGGTTGAACCCTGCCTGACAGGTATGTCAAATTCCTCCATTGTATGGCTTTGCCCTATATATATGTTACAGGCCAAACCCAATTTTAGGCCAAAGTAATTTAGACTAATATATTACCAGCCAAACCCAACTTTAAGTCAAAATATGCGTGT
>JANRMT010062790.1:42833046-42870844 GCA_026402145.1 Polypterus bichir lapradei
TGTTTTACAACACCTCAGTTTTTATTCACATTTAATCAGTTGAAATGCAATCAATAACCTAAAATGCTGAAAAGAGAAGCAGTAAACTGCCAGAGGTTTATGTTTTAAATTTAGCTTCACAAACACTGAAAAATGAAAATATCAGACTATTATTAATGGGCCTTCTTCAGGGACCAACTAATAGGTTACCACCTAAAGATGTTGTGCAGCAATTAAAATAAATTAAGCCTTTCAAATTGAAGCAAACAATTTGAACAGATGTTTCAAATTCTGTTGATTACTTCAAAAATTTCTGTCTCTCTTAAAGCAGAGTTGGAATAGACTGCATTATTACACCTTCTGACGTACTGCATGGACAATATTACATTGGCAGTAGTGTACATACACACTCTGAAGGAACTATCTGTTATGTATAGTAAAGCAGTGGTAGCTTTGTGTTCACATTATTGTACATATTTGGCCATGTACATTGTGGGCCTGGCGGTCTGTTGCCACCTTTGTGTATTTGTTTTTTTTTTGGTCTAATGCTTATTACTGTAAATATGATATCATTATCACATTGAATGGCAGTGGTAGAGAAGTGTGTAGAAAAGCTCTGCAGTATTTGTTCTGTGGAGCTCTGTGCTGTGCTGCTGATTTTCAAATGTAAGTGTTATCTAACATAGCATTAAGAAAAGGTGATATTAGAATTCATTATACTTTGGTATCAGTGATTGAAATCTGTGCAATCAGAAAACATCATCACATTAATTCAATATTATTTGAAAATGAACAGAGTCAGATCGGGTGTAAATTTATGTTGGCGCTGTTAGTTAGGGTCAGATCCGAGGGGAAGGAGGGAGGGGAGAGTGTGAATGTGACTGACAAAATAAAACTGAAAAAAGCTACCTTTTACAAGTACCATAAATTTACACCTGATCTGACACTCTTCATTTTCAAATAATACTGCATTAGTGTGACAATGTTTTTTGATTGGTACTATTCAGGTCATAAAATGATTTCTTCAAAATGTCACATATATTTGTCTCTTTCTTTTTTTCCTGGTGCTGCATTGACATCATGAACCAGAAGGCATGAGCTTATTCAGTGCAAGCAGGAGCACGCAGGTGGCTGGGTGCTACAACAAGCTTGACTTGGTGGCGATCAAGTGCAAAAAGGCATGCAAATGAATGTGAATAACAATGAATAATGTTGCATCCGTGCCACAATGTTTTCCAAAAAGTACTATACAGGTCATAAAATGAATTATTCCAAATATCATATATACCTATGTCTCTGTTTTTTTGTCAGTGCGGCTTTGACATCATGGACCATAAGGTGCATACTAATTCAGCGTGAACAGGAACACTCAATAAAACTGAATAAAAAAATTCAAGTGACGGTGAAATATGAAGAAGGCAGATTCACCAGCGTTTGTGTATCAGCTTTTATCGCTCCAGATCAGAGAATTTCTAGTTCCATTGTCTCAAAACACCACTCACATCTACAGTTATTCCCAGTTTCAAATAAAAACTAACAGCGTCAGATCCCTGGGTGGTGGTGGTGGGGGGGGGTTGTATCGTGATCGTGACTGAGAGAATAAAATTTTTAAAAAATGCTAACGTTTACAAGTATAAAATTTACACTGGCTGTTACAGACGCAAATCAAATGTATGTGTTTATTGTATAATATTAACAATAAGAGCACCTCACTACTCAAAGTGTTAAATTTGGGAGGTAGTCAGGATAGATCTGGTGATCTCTTTATTACAAGTCAGCAGTTCTTACCACTGCACCACGGAAGCTGTCGTATTACACTTGCACCTTTTGTGAAAGTTTATATTTGATATCTGGAGTTCAGGCTTCACACATTATACATTTCATGTACATTTTATATATTTTGTCATTTATTACTAAAACATGAAAAACATGTGTTTACATAGATTGTTGTAGACACTGAACACACTTGAATTGTGTGTATTCAAAATAACAATATAATATTTACCCTCTACAACTCAGTACTTCACTCCAAGATAAACACTGAGCACTGAGAACCTTCTTTGCGAATTGAGCTGTGGCGGTGTGTGAGGGGATGGGATAGCAGGCTGCTTGTGTTGATCAACACATTTACAAGAAAAAAGATGCTGATGGAGAGGTGCGAAGGGATTTAAGGAAGGCTGGGTCTACAAGTTTTTTCGTAGGCTTTGGTAATTGTAGTGTTAATCAGCCCCACAAACTACTTCAGAAATTTTTATCTTCCAATTTAAATTAAAGTGTAAATCTTGGGAAAGGTGCTTTTCTGCTCCTCTCACAATATTATTCAGTGAGCTTGGAGTGGCAGCATGCAGTGTCTCGGCAGGTTTTTATTTTCATTATTAAAGCAGTCACATTTCAAAAAATGTGTTTCCTTTATGTGAAAATTTTATTATGTATTTCTGACACATGTTTATGGAGGCTACAACTGAGTAGCTACACCTTCCAGAATCTGTTGCTATCAATGCCATCCAGCTTCTTTAATAAAAATTGACATGAAATGAGATTCAATATCACTAGAAATTAGGGTAAACAAAGTCAGGAGCTGTTGTGGGACTTGACCTTACTTTTCAATCATATTTATATTGATGAATTTGGAAATATCTGTGAGATTACAGTCTACTTTGGACATGTAATTGTTTTAGGAATTCAAGCCCTGTCTTTTTGTTCTGATCTTGAGTTATAAAAGTTATTATGAATAGTATCTGGATACAGGTAGAATTAAAGTAATTGACATTTTATCCATGATGATATGAGGCCAATCCATTTAACTAATTAGCAAATCCATAACAGATCATTATAATACACACTGTACATACTCAGAAATGTGTTTTATTAGTCTGAAAAAATACACAGTACTTCAACTAATAAACTTGGAATACTTTACATGCAATCTATTGCTTTAAATGTCAAGGATTATGGAAATTGAAATATATCTATTTATGGTTAATCCCTGTTATGTATATATAAGAATTTAAGACTAAATATTAGGTCTATTTAATGTTAAATATAATTGCATTGAATGTGTGATGTGCCTGCACTTTGGTATTAAGGCGCACGTTACTGCTAGAACGTGTTTCACACATAAAATGATGGAAGTTTGATAATTGTTGCATTTGTACCTGTCTTTATTAATATATTAGTATACTGTTGATTTAAGTGTAAAAACACAACAGAATTGGCGATGAAAAAAAAAAAAAACCTGCCGCATGCTGAATGTTCAAAACAAACTGAGCTTCTCCGCTTTACATTGAGTGAATTTATATGTTTTCTACAAGCTGCATGGCGTACTGAAGAGCGCACTCTTGGCCTGCGAGAAGAAACACTGATAAAACATAGAAGTGAGTAAAGAAAATCTTAAGAATTTAAAACAAGATGTATGGATGTGTAGGACAAATGGCTGCTTTTGACAGCACTGAGGAGGAATGGGCTACTTACATTCAGAGACTTGAGCAGTACTGACTCGCAAACGATATCGGGAATGAGAGGAAGGTGGCCGTGCTTTTATGTGTAATGGGTCCGAAAACTTATAATCTGTTGCGCAGTCTAGTGGCACCGTTGAAACCCGCAGAAAAATCATTTAAAGATATTGTGGATGTATTGCAAGCACATTTTAACCCTAAGCCGATGATTATTGCCGAGCGGTTTCGCTTTCATAAATGGGACCAGCAGAAACACGAGTCAATTGCGGACTATATTGCTGAGCTAAAGGGGCTTACAGAGCATTGTCATTTTGGCGAGGGCTTGTCTGACGCGCTAAGAGATCGACTCGTGTGCAGGCTTCACAACGAGACCATACAGAAATGGCTCCTCACAGAAAGAGATTTAACATTACAGTGCCCACAGGAAATAGCGATTTCAATGGAAACGCCGGCAAAAGACACCTTAGAATTTCAGAGAAAAGTGACTCCACAGTGCAGCCTCAATAAGGTTGTAGCAAATACGCTGAGAAAATGTCATCCTGTTTTAGATGTGGAAAAAAATTGTACGTTCCGACTGAATGTTGGTTTAAAGATAAAGAGTGCAGACAATGTAATAAAAAAGAAAATGTGCAGAATGAACGGAAATAAAGGGAAGCCACATAAAATGGGTAATAAAAGCAAAAAGGTGCATGAAATTGATGAAACCAACTCCAGTGACTCTGAAACTGAAAATTTGTCTTGTCTAGAGCTCCATTCTATTAAACACACTGACCGCAGAATAATATGGGTGGCACCCAAAGTGGAAGAAGTGACATTAAAAATGGAGTTAGACACCGGATCAGCCCCGTCAATTATTTCAGAAAAAGATTATAAAGAAAAATTTCCAAATGTGAAACTGAAAGACACTTCAGTAATACTAAAAACATACACAGGTGAAAAGATTGCTCCCATTGGTAAGCTTAAGGTGACAGTTGTGTATGAAAGCCAGAAACAACTGCTGGATTTATTTGTGCTGCCAAGAGGAGGTGTTCCCTTATTTGGACATGAATGGCTAAAAAGTATCCAGCTTTACTGGCAGTCCATAAAAGAAATGCAGGTCACCTCAGGACTGAACACATGTCATAAGCAAGAAAAGCTGAATTCATTATTGGTTTACTATGCACGGGTGTTCCAAGATGGAATTGGGACTCTCAAACATATCAAGGCACACATTGCAGTGGAAGAGGATGCACAGCCAAAGTTCCATAAGGCTCGCCCTGTACCATATGCTATTCGCCCTAAGGTTGAGGCAGAGCTCAAGCGTTTAGAAGGACAGGGTGTCCTCTCCAAAGTCAATTGGTCTGAGTGGGCAACGCCCATCGTGCCCGTGATCAAGAAAAATGGTGCTGTACGCATCTGTGGTGACTTTAAAGTCACAATAAATCCTGTACTACATGTCGACCAATATCCTTTACCACACATAAAGGATATCTTTGCCTCACTTGCTGGTGGTGAGTACTTTTCAAAGATAGATTTGTCCCAAGCATATTTACAGATGGAATTAGAAGAGTCATCTAAAAAGTACCTCACTATTAATACTCACAAGGGACTCTTCCGTTGTAACAGACTGGTTTTTGGAGTTTCGTCTGCTCCTGGCATGTGGCAGAGAGCAATGGATCAGGTGCTACAGGGCATCCCTGGTACTCAGTGTTACTTAGATGACATAATTGTGACTGGTACGGATAATACTGCACATCTGACAAACCCAGAAGCAGTCCTTACTAGGCTGTCAGAATTTGGAATGAGGGCAAATAAAAGTAAATACCAATTCTTTAGAGACTCCTTAGAATACTGTGGACATATTATTGATAAGAATGGCCTCCATAAATCCCCAGACAAGACTGATGCTGTCCTGAAGGTACCTAAGCCAGAAAATGTGACCCAGTTACGTTCTTTCCTGGGCCTTGTAAATTACTACCATCGGTTTTTGCCAAATCTTTCAACAGTGTTGCATTCACTAAACTGTTTACTACAGCAAGGAAGTAAATGGGAATGGCCACAAGATTGTGAACAAGCGTTTAATACTGCCAAAAAACTGATTACATCTGATGAAGTGCTGACACATTTTAATGCAAAGTTGCCATTGCGCCTGGCTTGCGATGCATCACCGTACGGCATTGGTGCTGTTTTTTCTCACAAGATGCTTGATGGCACAGAACGACCAATCGCTTTTGCATCAAGGTCTCTAAGTCCTGCTGAAAAGAATTATGCACAGATAGACAGGGAAGGTCTAAGCCTAGTGTGGGCGGTGAAGAAGTTTAATCAATACCTATATGGTAAACGTTTCACATTAGTTACTGATCATCAGCCTTAGTTGCTATTTTCAGTCCTCATAAGTGTGTTCCGGCCATGGCTGCAGCATGCTTACAACGATGGTCTTTGCTTTTAGGTGGCTATGACTACCAAATTGAATTCAGAGGTACAAAACAACATGCAAATGCAGATGGACTTTCCCGTCTACCTTGTGAGTTTAAGGGAACTCAAAAACTTTCCGATCCAGCTGAAGTTTTCCATCTAACACAACTGAGCCCTTACCTATTACAAGTGCGCAAATTCAGAAAGAGACAAGTCGAGATCCCACTATGGCCAAATTATTTGACTTGATAAGAAAAGGTTGGCCTTCTAGAAGTGATGCTGATCTCCCTGAGTACTCAAATCGACGTGAACAGTTATCAGTTTGTCAAGGATGCATTATGTGGGGCACAAGAATGATTGTACCACCCAAACTTCGTACAAAAATACTTGAGGCACTTCATGAGGGTCATTTAGGTGTTGTAAAGATGAAAAGCTTAGCCCGTAGCTACATATGGTGGCCTGGAATTGACCTTCAAATAGAGAATCTGGCCAAGTCATGCACAGGATGCCAACAGACTCAGCGCTCCCCTTCATACCTGGGAATGGCCAAGCTCTGTCTGGCAACGAATTTACATTGACTATACAGGACCTTTCTATGATCGAATGTTTCTAGTTGTGGTTGATGCACATTCAAAATGGCCTGAAATTTTTGCAGTGAAAAAGGCAACACCATCTAAAACAGTAGATATACTGTACACCTTATTTGCACGTACAGGACTTCCAGAACAACTAGTCAGTGACAATGGAACTCAGTTTACATCTGCTGAGTTCCAGGCAGTTGTAAAAAAGAATGGCATTAAGCACATCACCTCTGTTCCTTACCATCCTGCAACAAATGGTCTAGCTGAACGTTTTATTCAGTCCTTCAAACTGTCTATGAAAGCCATGGAAAAGAAAAAAGAGTCGCTACATACGAAAATTGCAAACTTCCTTCTAGCCTATCGAAACACAGCTCACTCAACCAAAGGTCAGACTCCAGCCATGCTTTTCCTGGGAAGAAGCTTGAGATCATGCTTAGATCTGCTGAAACCTGATTTGCGTGAACATGTGCAAAAGAAGCAGTGCTTCCAAGACCAAAAACAACACAAGCTTAGAATATTTGAGGTTGGGCATAAAGTGCTTGTTAGAGACTACCGACACTCAAATCAGAAATGGCAACCTGGTAAGACTGTGTCAAAGACTCGTCCACTGACATACACAGTGCAGGTGGGGCATGATACAGTCTGGCGCAGACATATTGACCAGCTTCTAGATGCACAAGCTCAGGAAGACACATCACAAGACAAGGCTGAGGAGCTGATCATTCCTCAGGACTCAAATGAGTTTACCTTCTTGACACCTGATTCATCCCTAGCTGCTGGTGAATCTCATCCTCAAGAATCTGCTGACTCAACCTCATCTCAAATGTCTGCTCCACCTACACAAGAAAGACGCTATCCTGAGAGGATTCGTAAACCTCCTGAAAGGTTGAACTTGTAGTCGATATTAATTAGTAAATAGTAATTAAGTACTATTAAAGTACTTAAGAGTCTATTAGCTTTGGTAAACTGGATTTCACCGTATATAAATGGTGCACTTTTATATAGTATGCTTTAGCTGTCTTTATGTTCATGTTTTGTATCCATGCCAAGTGTTTTGTAGATAAAAAAAATAAAAACAATACTGTTACACATCCAAGCTGGGTGGGAGGAAATCTTATGTATATATAAGAATTTAAGACTAAATATAAGGTCTATTTAATGTTAAATATAATTGCATTGAATGTGTGATGTGTCTGCACCTTGGTATTAAGGCGTATGTTACTGCTTGAACTTGTTTCACACATAAAATGATGGAAGTTTGATAATTGCTGCATTTGTGTCTGTCTTTATTAATACAGTATATTAGTATACTGTTGGTTTAAGTGTAAAAACACAACAATCCCCTAAAATTCTCTATTCACTACCAATGACATCTTGCTTGTAGGTTTCAAAAGTAACTATGCTACAGTATATAACTGCAAGGCTTAGATGCACAACATCTAACTTTGATTAAAGAGATACACAAATTAATGTACAATAGGGTTTCAAATAAAATGAAGTAATGCATTCTTTTAACTTTTAAATTAAATACAGTATGCGTTTACCTTTTAAGGTAAAGGCAGTACTGCAGTCTTGTTCTTGATCCACATTTGGACAACATTGTCTTTAATTTATGATTGTCAGCATGAAGGAGACAGTCATTTTCCATATCTGCCATTCTGAAGTGCAAAACAGTGGAGCATCATTCACAAGCCATACAACTGGTTCTCAGGTAACTACATATATAATAGTCATTTATTTCTTCAAAATATAATCCCAAGCATGAATCAGTAAAACAGAGATCAATGTTTATGTATGAAAAACTGCTTCCTTTTAAAGTTCAAAGAATAAGCACTTCCTTTAATGATTTTGTTCGGTATAAAATGTCTTCTTTTATTAATAGTAGTAAAAGGACAACTGCAATCAGTAGTTTTTTATTGCTTTTTAGGGAATATTTTACTTAATGTTAAACTCTCCCAGAAGTCATGGTGCTTTAGACATTCATATTTAAATAGAGTACACAGGACCAATAAATAAAGAGCTTGTGATTTTACTTTGTCTTTTACAGACTTTATCAGAGCACTGAGAGTAATGCATCTTGCTACCTTGAGAAAGCACACTTGCCCAGTTTCCATGCTGTATTTGTACAAAACACAACCAAGTCTATCAGGATGTGTTTGTGCAGCATGCGACCTGTCAAGCAGAAAGACCGTTCAGAGGATGTATGAATGAATGATATTCCTCATATTAACATAAAAAAAAATCAAGGTTTTAAAAAGGACTGTTAATATGCACTGGTCTTTATACAAGCAAAGAACCAAAGAATGCTGTAAAAATAAATCTTCATCATTTAACTGAATGAATTTTGTGAATTTTTTTATTGCTCACAAAAACATTGGAAAAAACAGAATAATAAATGTACCTCTTAGCTTCCTGGAATAATTTTAAGAAGAAGCAGTAAAACTTCAAATTAAATCTATCAGTGTTTGCTCACTAAATTTCTGTTGAGTTATATGGTTCTTATATAATTTAATTAAGAGTTTTACTGTACTTATCATGGAAGGTCAACAATTGTAACAATTGCCAGGAACAAAGATATTAACAGCATGGTAAAGGGTAGAGGTTTCAGTAAAGTATTATAACCACTCTTGCAGTCAGAATACACATTCTAATGTAAACTGACCCAAACTGACAGAATAAGTTTAGCTTGTACAATTGGTAATTTGTAAATTGGAGGATAAGGCAATGGTGGGGTGGTACAAGGCCTCTTAAAACTGTTCAGGCCAACATGCAACAGCAGACAACTGCCACACAGCACATGCTGGACTCTATTGACCAGGAAATGAGGTAGATAGCTTGAAACCTGTCATCGAAGCCTAAAGAATTCTCAGGGGTAAAGGGTACAGGAAGATCAGGAGAATTTAGCGGACACTCTAACATAGTTGACATGTAGCTGCAGAGAGCTGCTTTCTACTCCAGGATGGGTTTTAAGGCCAGCCTGAGGGAGAGTGAAGTTATATCTCTTAGATGGGACGGGCAAAGACTTGCTGATTAGCTGGCAATAGACCTAGAGCTGAAAAAAAAGAGATTGAGCTTTCTATTATGTAGAGGGTAGAAATAATAGAAGTTACACTAACTGAATTACAGGGAAACATTCTAAATTGTCCATAGTGTGTGCTTGGTGTGTGGGTGTGGGTGTGTGTGCGCCCTGCGGTGGGCTGGCACCCTGCCTGGGGTTTGTTTCCTACCTTGCACCCTGTGTTGGCTGGGATTGGCTCCAGCAGACCCCCGTGACCCTGTAGTTAGGATATAGCGGGTTGGATACTGGATGGATGGATCTCCTGTGGATGTGAAGGGAGTTGAGAAGCAGACATTTCTGACTCACTTGAATATGCCAAAGTTAAATTCATTGAGCTGTTTTCAGGATGGAGGAGCAGCCTTTATTTGACATGTGTGGGGTCATGCAGTACAGAGGAGACAATGGCTGAATTACAGCTCTTGATTGCACCTTTTAAGTACACAATTAATTAGAGAAATGTGTGATTAATGATCAGTTTATCACGTCCTTGTAAGTTACAGACCAGGATGCTTTCTGTTTTCTGCTCCTGTCTTGTTGAACCCAGTTTTTTATCAGTTTTAACTTTGTACTCTACATACCAAAACTGAGAAAGACTGGATCACAAATCTAAAAACTTTAATTAAAATGCTTGCTAATGGTAAAGATTAGAATCTACATATGTATGCTACATAGGCATGTTTTGCCTCTTGGAGTGATGTAAAGGGATACGCTTTTTACTTACTAGTTTACACAACAGAGAGAAAAGTATAAAAAAATATATATTTAGTAATATTTCATGTATTACTAAAATTCAACATTATGAATAATTCCATTTTAAGAGTTTTTATATAAGTGTATAACATTTTAAAAAGTATAATTGTTAAGTACACTGCATAAATTGTTTTCATTCATCCATTATTGAACTTGCTTAGCCCAGTTCAGAATCATGAGAGACAAAGCCTAACCTGGCAGCATGTAGGACTGGGTGAAAGGAACTGAATATGGTGCCAGTGCATCACAGTGTATACTCACATATGCCAACACCCACTAACATCAGGCCAAGTTGAAATGGGCCATTGAACAAGACACACATTTCTGTGTAATACTAGAGAATAAAAAAGTATCACATAAAAAAGATGCAAACTCCACACAGTGAATAGAGTGGGGTTTGAACCACAGGCTCTGGAGCAGTGAGGTGGCAGTGTTTACCACTGTGGCACAATATCAGTCCTGTTTGCTTTTATGTGTATTTGTTTTGTGCAACAGATTTAACTTTGTAGCGGTTAATTGTTCATGTGTTTAAAGTGAATGACTGCTAATCCAATTTTTTTCAAGTGTGTTTATTTTTTTTATTTTCAGTGGTTAACAAGTAGTTCAAAGTAATTGCTATTCTCTGTTACTCTTTCAAGAAATATCTTAAGGTTCTCAGCAGAAGGTAACTTATTATGCCAATTTGGTTGTTGGATGTGATGCAATTACATTTCTTTCAAGAGCTTAATGCTAATAATCAACATTATTAACTTTAAATAGTCATTTATTTCTGTTAGTCTTAATCTTTAAAATCTATATTTCAATGTAATAAGAATGTATTTGAGCAAATTTAAAATACAAAATTCATGTGATTAATTACAGATAGCCAAACTACTACCAAGTTATTTTTCAGTCATCTCAGTTTTATTATTTACAAAACTAGGGGAGCTGTATTAGTACAGGATCCTCATGGCTAGCAACACAGAGCACTGAAAATAAGCAAAAATTTAAAATTAAAAATAAAAAGTCATATGATAAATACTGGGAGAAAGTATGACATACACAAAATCTTGGCCTCTGTCGTCATCCTGCTATTTGAATCTTCCTTCCAGCTCTCCTCAAGATTCAGTGAGAACTCATCTGGCCAAAAATAAATTTGTGTGTCTGAGATAACCTTACTTTTGCTACTTTTGTTAAAGATACACCAGGATAAACTTCCATACAGTGGCTGCTAGTGTCCCTGCACCCCTAAGCCTACTGTTGCTACTTAAAGAGATAGGTCTCCAGCACAGCATTTCTATTGCTGCTTCACTTGGGAGAGGCAGCACAGTACCATGTTTTCCCTCTGTAATATGGACAAGAGCATATACAGTACATATAGCATACTGTCCTTTCAGATGCTTTTGTGCTTCACCACTGGCACTGCTAATGTCGTGTAGGTTGTCTATGGTATATAGTATGACTTGTGCGATGTTGATGATGCCCCTGTTGCTTGAAGCCTCTTGACAGTGGGATATCCCTTCACACAATACCTACTGTTCTTTTTTATTATTTATTTATATTAAAAGCAAATAACAATCCATACAATCAAATCAAACTTATCAAAACAAAAATTCAACCCCCTCCCAAAAGAAAGAAGGAGAGGAGAGTCAGCCATCAATGCAAATCTTTGATGCAGCAAGGAAGGAAGAGTATCCTTTTCCCCAGTATAGAAGATTAGTTCTATTGATTAGATCCTGCCATATTTTTAAAAAGTTCTGTACAGATCATCTGAGTGAGAATTAGATTTTTTCCAATTTTGTTGTCTTTAGCTTCTGTAAACACTGCTAATAAGAGTGGAGCTAACTTACTGTATTTGAAAATGTTTTATAAAATTTCACTGGGTAGCTATCAGAGCCATCTGCTTTACCACTCTGAAGCGAGTTTATAACAGTAATTTTGAGGGTGTCAGAGGTTTATCCAGTTCCATAGAACTAGTTAGCTGTGGTATCTGTAATAAGTCAAATAACTCATTTGGTTGTGCATTATCTTCTTTAGATTGAGCACAATATAAGGATTTATAGTACTCCCTAAATATGTGGGTTATACTTTTATGGCCTATGATTTTATCTATGTCTGTGTTGGTAACTGCTGTTGTTGCATTGTGGAATCCCTGCTTGTGGATTTATTGAGCTAAAATCTTATTGGCCTCCTCTTAATGTTTATAATAATGATGTTGCAATTTAAAGATAAGCAGTTCCGTTTCTTAAGTAGTCAAGATTTCAAATTATGATTGCAAAATCTGTTTTTTATTATAAATTGCCTTGTTTGGAGACCTGGGGCCTCATATATAATGCCATGAATAGAATTCACAATAAAAGATGGTGTACAGGCAAAAACAGAAATGTGTGTACGCAAAAAAAATCCAGATGTATAAATATGTGTGTACGCCAACTTCCACGTTCTCCCGCTACAAAAATCCCGGTCAGCGTGAAATGTAATGCACGTGCACACGCCTGCCACCCCACCCTGATTCCTCCCAGAATTTTGCCTCTTTGAATATGCAAATCAATATAGATTGCCTCTTAAGTTCAGGATTCTGTGAAAAGGCAATGGCAAAAGCACAGGGAATAAAAAAGAATTTCAGCGAATACCAAGTTGAGGCAAGGAAAAACATACTATTTGTTGGTTTAAGGAGTGGTATAAATAACAAAAGAAAGTTGATCAAGTGAGATAGAGTGGGGGAGAAAGTCAAAAGTTCAAGTTCAAAAAGTGCCCAAAATAAAAAAGTAGTGGTCAGATATCAAACTCGCTTTGAAAAGGCTAGTCGTAGCTAACAACGCAAGGCAGGAACAATCCCTGAATGGGGTACCAGTTCATCGCTACCCCTGTCCACCGTGTCCACACATTTAATTAATAACAGTATACATTATTTAAATGAAGTTAACAATTTATCTGTATAATGTAATATATATACTTTACTATATTTCACCTGGATAACGCCTGGAAATTTAAATCAACTTAGAAGCCAGTTGTTATGATCTGTAAATACGCACTCTCTTCTATTGAATTGAACTGAATTCCTTTATTGTTATTGTATAGTACAGTACAATGAAATTCAATATGCAAATCTACCAAAAACTTATTTTCCTAGAAAATTGTAAAATAATAATAATAATAATACAATATAAAATCAATGACAAATATACAATATGAAAGCATAAGTGTCTCAAGTTGTGTGATATTACAATTGTAAAGTTTACAGTGAGGTAATTGTACTTAAAAGTAGAAACAGTTCTACCAGGAGCACCTGATGGACTGATTGAGTGTGTTTATATCTCTTGGGATGAAACTGTTTCTGAACAGCGAGGTCACGACAGGAAATGCTCTGAAGCGTTCGCCAAATTGTAGAAATTCAAATAGACTGTGCCCTTGGGTGAAGCAGCATGTGCTAGAAGCTGTATTCCAATAATTTTCTCCGCTCCTGTCACAATCTGCTGTAGAGCTTTCCGATCAGCTGTTGTATAGCTGTGATTCCACACTCAGATACAGTGGGTTAAAATACTCTGACTGGTGCACTGAGAGTAACAACACTAAAGCAGCTTTGGTATTTGGAATAATTTGGCCATTCCCTGCACCATTATATGGCTACAGATTGATTACAATCAGATACCTTAGACTAAACAGCGATATGCGGTTAATTTCAGTTTATTTGATATATCCGTGTCAGGGATGTGAATCTAAAACATAAAGCGAAACCACACAGGAACAGTAGCACTGCTTTGACACTGGGTGCCGCCAGTTTGCAAAACTGAGCCGAAAACTTGCGTACGCAATTGTTTGAGCTAGTGTGAGAATGTGCGTGGCTTTACACCAAGTTTAGTTTTTATACATCGCGATGTGAGCATGGAAATGGGCGTACACATCATTTACACATGAGTCCCCTGGTGTATTCCAGATCTATTCTGGTAATACCGCTGATTAACTCTAAACCTTCTAGGTTTCCAGTTTTTATTTGTGAGAAAGATATGAAATAATCTGTCCTCTTAAAAATTCCTTCAGAGTTCCCCAGAGTATACCTGCAGATACCTTTGGGGATGCATTTGTCTCCAGAAAATAATCAATTTGCTTGGATATTATTTCTGTACAGTACTCATCAGCTAATGACAAGGGGTTAAGATACCAGCTATGAGATGAGTGTGTTGGACATAAGTTGTTCTGGACGTGCTCTGTCTCTTTTGGCATATCAGAGGACCAGGACTATTTGCAGTGTAGTCTGACTCACTCACGGAGGCAAAGTGGGGTGGGGGAGAGAGAACAAGAGCTTTGCTATTTCTTGCTTATCTTTTCTACCCCAACAACTGTTAATGCCAACAGAACAATAGACCTCATAGCCATAACACTTGGCAATAATATGAAATCTAGGTCAAAGCTATCATATGTAAAAATGTACAACCTTAAGACTAGAAAATGTCAACCAAACTTTAGAAGCAATATTTTTATGACCAAACAGTGAACTTTGTGAACTGGGATGTCAAAAGTCTCAATCATGAATTAAACAGAAAGAAATTATTCACTCACTTAACAGGTTTAATTGCCAAGATAATATTTTTACAGGAGACTCATATAATAAGTAAGAACCAATTTCAGTTGCAAAGGGATTGGATTGGCTACATTTTTCACTCCAGCTATACAAAAGAAAACTAGGGGTGTGGGAATATATAGAACTATCCCATTTGTAGCATCAGATATAATATGTGATCCTGAATGGCAATTTGTCATGGTGATGGCCAATTTATTTAATACTAAAGTGATTCTGACAAATATGTATGCACCCAATGTGGATAGTAGAGATTTCATCCAAAATGTATTTGCATCCATTTCTAACTGTGTTTTAAATCCAGACCTAGATAGGCCTTCAGCTACAGCGGCGATAACCTCTAATACACCAAAAATAATTACCGTAGATCCCGGAATACAAGCTGACTCGATATATTAGCCGATCCCCTTCTCTACCTACTAAATTACATGTATTTGCCGATGACCGGTATTTAAGCCGACCCCCTTCTCCAAGCAAAATTTTCTAAATTTCCTTAAAAGTGTCTTTCAGGTATATTTATCATGTTTATCGGCGAGAATGTGAGACTGCCGGCATTTTTGATGGAAACCAGGAAGTGATTGTGGAGAAGTTTGGTAAAATGAATCCTTTGTGTTGAAACTATATACACAAATATGGTACATCAGCGGGTGGACTTCCGGAGACTTGTTATAAATTTGACTAACTTAAATACGCAATACAGTGGACCCTTGACTTAAGAACTTAATTCGTTCGCGAAGGCTAACCCATAATTCGTTCCGAACCTCCCACTGCAACACTTACTTAACCTTTTCATAATAAAAAAGGGTTGTATAATGTGCATAATTTACCAAAACACCAATAATTTTTCTAATGTACTAACCAAAAAGTTATAAAAAGTGCCTAGCCTACCAGAAGTAGGCTAGATTAAGCTAGGAGCATGGCGGCGCGCAGCAGCTCAGGGCTCTCCTTTTCAGTGCACTTTTTTGTTGTTTTTGTACTTTTTTTTTTCCCTTGTTTGTGCACGATCGGTTCGGCGAACGTCCGCTACACCCGTCAGAACCTTATAGACATCGGTGTCCAGAGCCAGACATCTGTTTCGAGTGTTTTTCATCACACGCACAACATCCCAGACAACATAGCGAGACCAGCGGGCTTTCCGTGGATTGTTGTCGGGTCTAGGAGACGACGCAGACGGAGGAGGGAAAGAAAGCAGAAGCGGAGCCACAGATCCGGCGTTATGCTAAGGCTAAAAAAACAACCATACAAGCCCTATACAGAACTTTTTTTCTGCACTGAAGGAGCTGCTTTTAATCTCATTGTAGATGTGTATAGTGACAATAAAAGGCATTCTATTCTATTCTAGAAACAACAATTTCATACTGTACTCACCATTTAATTTGACATCTTTGGGCTGCAGGGAGGAGGAGGAGAATGCAAATCTTTTCTTTGTAAAATTGTCGAGATGGTGGATTTCGACATGCTGTACATATTAGTGAGATCGGTCACACGAACAGCACTCTCATATTTCCACACAATTTCCATCTTCGTTTCAATTGTGATCGCTTTCTTTACCTTCTCTTTCTTCCTTAGCAATTATGTGTCTTGCTTGCATGGTCTTAGTGAATTATATATATAGGTAAATCACTGTAATGACCTAAATTACATCCACAAACACATGTATCTGGGCTCCAACTGACGCTACTAACGCTCTCGGTTGTTTGTTTACAATCGCGCAAGCGGATACACGTGACCGCATTCGGGTCGTAACGCAAGATGTTCGTCGTAAATCAAAAGAAAAATTTTTATTTTAAACTTCCCGATAATTTATTATAAATTTTATTAATAAAATCAACAACTAAAACACTTTTTTGAATAAATTCTTTATTTAATTTAAAGTACCGGCATGCAAAGTTACTTCATCTGAAAGATGGCTCTGTGGTTTCGTCATTATTAACTTCCGTATTGATCGGCAAAACCGGCATTGCGCTGGAAATCTTGAATCTGAAACTATGCTCATTGTATAAACCGACCCCCAAACTCCAAGCCAAAAATCTAGGACGAAATTCTCGCCTTATATTCCGGGATCTACGGTACACAGTTTGTAAGGGATCAGAACTTATCAGACCAGATTTTTAAATTCTAAACTTAAAGCATATTTCTTATTCTCACAAGTTCATCACTGTTACTCAAGAATTGATTATTTCTTCATAGACAATAATTTGTTGCCCATTATTAAATTGTTTAAGTACAACACTATTGTTATCTCCGACCAGACCCCTAAGATCATGGAGCTTAAGACCTACTGTTCTAGATCAGAAATAATTTTGATTCAGCATTTTGCCCAATGGAAGGGTCACCCGTAACAATTTCTGGTTAAAAGCAGGTATGTTACTGACTACTCATCCTTATAGCATATGCAAATACAGCGTGTCTGGGTTATTTAAGGATGAAGCCTCCATACTACATTGATTGCACTTGACACTAGGGTGCCCCATGATATGAATTAACCAAAATTAGTGGGCTATCAGTTATCTTTTGACTTTTTGTTTTTGTAATTCCCCAAAAAGCATCACCCTGCTTTCTTCATTACCATACTCCCTCTTCTAGTGTTGGAAAATGTAATTTAGAAAACAGGAATCCTGAAAAGTATTTATTGATTCAAAAGATAATATATAATACACTATTTTTCAAATTTTTAGATTTTTAGATATTTTCAGGTAATATAACAAAATTTATTGTTAAAAGTTTTTTACTCAAGCCTTTCTTGATCTCAGTAGTGACTGATACATTGTGAATGTAACAGGCAGAGGTGAACAAATCAGCAGTCTAGGTCCAACAAATGTTTAAACCAGAAAACCAAACTGTTGACTAATGAAGCCCAGAAGACTACATGATATTTTTGATTTTTGGACCATTAAGGATTTTCCTGTGTAAAAACAAAAAGTCTGAATTTGCGTAACTGCCCTAATTTGGGATTTTCATAAGAAATGTAATGATTTACTTCATGAGCATGAAAAACATCATAAACAAGAATATATGTGTCAGATATTTGAAATATTAAAAAGTGTGCCATTTTAAATGTGTAATAACTACATATTTATGACTATAATAGAAATAAAGTATAATCTAATCTAATCTAATCTAATATAACCCAGACCTGGGCATTGAACAGTCCGTTGTATGGTTCTGTCTGAAAGGTGTGGATGGCAAACAGCTGCTTTGCTGTTTTAGACTTCATCACAGCTATATGCGACCATGTTGACGAAGATCAAAATTGATATATATGAGAAATTGCAGGAGATTGTATCAGAGAAAGGGGTGATACAAAAATTGTTCTTATTATATTGAATAAAGGAAGATGACACCTGTTGTTAAAATGCATCCCATCTGCATTTTGTGCAAAGACACAATAAAAATGAGTGGTAAAAAATAAAATGTTGATGTGGAAAACAGATCATTCAACAAATCCTGGACTCCTAAGTATTTTTTTCATGGAGATTAGCAGTAAAACAACCTGTTTGTTATGTAAAGAGCACATTGCTGCATTTAAAGACTACAGGTTGAGCTGTCACTTTGAGACCAAGCACTCCAAAAAAAGAAAATGTCTTATGAAGAGAAGAAGGTGAGGATTGCAGAGAAATTGTTAACTAAATTGCAAATACAGCAGTCTTTTTATAAAGCTTCATACAACAAATGAAGGAAAAAATCAGCTATATACAGTATTAACTCACAAAATTGACAAAAGAAGCAAATTGTTTTCTGAAGAATTTATTAAAGAGTGCTTACTGGAGTCAGTGGCAACCCTCTGCCCAGAGCAGAGGGGTGCATTTAAACATCTCTCCCTCTCACGGTGAACGGTTACAAGATGGATTGTGGAAATTGCAGAATATCTGGTACTTCAGTTGAAATGCATGATGGAAAATATCTACTTCTTCTCCTTGGCCTTGGATGAGAGCTGTAATGTCCATGACACAGCACAGCTGCTAATTTTTGTGAAGGTAATAATGAAAGATTTTGAAATGATAGAGGAACTGGCTTCTTTGCAGTCAGTGAAAGGGACAACTACTGGTAAGGATTTATTACTGAAGTCAGAATGTGCATGCAAAAGATAGGACCGCAGTCTAAAAAGTTAGTTGGTGTAACAACTGATGGTTCTCCTAATTTGACAGGTAAAAATGTTTGACTTTTTAAAAAAGATACAGGAAAAAAGTGGCTGAGATTAATTAGCCCAGCCCAAAAAGTCAGATTTTTACGTTTTATTATTCACCAAAAACTGCTATGTAAATCAGAGGTGAAAATTAATCATGGGGTTGATGTTATAATAAATACTGTAAATTTTATCAGGTTTAGGGCATTAAATCACAGACTGTTACACTGTTGGAGGAGCATGAGACTGAGCACACTGATCTCGGCTACCACACAACTGTCTGGTGGCTAAGCTTGGGCAAAGACTCAAACAGGTCTAGGATCTGAAATCAGAGATTCAGGAGTTTTGTCAAATGAAAGGAAAACCCATCTCTGAACTAAGCAGCACTTGAGTGGCTGTCAGATTTAACATTTGCTGTTGATGTGACTGCAGTTATAAATTAACCGAATACAAAATTGCAAAGCAAAGGTATATTTGCACATGATATGCACAGCCTAGTCAAGGCCTTCATAAGGAAGCTGCTGCTTCTCTCTCAACAAATACAGAAGAACACATTGATACACCTTCCCACACTGAGAGGGAGGAATCTATCTGCTGATCAGCTTAACAAATATGCATCCATGCATCTATGGTATTTTGAATAGTTAGGCCATTCTGTGCACCATTATGTTGTTACAGAATGATACCAATGAAGTGCCTTAAATTTGTAAACGATCTGCAATTAATTGAAGTGTATTTGATAATGCCCGTGTCATGGGTGAGTGGAGTCCATGCAGATGGTGGTGGCTTTCCTGAGGCAGTGTGTGCTATAAATGTTCTCCCGGGTTGCTGTAAGCTGTAATCATCTGTGCTCTTGACACAACCTGTGCAGCTGTGATACCACACACAAATCCAATAAACAGGTTAAAATACTCTCTTTGTTGCACTGAGAGAGAGTAACAATGCTAAAGCAGCCATGGTATTTAGAATAGTTTGGCCTTTGTTACAGAATGATTACAATCAAGTGCCTTAAATTTGTAAATGATATGCAATTAATTCTGATATATTTCATACAGCCCACATCATGAATGCAAATATAAAAAAGAAACCGAAACCGCACAGAAACAGTAGCATTACTTTGTTGTTGGGTGCCGCCAGTTTGCAAAACCGAGCAGAAAATTGCGTATGTATGGTGTAAGGCTGTTGTGAAAATGTGTGTGGCTTTATGCCAAGTTTAGTTTTTATACATCTCAATGTGAGCGTGGAAACGGACGTATGCAACATTTATACATGAGGTCCCAGGACACGTTAAATAATATATCGTGGGGGTTTTCATGTACTGGTGAGTCTGGAGGTGCTGGACAAAAAAAAAAAAAATTTTAAAATGTTCAAAACTAATTCGATTCACAAATTTCAGTTAAAATGAAAGACCCAGTTCTTCATATCGTTTTAATTGGGTTTCACTTTTAAAGAGAGCTATTTCATATGCCACACTGACTTAACAATAGTCTTACACACAACTGCTATTAAGGATTAAAGCCAAATCACACAGGGAAATCTTTAAAGCAAGTAAGAAAAATAATAGCCTTAGCTTTTTAAATGTTCTCCTCTAATATGTGAGGTGTGCTTTTATTATGGTAGAAGTTTGAGTGCCTTTCACTTATTGTGATGAGTTGTCCGTGGCATTGGGTCAGGCAGGCAGGCTTTGAGGTTTGTCTGTGCCTGTTGGTTGACATCTCTCGGTGCTGTGAGATTCAAATAGGATAAGCTGGAGTGATGTTGTTTTTAAAGGGATGCATCAGGGCTCGTGACATTTTGTAAGACTGCTTCCTGTGTAATTTTAACCTCATTTTTATTAACTATTTATTGGATATTTTAACCTCCAAATTTATACATGGATTTTATGGATTATTTATTTATTAACAATAATGATGCAATGCACTTTATTTTGAACACTGTTTTGATTGTTTTTATAATAAAAGCACTGGGCAGTTATGCACCTACCCCTTGCTATGTTTGTGTCCTCTTTTGCCTGGCTAATCTTGGTTATGTTATTGACGGTGCTGGGTTCAAGAGGTTCCTAAGGAAAGGCAAGTGGGAGCATGGAGCTGAATCGCACCATCACACTTATGTAGAATAATGCTTTTAAAATAAATGCTGTGATCACTTTTTTTTTTAAACCCAGACATAATGGTGGGCTACCAAAAGCATTCCTGGAATAAAGGATTTCGATGCTGGCATACTACCACATGCATTTACATTTCATTCATTTCTAATCTGATGTTGGCATAAAATATAACATGTCACTAATTGAATTCCTTTATAATAAGGTTATAGTGATCAACATATGATTGCCAAAATCTCATCACAAAGCCACATGTGGTGTGAATCTCACTCTTAAATAAAAACATCTAAAAGTATTTTTCAACAAATAACATTACTCTTCTATAGGTTCTTACTACATCCCATTTTGATAAACATACATGTGAAATCCTTTTCTGAGGAGGAAGGCACATTATTCATGAAGTCTTTGTGGGCCTAATTCATCTGCACTGAGGCTGTCTCAATGACATGTCATCATGCACTCTTATTTACGGCACATTTAATACCATAAATATCGCGTTTCATAAGGGTCACTCTCACTTGTCATTGAAGGTTGTTTTAAACAGTTTTTTACCTGTATGTGGAGCTTTAAAGTATGATTTTTTTTTTTTTTCTATTGAAAAGAAAATATTTTGTTTTTGTTGGAGTATATATAATATGGCACCAGTGCTACATAGGGGTTTAAGGGTTCCTTATACAGTATTGAAATACCTACCTGAAGAGAGAGACTTAGACTTGGAGGAGAATAAACTGACATTAACAAATTGGAACGACCAAAGTTGAATTCTTGATAGAGACATTTCTGCTATAGCCTGTGGCCTGCATGGTATAGAAATTTGCCTACAGCATGAGATCATGAGAGGAGGGAATGAAAGCAGAATCAATTTAATGTACAGGCAATCTTCAGTTTATTGATGCTGCCAGGATAGGCCCTGAATTTCTATGGCCCTATACTGGAAAAACTAGTTCGGAAAAGTGGTGGTGACCAAAGAAAAGACTATTTTTAGGGTGTTTAAAGACACTCACTTTGTGATTGTTAGCCACTCTAGAGTCCATGTTTAAGGGTGTATCTCTTGAGACATCCAATGGATTTTTAGCCACAATATACTTCAAAATCCCCTTTGTACTTGTGACCTCAGATCTGTTGTTAACCATGAAAGTTTACATTGTCTAAAATTCTTACATTGTTGATATTGTACATTCATCATAGATAAAATACGCCAAAAGGACAATAGTATCTTTTTGTTGGAGCAAAGTTTGTGAGGGATTCTAAATAGCAAACAAAATACCTAAAAGCTTTATAGGAAGAAGCAGTTCAGAAAATGAATGCAGTTAAAACCCAAAAGGGTAGCCTAGCACATTCAGTGATGGTCATAAATTACTGTATTCTAGCCTTACATTTTGGGCTTTACTTGCAATCTTCTAACCTAAGAAAGCTTCATATACGCCAATGAATTGACATTTAAAATGACACAAAACATTCCAAGAAAATAATTATGGTTTTGGCATTTTAAACGCCCTCTTTTCAAAAACATAACAGAAAAAAACACACAGGCTAAGAAAACAGGCAAATCCAGTCTCATTTCCTTACAGTCTAAACAATAATCCGACACACACAAGCTCACACAGCTCAAGCTTTTAGGTTTAAAAAAATCACCTAACATCATTACACTCAGAAAATAAAGACAGAGAGAGACTGAGGCAGTCCTCTACATTAAGAAATAACTGGACTGCTGAGCAGATAAATAAAAAGAGTAGTAAGTGGAAAGTGTGGGCAAGGCCATAGAGAAAACGACGCTCATGCTGAAATGCTAAATGTAATTAAAGTGAAATGTACTGCTAGAACTGTGCTAATCATTTCAATTGCATGATGTCCACAGCGTAACAGCTCCAAGAGTAATATACACTTGAAATTAATTTGTTTTGGCTACAACATCTTATATTGGACACGAGATGCATGTCTTCTGAGAAGACACTGATATCAGTGTTCTGCCCAGTGTTTGTAATAGGGTTGTCACGGCTCTTAGCATCATCTGGCAGGTTTTAATTGCTGATCTAAGAGAAAGTTTTATGGTCCTCTAGGTCAGCTGTAATTTTAACAAGACAATGCTTCCAGAATATACACATTTTCATAGAATTAAACTATACAGTAGTTCATAGTAAAAGGTGATGATATTATGCAGAGGTTTTTCAATGCCAATGAACAATACATTTTTATATCTATTATAAAAAATAAGGCAAAGCAAATTAAAATAACAGTATGTCCGTCATGTGTTTAAAGATTTTTAGTTTTGTTTTTCATTTTTTCTAATTTTTCTTCAGATAAATTTCATTATTTTTTTTTGGTAAGTGTTCAGGGTAAACCAAATATCAAAGCAAATATGAAAACTGTCAAATTATAACAATCTGTATTAAAGGGTCAAAAGTGTAAATAGACCAGAAAGTATCATTTTTACATACCCCTTAGTTTTGTTACTTCAGATGAACAAAATGGGCTTTCAAATTCCTTCATAAATATGGTGACAAATGTGACATTTGCTAAGTGCTTTCATTTATCATCCAAGTCAGGGTTGCCAGATCCTTAAAACATTTATAGCCCAAGGGCAGGTTAAAAATAGTGAATGTGCAGGTTGGTCTCGTCTGTTGCGAGAGATGGATGTCTAAAGTGGAGCTCCGCTAGCAGCGGTGTTATTTTTCATATTATCTGCTTATTCTGAGATATCCTGTACTTATTCAACCCGAGGGGCACTGCTACTGTATATGTAAGCATATATAAACATGGCCAATAAGAAAGGGGGTCCGAAAGAACCGAAAACTAAAGCTGCATCAAAGCTAAGATCGGCAAGCCCTAATTCAAGATACGGCCTTTCAGAGACTGACCTGGATCAAATGGGCGAAAGCCCAGACTCCTCAGGACCACGGTCTGCCACATCGTCGCCGGCTGAGAGCGAATGTACGAGCGTGAGTGAAGCAGGTCTCGATAGCTCGCCAATTGGAGAAGATCACCTGAAACTGGAAAAGGCCTTGCAGTCCGCAGTTTCAATTACTCCATGCGAGCCGGGAACAGCGGGGACACCGGCTACAATAGAGCCTGCCGCTTCACCTACGGTGCAAGAAAGCACAATTAAACTGTCTGAACTGAAGGTGATGTTCGCTGAGATCATGCAAGAGATAAAGAAAAGCGAGAAGGCAAATGAGAAAGCAAGGGTAAAGGCAAATGAAAGGCTGCGACAGGAGCTGCAACTGGAGCTGCGACAGGTGCTGGGTAAAATTGAAAAGCGCATTCAGGAGAACTCGATTAAACTAAGCATGCTTACTGATCAACTGGAGGATCTCAAGGAGACATTCACGACTCGGATTGAAATAGCCAAAAATGTAGCTGCCAGTGCTGAAGAAAAAGCAGTAAATGTCAGCTCTGAATGCAAAAAACTCGGAGACAGACTAGCTGATTTGGAAGATGGAAGCAGAAGGAATAATGTCAGAATTGAAGGGCTGCCTGAGAATCGAGAAAGTCCAAACAATGTGAAATTTGCAGCTGAACTTTTTTCTAAAATAATCGGGGAGGACTTTACAGCAGATTCTGAGGTAGCAGCGGCTTACCATGTATGCGGATCAAATATCGTTAGACCTAGATCTTTTATTATTCGCTTTGAAAGATTGTCATTTAAGCTAGAGGTGATGGCACTCCTCAGAAAAAAGCAAGAGATTATATATGAAAACAACCACATTCGTATTTTCCCTGACTTCTCTCCAGCAACAGCTACTAAACGCGCAGCCTTCTACAACATTAAACAGCGGTTACGACAAGCCAACGTCAAATACAGCCTCTTGTATCCGGCCAAACTGAAAGTGGAATTGCAGGGTCAATTCTATGTCTATGAAGAAGCAGAAAAAGAATTAAGAAAGCTGATCCTGGGACTATTCTGATACATAATAGTGAGTCATGGCTGTTAATGATATGGCAAGGATTAATAATCTACTGTCTGATCTATTTGTTTAAAATACAGGTTTTTATTATCATATATTCTCATTATTACTCATTATTACTAGGGCACTATCTGTTTATGTTTTATTGTGCTTAATTACTTTTTCTTTTTTATCTTTTTTTTTTTTTATTATTATCTAATTATTTTCTCTCTACCCTAAATGAGACTATTCAACATCATGCACTTGGTTTATTGTTATTGCTATTATTGCATTAAGACTTATTATGCTTATTCTAGACAAATTTCTAACACCTTTCCCCGAGTTTATTATCCGGGTGTATTATCTTAATACACTAAGATTGCTGAAGATTATATATATTTTAAGTGCACAATTTTTTAGACTATATTGGTAATAGATATCTCTATTTTTTAACCCTAAAACGCCGCTGCGTGGGGGCTTGTTTTGCTTTGGACGTGCTCTGTCTCTGGGTATGTCAGAGGACCGGGACAGTGTGAAGTGGGTTCTAGCCTCACGTGGGGAGGCAAAAAGGGAGGGTGCGGGGTTAAGGGGTGGGGGGAGAAAGAGAGCAGGCTTGATCTATACCTAATCTATCCTTTTAATCTTTATAATTATAACTACCAACGTAATAATAGGCTGCATGGCAATAACTCTAGGGGAAATTGGAAATTAAGGCCAAAGCTCTCTCACTTCCAGTTAAGACTATATAAGGACATAAAAAACTCAGAATCAATGTCTCCATGATAGGACAGTTAACTTTGTGAGCTGGAATGTTAACGGCCTGAATCACGAATTAAAGAGAAAGAAAGTACTCTCTCACCTAACAGGTCTAAACGCTAAAATAGTATTTTTACAGAAGACCCATTTACTAAGCAAGGATCAGTTCCGGCTGCAAAAAGACTGGACTGGCCAAATATTCCATTCTAGTTTTACAAAGAAAACTAGAGGTATGGGAAGTTTCATACATAGAACAGTCCCATTTGTAACATCAGATGTAGTATTGGATCCTGAAGGGAGATATGTAATGGTCATGGGAGACTAATCTAACCGTAAAATGATCTTGATAAATGTTTATGCACCTAATGTTGATAAGGAATTTATACAAAATTTATTTGCATCCATTCCCAATCTGAACACTCATAAAATTATAATGGCTGGGGACTTTAATTGTGTTCTAAATCCACTCTTAGATAGGACTTCTTGCACAGGGTGAACGGCATCTAACACCTCAAAGATAATTACAAAGTTTATAACTGATCACAACTTATGAGACCCCTGGAGGTTTTTAAACCCAAACTCAAGAACATATTCTTTCTGCTCACTAGTACATCATTGCTACTCAAGGATTGATTATTTCCTTACAGACAATAACTTCTTGCCTATGATTAAATCTTGCAAATACGATGCTATTGTTATTTCTGACCACGCACCTATGATCTTGAAGCTAAAGTTACACTCACCCCGCAGCGTCTCAACCCGCTTCTATTAGCAGACAAGAATTGTACAGAATTTATATCCAAACAAATCAAATTCTTTGTAGAGACAAATACATCCTCAGAGATCTCTGCAGGAATACTCTGGGAAACTCTTAAGGCCTTCTTAAGAGGACAGATTATCTCATATCTTTCCCACAGAAATAAATTAGAAACCAAGAAAGTAGCAGAGATAAAAAAGTGAAATTACTAGAATAGATGAAGAACATGCCAGACTACCAAGCGAGACTCTACATAGGAAAAGGCAGGCTCTGTATTCAGAGCTAAATCTCCTGACAACTAAAGAAACTGAACAACTAATTTATAAATCCAGACATCATTACTATGAACATGGAGAGAAAGCTAATAAGCTTTTAGCTCAACAAATTCACAAGCAAGAAGTGCGCAACGCAATCTCAGTAATCACCAACGCGAACAGAGATAAAATCGTCAACCACAAAAATATAATGCACACTTTCAGAGACTACTATAAATCCCTATATACTACTGAGTTTACAGAAGACAATACACAATCTAATACATTTCTAGATACATTACAGATACCACAAATAGACGCTTTTAGTGCGGAGGAACTTGATAAACCCCTGGCATTTTCAGTATTACTAGATGCTATAAAGTCACTCCAAGGCGGGAAAGCAGCAGGCCCTGATGGCTACCCTGCAGAATTTTACAAGAAATTCTCTGCTCAGCTCCCCTCCTATTAGCAACATTTACAGAGCCAGAGATAACCAAACTCTTCCTCAAACTTTTCGCCAAGCACTAATCACCGTTTTTCCAAAAGAAAATAAGGACTTATTACAATGTGCATCATACAGACCAATTTCACTTCTGAATAATGACATTAAAATACTCTCTAAAATCATAGCTAGAAGGATGGAGAAAGTGCTCCCCTCGGTAATATCACAAGATCAAACTGGATTTATTAGGGGCAGACACTTATCTTCAAATCTTCAACGTCTGTTTAATGTAATATACTCACCAAATAAATCAAACACCCCAGAAATATTATTATCATTGGATGCAGAAAAAGCATTTGACATGATTGAATGGAAATACCTTTTTACTACATTGGAGAAGTTTGGGTTTGGCCCAAACATTTGTGCATGGATCAAATTACTGTATACTAACCCAGAAGCTTCAGCTTGTATCAACACTTGCTCAGACTATTTTAAACTAGAACGTGGTACTAGACAAGAATGCCCCTTGTCACCGCTACTGTTTGCAATTGCCATTGAACCACTGGCAATACATTGTTGAAATACTGATCAGATAAAGGGAATTATCAGAGAAGGACTGGAACAGAAAATTTCATTATATGCAGATGATATGGTACTGTATATATCAGACCCAGAAAAGTCCGTGCCTGCAGTCTTAACAGCACTCACAGAATTTCAAAATAATTCTCAGAATTAATCTGAATAAAAGTGTACTCTTTCCAGTGAATTCTCAAGCATATAATATTAAATTAGATACCCTACCTTTTATCATTGCAGAACAGTTTAAATACCTAGGGGTAAACATCACAAGTAAACATAAAGCTCTTTATCAACAAAATTTCGCCGTCTGCATGGAAAAAATTAAGCAAGACTTGCATAGATGGTCAAACCTTCATCTCACACTAGCTGGAAGAATTAACACTGTTAAGATGAATATTCTTCCTAAGCTCCTTTTTTTATTCCAAAACATTTCAATATACATTAATAAATCATTCTTTAAGCAATTAGATTCAACAATAACCTCATTTATTTGGAATTCAAAACATCCACGCATCCAAAGAGTGACCCTACAAAGACAAAAGGCAGAAGGCGGCATGGCTCTACCTAACTTCCAGTTTTATTACTGGGCAGCAAATATACTGGTGATAAGAACCTGGACACAAATAGAAGAACATACACAGGCTTGGTCCGCAATAGAAGTAAAATCCTGCAGTACTTCTTTGTATTCCCTGCTCTGTGCTGCAATAAACACACGTTATCGGCAATATACTAATAACCCAATTGTGCTTCACTCACTTAGAATATGGAACCAATGTAGAAAGCATTTTAAGACGGAGAAGCTTCTATCTGTGGCACCTCTGCAAGAGAACCACCTCTTTCAACCTTCGCACACATGCAATTTTTAATATCTGGAAAAAATTTGGAATTAACTTGCTTACAGATCTTTATATAGACAACGTCTTTGCATCCTATGAACAATTACATTCCAAATATACAATATTTCACCAGCACAGCTGTGAGTTTTGGAGAATCGGCATTCTAAGCTTACAGCTGATTTGACATTTACCACAGAGCTTAAATTGTGGTGATTGATTACGTGGAGAAAGAAAACGGAAGGACAGCAATTGGGAGTTGTTAACGTTTGACAGAGACAGTACTGCTGCAATAAATTATTTCATTGAGGGTCACACGTGCCACAACAAGCATCTTGCAAGAGGTAGGAACAATCCCTGGACGTTTTAATGCATTTCATCATGAAAATTATGAGATAGTATTCTAAAATGTTCAGAAAGCTGTATTATGAATGTAATGTATTCTGTGTGGAGTTCAGTGCCTGCACGCTCCTGTCAGCGAAAGAAAAAACACATTTAAGAAGCACATAGTGATTCACACACATAAAACACATACAGTAGAATATGAAGCATTTAATGTGCTTAGTTACGATGGGATTTGAGAAATTCTAGTAAATTAAATAGCAATTTTAAGATGAAGTTTACAATGTTCTACTTTAATGACCAAATAAACTACAAGAATAAAGTGGAAATTTTGAGATTAAAGTCAACATTTCAACCTTTTTTCTTTACTGTGTCCCTATTTTTATTTTATTTTTTTTCATTTTCTCTGTACCCTAATACTCTTCCATATGACTCTCAGACAGTGGGCTACAACTCGCCTTTTCATGGTGACTTTGATATCAGACCACTTCTTTTTTATTTTTGGCACTGTGCAACTTTCTGAACTTGAGCTTTTGAGTGTACTACTCTGTATCACTCAATCATCTTCCTTTTGTTGTTTATACCACTGTTTAAGTCAACAAATAGTACTTTTTTCCATGCCTCCATTTTGCACTTGCTGAAATTATTTTTTTCCCGTGCTTTTGTCATTGCCTTTTCAGAAAACACTGAACTTAAGGAACTATTTATATTGATTTGCATATTCAAAGGGGCATAATTCTGGGAGAAGTCAGGGTGGGGCGGCAGGCGCATGCACATGCATTACTTTTCACGCTGACCAGGAGCAGAAGTGTGTGAAAGTTGAATTAAGCACAGTTTTGTGAATCTTAATTTTTTTTCTGTGTACGTACATTTCCACTTCTGTCCATATAAAATGCATTTATTTTACCCTCTACCTTCACAAACTTTCCATGACCTGCTACAGAGAAGTATTCTTACAGCATGATGTTGCCATCCCCATTATTCACAGTGGGGAAAGAATGTTTTTGATAATGTGTAATACTTGGCTTATGTTAAACACAGCATTTAGCCTGATGACCAAAAAGCTCAATTTCCTTTTTCAAGAAAACAAAAACAAATTATTATTCTTATCTAATGAATAAATAATAAAGATATTTATATGAGTTTACATAGCTTACATATATAATTAGTAGAAAACTGGAGTCCTTACATATAATATGATATTGTTAAGTTTCTAAAGATGAGTCTGATGATAAAGTCAGATGGCCAAGAGGACAGAAAACAAGGAAAGAAAAAAAAACTCCAGAAAAGCTCAAGAAAGAAAAACAAAATCTGTAGGAGTTCCAAGGTCAAAATACCCCACAACCGTATCTGGACATTCTACCTAACTTAAATGATCTTAAGTCATTCCTCATTGTTTCCAGGCTTTATCCAGGATGATTCAAAGCAGTGAGTCTCGTAGACATCCGCCCATTCGAGCATTACAGGTAGATGCACAGTACCTTGATCAGGTGGTGGTGGCACATAATGCCATCACAGAAGAACCAGAAAAGAAAGCATAGAAAAGTAGAAATTAGTAATGTTTGCAAAACCCTGAAGGATGCAATAATTCCATGTTTGTACAATCTATCAGGAGTACTGGATCTACTAAAATGTAGCTGCAGTACAAAAAAAAGACCCACAAAAATGGTTTTTAATTTTTTTTTTTAAAATGATCTACGGTGTTAACTTTCCATATGTCTATCAGTAAAGTATTCCAGAATGTTGGTACATAACAGCAAAGGGCTACCTCATCACATGTAAAGTAACTTGGGTATTTGTTTCTCTCCATCCCTTGACTTTCATGGAATTGCACAGAGTGTTCTTTTGTCTTCATTGTGTAGGATAGGCCATAATACTGAGTCTCCATAATCTGGACCTTCCAGATATAGCTGCATTGAACTCATTATGTTACTTCAAACTCCCATATGATAGGTGGCAGTGGTCCTCACATAGGAATCCAGTCAGGATACCCACAGGGATGCTTGGGAGTTGAAGTCCAGAAGTGCAGGTATTATTTGAGGGTGCCTTCGGGGGTGGAACTCCCTACTTTTTAGATGACTCAGAACTGCTTCCCAGATGACATGGTGTGGTACTGGATGGATTCCCAGTTCCAACATAAAAGGACTCTGCTGCCTCAATTCAGTTGAGTCAGAGCTGGGAGGACAGAAGGCAACACTCAACTGGATGAAAAGGAGAAGGAGGAAGAATTGATTTCTATTGAGTATTCATTGTGTATTATGGGTAAAACTGGAAAGGTGCTTTTTTGGAATAAATATCTGTTATTTTATCCATACATTGTGTGCTATATTACTGTGTTTGTGGTTTCCTATTCTCTCTAGTGCCCCTTGTGCTACTAACATATAAATATACTGTATATTTTTGTGGGGAAGGCACCCCAAGGCAAACACCCACCACATGAAATAATTACCATTAACAGATATAAATATACAATAATGAGAAAACAGATTGAATTAGATACACTGATAGATAGTACATTATATTGTTTTTGTTAGGTGGCATGCAGAGGACATTAATTGAAAGTACATTCACAAAATGAGTGGGGATAAAAGTTTTGAAAAGTCATTAAATGACATCTTGTGACACCCTAGGGGCAAGATATGGGTTCTTTGGGAAAGTGTTTATTTCAAATATTTGCTTAATGTGGAAATACCTCATAAAAACAGGCAATAAATGTGGCAAATAAATATGCCAAGATAAAATCATTCTACAAGAACAAATTGATACATGTAACAATACAAGGTCATATAAACTGCTTAATTTTGCAGTCAAATTCAATAAATTGTGCGGTTTGCGATGACATATAATTGTCAAATGCCAGTACAGTTTTATAGAGTTTTACTTTCAAAAATGAAAAAAAATAATTAATGTTTGCTTATAGATAGTGGCAGTCAACTGTAGTATGACTACCAAGGAAACTGATATTGCAGATTTTATTAATGCTATTATACAGACCTTTAAGCTGCATCGATAGTGTATTCCTCCTTTTTGTTCAGTGGCTTTTTATTCAGTTTGTTAGTCTCACTGTATCAGAACTCGACATTTCCAAATGACAGATATTATCAACCTTAATATAAGGATTAGTGTTTGTGTGTCTGTTTTTGTGCCCATCAGTTTTCTATGTCTCTGTCATTCCAAAATATGGTGTACTGCAAACATTTTTAGTAATAAAATTCACTGCTTTTTTCATTACTTTTTCATTACATCCCATACCAAATGGAATATAACAGAGATATAAACAATGAATGCATGGTGCTCTGAAAATGTTAACACTAAAGTCTTAGATTTCAACGTATCTTAGATAGGTAGCACAAGGAGGTCCAAATTCACAGCCTCTACTGTGAAGAGGAGACTTTGTCCAGTCTGAAGTAGTCCACAACCCGTATTTCAAAACCCCTATTTTGTCCTTTAAGGAATGGTTTTCTTACTGCCACTCGCCCCTGTCAAATCTGTAGCACAAAGTCTCCTCTTCACAGAAGAAACTGAAACTTGCTTTTTTGACCACTGTTAAGCTGTGCTTCAAGCTGGTGACCCTCAGAAACTTCTCTTCTGATTGGTGTCTGTCTTTAGCTCTGCCAGATCTCTTCCTGTCAGAGCTTCTTCAAATTTCCAAATGCCGTTGGACTGTGTAGGACACTGTACTAACTGACAATTTGATTTTTCTTACAATTTCTGTAGTACTAGCATTTTGTTAGCCATTGTGAATGTAATGAGAAGTTAAGCAAAAAAGACACCTTTTATTAGGTAACTAAAAAGATTACAATATTAAGTTTTCGAGACAACTCAGGCCCTTTCTTCAGGGAAGATTTTTTGAAAACCCTACTCAAATTATGGGTAATAATGCTCTGTCTCATTTCATTTGTTAATTACTGTTTTATTGCGATTATCATTGGAAACTGCAACTTTCTACGGTGTAATATTGTCCAAGTAGTACTTCAGAGGGTGAAGTAACAGTCTGTTTCAACTCTGCTTTAAGACAGACAGAGACGATTTTAAGTAATCAACAGAAGTTGGGATACCTGTACAATTGTTTGACTCAACTTGCAAGGCTTAATTTACATTAACTGCTGCAGAATATCTGTAGATTGTAACCTATTAGTTGCTCTCTGAAGAAGGCCCATTTGTAATACATAGTAGTATGTACAGTTTTCTCCTTGATTTAATCTGTGTTTATATCCATATTCAGTGCTGGAGGAATATACAGTATGTATTGTACACTTCTTGTGCTAGCCTTTGAATTTTGTTTTATATTGTTTGTTCGTTTTGCAATTTTTAATCACTCATACCGTATGTATTATGGTTTGCTCTTTTAAGTCAATTAAATATTATTATTATAGCTGCTGTTGTTTATTATTATTAATATTATTATTATTATTATTGTTATTATATAGAAGTGTGATTTATGAAATATAAAACATTAATATGTCAAGAATCCTTGATTACATAAGTTTTCATAGGCATTAGTACTTGCACTAATGAACATCAAAAGAGGGCATAATTAGATTTTACTTGAGAATGAAAGACAATTAATTTCAAAGCTATATTTTAGAAATATACAGTACAAACACAGTCACATTTAAACATATGGACAGCCCACACACTTGTGGCACTGTAGAGATACAAAGTAGTTGCAATGAGTATTTTTAGGAGAATTCCATGTTGTAAGCAGTACTGTGGTACAATCAGAAAATTTGATTTGAATTGAAAAAATAAGGAATAAAATAAGCCATAAATAAACTCAGGTAGTCTTTTAAAGTCATGCTCAAAAGCAGTGGCTAAAATCACAATACTGATCAGACAAAACTCTTTAACAGATGCCAAAATTGTAATCAATGTATAATAATATATTTGGAAAAAATGTATTTTAAACTGATAATGCAAAGTTGAATCAGTGACAGTCAGAAATCTAAGCAACAGTTGTAGACAAGCTCGAACAATTGTCATGTGGCAGAACAACAGATGAGGGACATATATATCAACTAATAGCAGGCATGGTCAAAGCCACCAGCTTAACACAAGTTATGATATCATGCAAGAACTGGCAGGTATACCATCAGAGGAAAAGCAATAAATTTAAATGTATGAGACTTAATTTCATGACATATGTACTGAATAGAATGTTAATTGTTTATACATTGTCATGCTTGTGCGTTGATTTATTTATATACACACACACACACACACAGGGTGTCCCAAAAGTCACTATACACTTTTAATAAATTCCTAAAAATTACACAAGAAACTGAGTTTATTAATATTTCTAGCATCAACAAAGGAGTCGTTGCAGTTTTACTTGCTAGACTTGCCATCACGTTTCAACACCTTGAAGACTAGTTGTATACCTCCACATGAGCGCCTCCATTTTTGACAACTTTCAGCCACCTTCGGACGCAAGCCTCTCCGACGTTTTGCAGCATCTCTTTCCTGACCTCACTGGAGGCCATGCAGGTTCTTTCCTCAAGCTGTGACAGGTTATGGGGCTCAGTGGCATACACCTTGCTTTTGATATAATCCCACAATAAAAAAAAAGTCACTAGGTGTAAGGTCAGGGGAGCGCGGAGCCCATTCGAGGGGACCCCTTCGACCGATCCATCAGTCAGGAAACTTGTTGTTCAGGAAATCTCTGACTAACCTGGCAAAGTGGGGAGGGGCTCCGTCTTGTTGAATGGTTAAGGGAATGATACGCTTACAAAAACTGCAAAGTTGTCAAGTTGTCATATGCTGATGGCTTAAGTCTCTCCAAATGATACCTGGAACGAAATAGAAAAAAGGAAGTATACAGTGACTTTTGGGACACTCTGTATTTATGTATACTAGAACAGCTTGACTTGCCATAGATGTTTTTTAAATACAAGTATGGAGTTTGTCATTCCAGCACAGTGGTGGTTTTGTGCCACCACTCCATGTGGCTTTGGTTTCTACTTAGTATTAATGCTCCAATGAAAACTGAATCTTATTCTTTTTTTTTTTTTTTTGTCAGACTGGAGCATATTTTTCTCCAGAATCCATATTTACTTTGTATCAACCTACTTATTTAAATCAGTCTTCACAAGTTTCTTCATCCTCAATCTTGAAAAGCCTCCACATATAATAATGCTAATATTACCATCCTTACCTGTCTATATCAAGTTAGACGGCTGATAGGCTGAACTTGGATTACACCCAAAATATTGCCTTGCATCCTACCATACAGCTAACGTTGATGGACCTTGAAATTGTATTATTGGCTGTACCTTTCAGTAATTTTATTCTGGAGATGTGTTGCCAACTACTTGATTGTCATGCTCTGACCTTTGCTTCAGATTAATTTCATACAACAGAAACAGCTTGATTTTTCAGCCAAGAATATTCAGATTGGCTGGCACTACTGTGACTGGACGCAGGTGTGGTCTATTTAACTTATTATTTGCCTTGTTAAAGCAATCTGTGGCACCTGAGCAAATATAGGTTTGCGATGACAAAATACTCGGATACTCAAAACTTTCTTTACTTTTAACTATTTTTTGAATGCTATATTTTATAATTTCAATAATTGCTCTTTCTGCTTGACATTATACATTCCTTATTTTAATATAAGCATTTTCACCAGAAATGTTGCTTTCAAAGGTTCTATTTGTGTTTCAACCTGGTTTTCCACATTTAAAATGTTTAAGCATACAGGCTAAGCAGAGCAAGGCAAATTAAAACATATCCCTTCAGTAATTTTAATTGTTTGATTTTCATTTGATTTTTCAAGTTGTAAAACACCTAGATAATCAAAGTTCTCCAACACAGGGGGATTGAAAGGGCATGACATAAAAAAGTATTAGACCACCAAGGTTGGGTAAATGACTCTGCTAGGAAAGTGATTTGCATTTCAATGGCTGGTTGATTTTGTGCTTTGTTGATAAAAGTCTATCCAGTAACTGTGGGTCGTCCACTTAGTTTGCAACTGAAAAAGATGCAAATGCAAATAATTGCACTGGCCTCCCAGTTGTTAGGAAACTAAAACAAAATGAAAAAACTGAACAATTACCCATTAAATGCTTACCATGTTGAAATCTTCTGCTGTGTAGAAAGAAATTTCTTGATATTGTACAAAAAATAATCTTTTTACAATATAACAATTTTTTTTGTTTGTATAATGACAGGCTTTTCAATCATCAACTTTGATATTGTCAATGTTCTTTTAGGGGTATTAAAAAAATGGGGTTTGTTCTCCATACACTTAGTACTTATTGCATATCTACCAGATTTCCTGTGCACTCTCTAGCTCCCACCAGTATGTGTGCTCCATTATATTCAATATCTTTGGTCAGACAGTTTCTACTCTTGAAAGTTTAATATAGGATAAACAGTTTTAACATGGATGTGTACCATGTCAAAGATTGGCATATGTCCTGGGTGATATAGATCCTTTTATGTTAACATTTACATGATAATGTGTCTGGGAATGTGTTTTAAATGTGAAAGTTTGTGACTAGAAGGTGCCAGAAACGTGAAAAAATGAGTGGGAATTCAATGACTGTTAAGGAAGCAACTGGTAATAAGAGTTCTATTTACAGTAGGTAGTGACATTAGCACTGATTTAGTGATCATGCAGTTATTTTTAAATGTACCCATTCTTTATGTGTACATGCTCTATATAAATATCTCAAAGTTTATATTGGTTTCCCATATTATCTAGCATTTAGTATTCCTGATTTTACAACCAAGGCAGCCTGATGCCAACTTAGCCAAATAAGCCTGAGTGTGTAATTCTTTGACCAATTGCTCAACATCTTATGTTTAGTACAGCTAACCAGCTATATAGTAAAAATTTATATATCCATTTTCCAAACTTTTTTTTTCAACTGCACCGATCACAGAGAATCACATAGTCCATTCGTTAGAGCAGTGGTCTCAAACTCCAGTCCTGGAGGGCCGCAGTGACTGCAGGTTTTCATTTTACTCTTTTTCTTAATAGGTGACCAGTTTTTGCTGTTAATTAACTCCTTTTCCTTTGATTTAAATCGACTTGTTTTATAAGATTTTTTCCTCTGAATTGCTTCATTTCTTTCCTTAAATGGCACCCAAAGAGAAAAGAAATGTGAAGTGAGTGAGTCAACAGAAGACCAACTAAGTCAGGGCCTCAAACTCCAACCAATTTCACTCCAACCAGTTGCTTAATTAGGCACCAATTCTTGTTGTTAATTAAACCCGTTCTTTAATTCCATGACTTGTTGCTGCTCTCCTTGTGTAATAGCATACATTTCTGAAATTATTAATCATCTCTCTTCTAAGAGCAATGAGCAGATCAACATTCCTGAGACCTTCACCTTTCTTTATTTTCAGATATTGAATGATGGACACAGTTTGCTGGTGATATTTTGGCTCATTTTGTATCTCATTATTGTTTGGCAGCTAATTAAGGAAAAATAAATCATTAAGGAGGCGTGGGTTTTCAAAAAGAAGTCAATTCAAATTGATTCGAAAGAAGTTCAAAGACAGTAAAAAGAGGTCACTAATTAAGAAAAGGGTTAGAATGAAAACCTGCAGCCATTGAAGACCGGGGTTTGAGACCTCTGCATCAGAGTGTAAGGCATAAATCAACTTTAGATGAAACATTAGTACACCCTGTGGTGCTGATTATTAGGGGTCTATGGCACTGTAGGATTTTAAATAAAAAAGAGTGTGATTCAGGCTGGTGAGTGTGGGTGTGTGCTGCTGGTAAGCCATGCAGACACAGGGTGCTCAGTGGGGAAGCTAGCTGATGGCTTGATAATGTGCAGGTGCAATTGGCTCCTCTGTTCCTCATTGACACTCCACAGGTCATTAGGCAAAGCACAAAATTATAAATAACCTGAGTAGGACAGAGATAAAATGTGAGTGAGTGAGTGAGTGAGTGAGTGAGTGAGTGAGTGAGTGAGTGAGTGAGTGAGTGAGTGA